>CM065590.1:503825078-504145395 GCA_033119425.1 Bufotes viridis
CGGTAGGCAGGGGTGGATTGGGAACTTATAGTGGCCCTGGGGAAAAAAAAAAGTTGCCCCATGTTGTAGGTGGGTCCAAATTGACAAAAGACGGGACAAAACAAGTAGGCAGTGACCCCAATACCATAGTGCAGCACAGAATACGGCCCCAGCTAAATCAAATACCACAAAATACTGCTGCCCCAACCACAATATTCAACTGTATCACAGTTGAGTTCAGGAGATCCCCTGTGGCCGTTGAGCATCAGATCATTATGTACCTGACCTGTGGTCATCAAAAGAGCTTGAGTGACCCCCTGGGCATCGGCCCAGCGAGACATTTCGCTGTAGGGTCTATGGCCAATACGCCCCTGTCTATAGGGGTCTCTTCACTCAGACTCCCACCAATTAAAACTTTTGATATGTCTCTGTGACATCAGAAGTTTTTTGAAAAACTCGTGACCTTTTAGGAATGAAAGGACAGTATATGGTGCAACCTGAAATCCCAGAAGATCCCCCCAGATGTGTCATGTAACACCAGAGCACCAATGAAAACCCCTCAGCTCACTGGTGGGGGTACAACCCTAAAGAACCCATTCATTTAAAGATCTTATTGTTTTTCCCCCATGACTCTCCCGGCAGAGGCCTTGAGAAAGCGTCACACTACGCGAAATGGTCGTTGGCCGGCGTGGGGTGCTAATCTTCATGTCTCCCGCGTCGTGCACCGATTTCCAATAAATGGACTTTCATATATGGGTGACTGCCGTGGGTTTATCTCACTATTTGGATATTCATGTTTCTTTTTTCCACTACTGAGCACCGCCTATGGAATACTGCCCTACCACTCAGCTGGAACATAGTGGTTTAATCTATGCGGTGCCGACCCCCCTTTTTTTGCTTTTTGTAGTGCCTCCAGGAAGTTTTCCTTTAACTGATCCATTGTAAAGGGATAGATTAAAAAAATACTCACTGGATAGCTCATCGGTCAATTTGAGGCCCAATTCATCCAGGACTTGAGAGACCACAGCATCACTGCAGAGGGAAGAAGAGAGTCATTACATAGCACTGATGGAACAACAGGGGGCATTTACTATGCCTGCTACACCAAAAAACGGCATTAAAAAAAAAAGTTACAAACCGTAGGTTTGCAACTTTTTAAATACCACTGCTGTTAAATTTTGTTGCAATTGGCATTTCTATGACACCCCCGCTAGTTTTTGAAAAGAGGGAGCGGAAAGAGCGAGGCCATCAGCCCCAGCAGATTCATCATTATTTACACCAGTTTTCAGTCGTAAACGATGAATGAAACGTACGCCAGATACAAGCTGACATGGATTTCATTACAGGCACATGGACTGCATGATGAGGTGGAAGTCTTTTTTTATTCTATGGAAGTGGGGGGGGAATTTAAACTTTTATATATATTTTTTTATTTTTTACTTTTTTTATGCTTTTGGTATTATTTTGAAGCTTATATTTGAGCCTACAAAATCCAATTTTTCGTTTTTAATTTTGAACAATCGTGGATTTTTTTTACATCCATTTAATGTACAAAATTACTCATTTATGTTGGCCTGCCACCTGCTGGCCAAAATAAGAATTGCAGCTTAAATGTCCTGGATCTCTTCAGTGAGACCTAGCACATTTAAATCAATTACTGCCATCCTCACTGGCCGCAGAGGATGCCGGTAAGAAGCCGGTTTTTCACCCTTTAGATGCCGAGATCTCAATTGATTATAGCAGTTATGCCCAACCTGCGGCCCTCCAGCTGTTGTAAAACTACAACTCCCACCATGCCCGTATTTAGGCTGATAGCTGTAGGCTGTCCGAGCATGCTGGGAATTGTAGTTTTGCAACAGCTGGAGGGCCGCAGGTTGGGCATCCCTGGATTATAGCATCTAAAGGCTTTAATTACCACGATCGGCATTATTGCCGAGCGGGCGCCATGCTTGCCCATCGCTAAGGTGTTAAAAGGGGTTGTTCTATTACAAACAATTAACCGCACAATAATGGATAAGTGTCTGATTAGCGGGGGTCCAACTCACAGAGCTGAATGAAGCAGCAGTACGCATGCATGACCACCGCTCAGTTCAAAGATGGGAACACCTGACCGCCAACCATCAGACACTTATCCCTCTAACCTGTGGATAAGGGATGATGTTTGTAATGGGACAAAACATCTAAAGACGAGGTCTTAAAGTTCATGGGTTTCCATATTATAAATGCTAAACTCTGAATGACACCACATTTTAGAACATGTCTACGTACGTCTCCTCTTCATCGTCTTCGTCACCCATGGCATCGTCAATGGCATCATTCATCATTTCCTCCTTCATGTCCATAATTTCTGATTGCTTTTCAAATTCCATCATTATCTTCTGGATCTGGGGAAGCTTCAACTACAAGAAAATGCAGGAAAAATAAAGACCGAAGAAGAAATCTCCAAAACTCAGAAAGCGGGAGAGGAGGAATACTGTGGTAAGATGGTAGGAGCCAGTGAGACATTTCTAACCACTCTGGCTCCAGCTGAACACAATTTTTTTTTAGGTATGACTGTTGGTAAACCCAATATTGCAGAATCTGAGATATGGAGAGCCACTTAAAAGAATCGTGTGACTATAGACAAGCTTCTGTTGTCCCTGTGATATGGAGTCCATGACTAATAAACTAGCGACTCTGCTGGGTCAAAAATGCAATATCTGACCAAGTAGACCAGCTACTGCTGCAATCTTCCATAAACTGAAACTGTTATATTTTGTGCCATAAGTGCAAAAACACTTCATCCCAGACACCAGCCTTTGGCTGTCAAAACATGCTGGGAGCTGTAGTTTTGCAACGGCTGGAGATTTCCACCTTAATCATCACATTTGTAGCCCTGTGCGTCTCAGCAGTGACTCCGAATGACGCTCAGCATGGTAAAGATGAGCTGCTCTGTACCTGTCTGTTCATGGTGGCCATGGCTTTAGAAACCCCTTTCATAGCCTGGGCCATGGAGTTGTTAGACTTCAGGGTCTGGATCTTTAGAGACACGGCCTGGATGTTTGCCCGCATCATTATGAACTTCTTCACGTATCGCCGCGTTCGGACCAAATCCTTAGCCATAATTTTGACAGCATCCTGGAGATGACAGAAGCAGCATTATTAAAATGAGGTACAGCCGGCTGACAGGTATCCAAGTCTGGAGCTTAGGAGGAGCAGCTGTTAACCGTGTCACATATGGATGTAGAGGGGATCCTGGGGGAAGGGAATCTTCTGGACTTTCTGTCACTCATCTCGTGGACCAAGTCAACTTGTACGAAACCGCTGGACACAGGGGATAATAGATGATATTCAACCGCTACATTGGACACCTCACAGCCATGATTCCTGTACCGTAATAACCAGCTTATATACACGTGCTCTGACGTAAGGCTGCCGCA
Organism: Bufotes viridis; assembly: GCA_033119425.1. Lineage (NCBI taxonomy): Eukaryota > Metazoa > Chordata > Amphibia > Anura > Bufonidae > Bufotes > Bufotes viridis. The sequence continues at coordinate 503,828,477 of CM065590.1, forward strand.
CACACCACACATGCCATCTGCTCAGTCACCCACCATTTGCCCCTGTTTGGCCATCTTCTTGATGTCGGTTATGATTTTCTTCTCTTGTTGCTCCAGTTTCTGCCTCTCTCGGTCGAGATCCCTCATGGCCCGGGTGAGCGCGCGCTGGTTCTGCCTCAGCATCTCCTCTGGGGTCTTCCGGCGGCCAAATAATAAATCCATCTTTGCTTCTTAGATCTGATTGGAGGAACCAGTACAAGGTCACAGTCACTGAGAAAACAGTTATTTAACAGATGGCCCCGATGCGTGGCCCTGTGTCCCCAATGACAACCCTTCCTGTCCTACACTCTGAACGTTCAGCTTTGTCATAGGGACATCTTGCCGATCTAAATCACTGTCAACACTGGATGACACGATTACCGCCAGTAAGAATGTGAATACTGATGAAAGGAATCCTAACAAGGCCCAGGCTAGAGCACAGAACAGGAAGTGTTATCATAGGACACAGAAGGACCCGCCATGTCCTTTCAATATCCTGATCACCTCTGGGAATTAAAGGGTCTACTATAAGGTTCTCCACATGAACTTTTCCATACTGGGGACTCAATGGGCTGCCATGATGTACGAGGACTTTCTGATTTGTTTTCATGTACAGTAATGAGATGTCAGTGGTACTATAGCTGGGCCCTGCATTAACCTCTAGAATGAGGGGCCCCTGAGGACAGCAGACATCTTCTATGTCAAACACAACAGATGGAGCACTAGCAATACACACTGATGACTTGGAAGGTGCAAGAAGGTCCTAGGTGGTCATCTGTAGGCGTTGCCTGGCAGCAGCCGGAACGTACTCTGGCATTTACAGCAGAATCGAGGTTTGCCCAAATCAATTGGCGACTCCATAAAAACAGCAGCCGTGAAATCAAATGTTACACCGAATCCGATGAACCCTCTAAAGAGATCGCCACTGATCAGAGGACTGTCATGTCTGAGCACAGGTTACACATACGGGCGGGCGCCCATCACCGATTGTATAGACCAAGCTATGGAGAGGATTTACAGGACATCACAGGAGGGGCACAACAAGTACCAGCATAGCCAGGCAAGCAATGTACCAGGACATGCACTGACTGGTCAGCTATCAGCTGCCTACTCACTACACAGGGGACCCCAAAACACACGACCCCTCCCCTAGACTGGCTCTGGGGAGGGGGGGTGTCACATATCCGGGACATGATATAAAGCTCCGCCGTCACTCACCTCCTATCCGGTTAGGACGGCTACTTGTTCTCTTTCCTCACTCTCTTCCTTTTTGTCCGGTCTGTGATGTCACCGGTCACGAGGAGCCGTGGGAGCGCCGCTTCGTCACTGCTGGCGTGGTCTCGGTCGGCTAGTTGCCAGGTGAATAGAGAGAAGCAGAGCGAGTGACGTTTCAAACATAAATGGTCTTCGAGAAAATGGCCGCCGCCTTAGAAATGCTCAATGTGGCCAATTGTTCTCTAGTGTTTGGAATGTAGTAATGGCTCCTAGTTGGTTATTAGATCTAAGCGCAGAGGTGTGTGGAAAGTCTCGTGGCAACCAATCACAGGCCAGCTGTTATTTTTCAATTTAATGTTAGATAATAAAACAAAGTATGTGATTGGTTGTTATGGGCAACAGCTCTGCTTTTCACTTCATCATTTTTGGACGCTGCCAATACCATCTGATGTAGTAATTCAGGGTTCACCTCACCACCAGAACGAAATGACCCAGATTTACTAAATCCTATACTGGCTGACAGTGTCCAGCTCTGCAGCAGATTTATCACAGGGGCTCAGGCTGGATGATCAATGTAGTCCAGGGGGAGACACTTTACTCTGATTGTACAGGAGTCATTGGTTGGCTTAGGCTACTTTTACACTAGCGTTTTTTGCGGATCCGCCAAGGATCTGCAAAAACGCTTCCGTTACAATAATAAAACCGCATGCATCCGTCATGAACGGATCCGGTTGTATTATCTTTAACCACTTCAGCCCCCCTAGCTTAAACACCCTTAATGACCAGGCCACTTTTTACAAATCCGCACTACACTACTTTCACCGTTTATTGCTCCGTCATGCAACTTACCACCCAAATGAATTTTACCTCCTTTTCTTCTCACTAATAGAGCTTTCATTTGGTGGTATTTCATTGTTGCTGACATTTTTACTTTTTTTGCTATTAATAAAAATTTAACGACATTTTTGCAAAAAAATGACATTTTTCACTTTCTGTTGTAAAATTTTTCAAAAAAAACTACATTTCTATATACATTTTTCTCTAAATTTATTGTTCTACATGTCTTTGATAAAAAAGTCCAATAAGTGTATATTTATTGGTTTGGGTAAAAGTTATAGCGTTTACAAACTATGGTGCAAAAAAGTGAATTTCCGCATTTTGAAGCAGCTCTGACTTTCTGAGCGCCTGTCATGTTTCTTCAGGTGCTAGAATGCCAGGATAGTATAAATACCCCCAAATCACACCATTTTAGAAAGAAGACACCCCAAAGTATTCGCGGAGGGGCATGGTGAGTTCATGTATCATTTCATTTTTTCACAAGTTAGCGGAAAATGACACTTTCTGAGGAAAAAATAAAAATAATAAAGTTTCCATTTCTGCTAACTTCTGGCAAAAAAAAAAAATCTCAGACGGACTCACTATGCCCCTCAGTGAATACCTTGGGGTGTCTACTATTCGAAATGGGGTCATTTGTGGCGTGTTTACTGTTCTGGCATTTTGGGCGGGGCTAAATTGTGAGCAGCCCTGTAAAACCTAAAGGTACTCGTTGGAATTTGGGCCCCTTTGCACCCAGGCTGCAAAAAGTGTCACTCATGTGGTATCGCCGTACTCAGAAGAAGTAGGGCAATGTGTTTTGGGGTGTATTTTTACATATACCCATGTTGGAGTGAGAGAAATATCTCTGTAAACTGACAACTTTGTATAAATTTTTTTAAAGTTGTCGTTTACAGCGATATTTCTCACACAAAGTATGGGTATATATAAAAATACACTCCAAAACACATTGCCCTACTTCTCCTGAGTACGGCGATACCACATGTGTGACACTTTTGCAGCCAAGATGCAAAGGGCCCTAAAACCAATGAGTACCTTTAGGATTACAGGGCATTTTTACGCATTTGATTCCAGACTCTTCTCACGCTTTAGGGGCCCCTAAAATGCCAGGACAGTATAAATACCCACATGTGACCCCATTTTGGAAAGAAGACACCCCAAGGTATTCCATGAGGGGCATGGCGAGTTCATAGAAGATTTTTTTTTGGCACGAGTTAGCGGAAATGTGATTTTGTATAGTTTTTCTCATAAAGTCTCACTTTCTGCTAACTTTTGACCAAAAGTTAAATTTTCACGGACTCACTATGCCCCTCAGTGAATACCTTGGGTGTCTTCTTTCCAAAATGGGGTCACTTGTGGGGTGTTTGTACTGTTCTGGCATTTTGGGCGAAGGCTAAACTGTGAGCAGTCATGTAAAAGCTAAAGGTACTCGTTGGATTTGGGCCCCTTTGCGCACCCAGGCTGCAAAAAGTGTCACTCATGTGGTATCGCCGTACTCAGGAGAAGTAGGGCAATGTGTTTTAGGGTGTATTTTTACATATACCCATACTTTGTGTGAAAATATCGCTGTAAATTGACAACCTTGTATAAAAAAAATTAAAAGTTGTCATTTACAGAGATATTTCTCTCACCCAGTATGGGTATATGTAAAATACACCCCAAAACACATTGCCCTACTTCTCCTGAGTACGGCGATACCACATGTGACACTTTTTCAGACAAGATGCGCAAAGGGCCCAAATTCCCATGTGTACCTTTAGGATTTCACAGGACATTTTTACGCATTTGGATTCTCACGCTTTAGGGGCCCCTAAAATGCCAGGGCAGTATAGATACCCCACATGTGACCCCATTGTGGAAAGAAGACACCCAAGGTATTCTGTGAGGGCATGGCGAGTTCACAGAAAAATAAAAAATTTGGCACAAGTTAGCGGAAATTGATTTTTTTTTTTTTTTTTACAAAGTCTCATATTCCACTAACTTGTGACAAAAAATAAAATTTTGCATGAACTCACTATACCCCTCACAGAATACCTTGGGGTGTCTTCTTTCTAAAATGGGGTCACATGTGAGGTTTTTGTACTGCCCTGGCATTTGAGGGCCTCCGCAATCATTACACGTATGGCCAGCATTAGGAGTTTCTGCGATTCTCCGTATATTGAGCATACGGGTAATGAGATTTTTCCGTTCAGCCTCTGCGCTGAAAAAAAAAAAAATGAACTGCACAGATTTTTCATTCGCATCAATCAATGTGGATGAAAAATCTCGGCCAAATCAGTGACTGCGGTGGGCTGGGCGCTAGCTACCTAACAAGTAGCTAGCTAACTGGTGGTGATAAGGGACCCTTATGCTCCATTCACACGTCCGAAATTCTGTTTGCGGAGCGGAATTGCGGACCCATTCATTTCTATGGGGACAGACTTTGTCCCGCTCGGATCGGAGTGCGAATCCGCACTTACGGGTCTGCACTTCCGTTCCGCAAAAATATAGAACATGTCCTTTTCTTGTCGCAATTGCGTACAAGAAAAAGCATTTCTATATAGTTCTGGCAATGTGCGGATCTGCAAAATGCGTAAAGCACATTGCCGGTGTCCTTGTTTTGCGGATCCGCGTCGCGGATCCATAAAACACATATGAACATGTGAATAGAGGCCTTACAGGGGGTGATCAGGAAGTCTATATGGGGTGATCAGGGGTTAACAAAGGGTTAATAGTAGTTATAAAGTGAGGGGGTGGGGGGGTTAGTGTAGTGTTTGGTGCAACTTTACATTGTTACCTGGTCCTCTGGTGGTCGATCCCAGTAAATGGGACCACCAGAGGACCAGGTATTAAGTATATCAGACGCTGTTAGCAACACAGCGTCTGATATACCACTTTGATCTCATTTATTTTACATTTACAGCCTGCCAGCGATTGATCATTGCTGGCAGGCTGTAGTACAACTGCAGAGCCGCGCTCTGCTGTGAACGCGCGTGCGCAGCAGATCTCGGCTCTCGCGAGATGACGCACGGATGCGTCCAGGAGGAATAAACCTGCCGCCGCCTGGACGCATCCGTGCGTTCGGCGGTCGGGAAGAAGTTAATAGTCATGACGGATCCGTCTTGAACACCATTGAAAGTCAATAGGGGACGGATCCCTTTTCTATTGTGTCAGAGAAAATGGATCCATCCCCATTGACTTACATTGTGTGCCAGGACAGAGCCATTTGGCTCCGCTTCGTCAGGCGGAATGGTGACTGAACGGAGGCAACCTGATGCATTCTGAGCAGATCCTTTTCCATTCAGAATGCATTAGGGCAAAACTGATCCATTTTGGACCGCTTCTGAGAGCCTTGAACGGATCTCACAAACGGAAAGCCAAAACGCGAGTGTGAAAGTAGACTTATTTAAGACAGATTTTTATGCCTGAATTTTCGTGCAATTTCGGGGCAAAATTGCAGTTTAGACCCCACCCATTTCCCAGAAAGCTCCGCCCCCATGTCAGAAGAGTGTAGAAACCCTTGAGGCAGCAAATTTTGCAACTTTTTTGTCAGATTTTTGGCATAGGCACATTAGTAAATCTGGGCTATTGTCTTTAGGTCAACCAAAAAAAAAATGTTTGTTGTTTTTCAATTTAGTAGATTGATTGGTAGAACTGAAGACAACCCAGGAAAGCATCTGCGTTTTATACTTTTAGACCTCTTTAGGAGGTCTGTCAGACACGTGCAGCGTGTGGCAATCGTTTTTAGGCTCTCTGTTGCCTTAGGCTAGGTCTACACGACAACATTAATGGCGCCCGGCAATTTTTATAACGGTAGTCTATGGTGTCGCATTGCGACATGCTGCGACTGCGACACGACAGTCGCAAAAAACCCATCCAGAATGGATTTTTCTGAGACTGTCGCAGTTGCAGCATGTCGCAGTGCGACACCATAGACTACCAATATAAAAATTGTTGCGCGACAACTGTTGCAGTGTAGTTGTGCAGACCTAGCCTTAAAGAGGTTGTCCGACCCTGGACCCAACAACCTCAGGGTTCTTCCCGTCCCTCTGAACATTTAAAAAAAAAAAACTCTCCTGTCTGCTTCTCTGTTCCATTCCGGTCGGTTTAGTCCAGTGACCACTGCGGCCAATCACAGACCTCAGCAGTCACAGGGCTTGAACGCAATGTCACAGCAGCGGTGGACCATATCACTAGAATAGGGCTGCAGGATTTTCTTAGGGTTCATGCACACGGATCTCAGATCTCAGTGCCTGCCACCGTTTATTTATTTTTTAACTTCTGTAGAAATGGCCTATTCTTGTTCATAGTTCATTGTTTTGCGGGCCGCAGAAAGGATGTGCGGATGCGGACAGCACACGGTGTGAAATGAATGGGTCTGCATCCGACACCACGTCAGACAGAAACTCGGCTGATAGCTATTCCTCCATACTCCCCTATACACATGCATGCCTTGTTCAGCCAGGCGTGCATGCTTTCCCTGTACTGAGGTATGCTCCCTTGTTGGCCAAATCTTTTGTGCTGTCCACGCGGATGTTGTTTCTAGAGTTGAGCCTTTTGGCTTTTAAGTGAATTATGTAATGGATTCCGTTCTTACGGAATCCATAACGTAATTCAATGCCGGCATGCCAAAAGGAAAGCCTTTAGAGGCATTCCGTCCTAATACAAGTGTATGGCCGGCAGAACGGAATCCGCGGGGCTGGCAAAACACTTGTATTATGCGGCATGCCGCCATTGAATTACGTAAAGGATTCCGTGAGAACGAAATCCATTACGTAACTCACTTAAACCCCAAACTCGAATGTGCCAAAAGGCAGGTAAGCTCAACTCTAGTTTCCATAAAGTGGTTGCTGATGGAGCGTCATGTGACCAGACAAACGACTCGGGCTACTACATAAGCCAGGCATGTCCAAACTCTGGCCCTCCAGGTGTTGCAGAACTACAACTCCCATCATGCAATTCTGTAGGTTGATAGCTGTAGGTTGTCCAGGAATGATGGGAGTTGTAGTTTTGCAACATCTGGAGGGCCGGAGTTTGGACATGCCTGACATAAGCGATTCGCATTCTGATTTTAAGATCCGGCAGGGGACAAAAAACCAGGGCAAAGTCCTTCTGTTTTGTCCCCATTCATTGTCAATTGAGACAAAACAGAGCAGCATGCATTCCGTACCTGTTTGTTCAGTTTTTGACCGGACAGAAAACCGCTGCAAGCTGCGGTTTTGTGTCCGGTCTGCAATACTGAACAAACCAGTTCTGGCATGAAAATCAATGTAAGGCTACATGCACACAAACGTATTTAGTTTCCGTGTCCGTTCCATTTTTTTTGCGAATAGAATGCGAACCCATTCATTATAAAAAACAAAAACGGATGGCATAAGGATGTCATCGGCTTTTTTTGCGGACTGCAAAACACATACGTTCGTGTGCATGTAGCCCAAGTCAATGGTGTCGGATCTGATCCAGCACCGACTGACTTCGCCTACATGCACACAAACTTATTTTGTTTTTTAGTCCGTTCCGTTTTTTTTTTGCGGATAGAATGCGGACCCATTCATTTCAATGGGTCTGCAAGAAATGCAGACAGCACACCGTGTGCGGTCCGCATCAGTATTTCAGTTCTGTAGCCCCGCAAAAAAAATTAGAACATGTTCTATTCTTGTCCGTTTTGCAGACAAGGATAGGCATTGTTACAATAGATCTGCAAAAACAACAGATGGCATACGGATGTCATCCTTTTTTTTTGCGGATACGCAATTTGCAGACCGCAAAACACATACCGTCATGTGCATGTAGCCTAACAATGATTTTCATGCCGGCTCTGGTTTGTTTTATTTCTATTTAATACAACCGGATCTGAACGAAACGGAAGCGTTTTATTCAGGTTTTTAGAACCTGTACCGGATCTTGAAACCTGAATGAAAAACGCTGATGTGAAAGTGGCCTCAGTCTCCGCCATTCAAATGCCCCGTGTCTGCCATGTTCACTTGCATCCTTGGAAGTTGAGTGTTTAGAATGGAGGAGACTGAGTGATGTGTCTGGTCACATGGCCATCTTAGACCTCATGCACACGACCATATCCTTATTACAGTCCGTAAACCACAGATCCGCAAAATACAGATACCGTCCGTGTGCATTCCGTAGTTTTCTAGTTCCCATCAGTAGAAATGGCTATTCTTGTCCGCAAAATGGACAATAGGGCATGTTCTATACCTTTTAGATTAGTTGCCCAGCTGTGGCACAGATAAACACTTTTTAAATTACCTTTAGGCTACATTCACACGACCGTAGTGTATTACGGATCCGCAAATTGCGGATCCGCAATACACCCAGCCGCACCCCCCATAGAAATGCCTATTCTTGTCCGCAGGCTGCGGACAAGAATAGGACATGTTCTATCTTTTGCGGAGCCGCGGACCGGAAGTTCGGGGCCGCGCTCCGCAAATGCGGAAGCGGAGAGCACCTAGTGTGCTCTCCGCACCTCGTCTGGCCCCATAGACAGTGAATGGGTCCGCACCCGTTCCGCAGAATTGCGGAACGGACGGACACATTCACGGTCGTGTGAATGTAGCCTTAGTTTAATTTTGGCAAAATAGGGGTGATCTGAACTTTTTGACTTTTTAAAAAAAAAAAAAAGTTTTTTTTTTTACTTTGTCACCCTAGCTGTCTATAACAGGCAATCGTCAGATTGCTTTTTCTGTTTAACAATGGGATTAGAACCATTGCCAAATGGTGAACTCAGTATATTCTAATGCAGTGCTGCCACCTGCAGGCCTACACTGGTATATACCAGTGTTAGGCATCAGAGCCTCTGACCGATGATTGCAAGTTAACAGCTTCCCCGATCTCAGCAAGGGAAAGCTGTTACTGGTGGGGGGATATGAACACACATATCCTGCGTTCTTACTGTTCAAATGCTGTGGTCACATTTAACCATGGCATCAGAGGGGTTAAACGTCTGCGCCTTTGATTTCATGTGTAGGGAAACGTTAGCAATCGTAGGTTCACACCTCACATAATCAGTAAGTTATGGGATATCCTAACAATATGCTACGGCCTATAAGGGGTGGAATCTCCTGGATGGTGTGTACCTGTGGCTGGAACACTTTATGGGAACCTGGATTTCTCCATCATCCACGGCCTTGGGCTCTGCACGTTGGAGATTGTGCATGAGCAGACATGCAAAATCATGAATATCCAATAAATGTGGATGTCCAGTGCAATTTTCTCCGAGGACCAGAGTCATAATTAAAACACAACTGAAAGAAATTGATCAAAACTGAAATCAAAGGAAATAGAAGCAATTCCCCATAATTACAGACTACAAACAAACCCTGTGTAGTCTGATCACACAGCTTCAGCAACAAACATTTTTCTAAAAAGTTGTGATATGGGGACAAAAACTTTTTTGCAAATGTGTTTTTTCTGCACAAAAAGGTAAAAAAAAAAAAGAAACCCTACATAAATTTGCTCTTGCCATGCTGACCTGCAGAATAATGGCAACACGTTATTCATGCTGCTAGGTGAATAACTGGTGTGGGTCCAAAACTCAGGACCTACATCAATCAGCTGTTTGAGAAGGTAGCAGCGCTCGCAGTAGCTCCATGGTCTTCGCACAGCTTTCCCTAGGTCAGTGACAACATATTTATCCATCACATGGCCTAGAAGCAGCTCAGCCCCATAGCATAGCCGCCATACAATGTACAGCGCTGTGCTGTGGCGCGCACATAAGCACCGGTGCCTTCTCAAACAGCCTGGGTGTCAGACCCCCACTAATCACATATTTGTGACCTGTCCTGAGGATAGGTCATCAGTATTAGGCTAAGTTCACACGACAACATTTGTCGCGCGATTCACAACTTTACTGGAACATTTGTCGCGCGACAATTTTTATAATGGGAGTCTATGGTGTCGCATTGCGTCATGCTGCGACTGTCACAGAAAAACCCATCTTGAATGGATTTTTTGCAACTGTCGCGTCGCAGCATGTCGCAATGCGACAGTAGTGCGACTTATTGTCGTGCGACAAATGTCGTTGTGTGAACGTAGCCTTAAAGTCTTGGAAAACACTTTTAATAGTTCAGACAATAAGTTATATGTACCTCAATATTGAGCCAATGTAAAAACAAGCCCTCATACAGATACATCAACTGACAAAATGTGACAATGAAAAATAATAATAAAATGCCTTAAAAAATACCTTCAAAATATCCTAAATTTTTCAAACCAGCACCCGATACTGAATACTTTTGCAATTGCATGTAATTAAAAGTTTTGTATATCCAGAGTGCTGTTTGTTCTTTTCCACCTCACTGAGGTGGTCACACACGCTCAGTTTAAATCTTCAACTGCCACCAGCCCTACGTTCTGTTAGACGCTGTGACAGTTAGAGGAAAAGAGCTACAGCAGAAAGGACATGCCCACTGAGCTGCCAGCCTGAAATAAACCTAACCGAACAATTGGAGCAATGAATGGGGAGATCTCTGAATCCATGGTCTGGTTGTAGTTTTGTTAGAAGGAGGTGGTCATGCACTATATGATGTCCGATTTTCATATCAATCATGGCATAACCCCTTTACGGGGTTGAGAAACATATCCCAACACTAATCACAATCCTCCAACAGCCAGGCGAAAAGTAAAAACCACCAAGGAACCTGCAGACCCCCATTATGGGCACCATGGACATCTCACTTCCACATAAAACACCAGACGCCACCAGAATCAGGTTTATATTTTATTTATTTTTTGTCTTTTTGTTTTATTATTTAAAACCATACACATCAATGAGTGGACTCCAAGAGCCTCATTCCCAAAACCTGAGGTACCCATTACTGCACAGTAATTGTCAACATTACCAAATTTTGAGAATGAGACCATTAAGTGAAAAAAGGGCGCCCTCCGCTCCCCCCTCCCCAAGCACGCTGAAGTACAGATCAGGGCGCAGGCATGGCTGTCACGAAAAAGGTGGGGAGGTAGGGGAGGGGGCACCATGATATTGGCCTTAAAACCTCTTTAAACGGTTAGGGTCCTTATTTAACCCTGATGAGAACGGAGCCCATCGCCACCCACAGACCACCGCAAGCTTCCTCACATGGAAGGTGGAAATGCCAGTCAGGTTTCTAGATCCGGTTCTTTACGGAGCTTTTTTTATTCCTGCCTGCTCACCCGTTTGTCTCCCCACTGAAGCCGTTCATTAATAAATACGTGCACTTGATCCCCGCACAGAGGAAGGATGGGGGTGGGCAGATGGGGGCTGCTACGTAGACTAAGACAGAAGATAGGAGGACAGTCGTGTGTTCGCACTGTTCCCCGCTATCCCATTAAACAAAGACAACTCAGCTGAGCTTGTGGAAGTACATGCCATTTGACCCCAGAAAAAAAGGCCTCAAGTAAACAGTGTTGGGGTCTACACATGGATTTGTCATACACAGTTCCCCCAGGCAATGGAGAAGAGCTTCAGCGTCTGTGCACCCCCTTCAAGAGCACATGGAACAGAGCGCCTCTAACTACTCGTGTGTTAATATGGACGCTATAAAGGAATTCAATCAATTTTTCTTTGTTTAATAAAATTATGTCGTCAGATCAGCAAATAAGACTCAGAAAACAAATTCTGCTAAAAAAAAAAAAATAGTAAGGCCACCAAATCTGATGAAATGACTTATGGTGGGTCAAATTAAGGAAATTCTCCCTGTTACAAACTCAAATTCAGAATTATTCTTGATGGCAGGAAACACTGGGGAACAAAGGCCGGGGACCATAGATTAACCTAAGGAAATAATATATGTCTGCGCCATTACAGAAGGAAGAGCGCAGTGAAGCATCGCAGAGCCAGGTGGCAGCACGGTAAGGATGTAAGTTTCATGTGCACGCGGTGCTCCCTCCCAGAGGTGCAGGGACAGCAGCAGGACCTTGCATAGGTCTTTCCATGTCGGGAGCTCAGCTTGGAGATATATATAACTTTTGTGGTGGTAGAAGGGGCCGAATGTAAACGGGCTGACACTTGGATAAATGAGCAACAAGAGGGAACATGGAAGAATGGGGAGGGATAGAGACAGGTGGGTCAGATGGATGGCGGGTTTCGCACTCAAAAGCTGCGTAGTTCTATTTCAGGCAGCGTTCAAAGTAGGTGGATCCTATGTAACCCCCCCGCATGGACCGCTGCACGTTCTGTTCAAACAGGCGTCTGTTGTTCTGAAGAACTTCGGCTGCTTCTTTATTTAAAGGGTCTTCAGGGTTTGGCTCCTAGAAGGGAAAACAGTTATAGTTAGAATCAATGAGAGTAAGGACAATGGTGACACCTAGAGGCAGAAAGAGGCATTACGCAGTCCTCAACAAAAGATTGATTCTATACAGTATGTGTAAAATTTATGGTCATTAAACATTTTTGGCTCAGATTCCTTTGTGCCGCAATCTGCAACTTCTCCCCGCTCACGCCAGGTCTAAAAAAGTGAGTGGGGAAGAAGACAGCCGACAGGCCCGTCTCATTAACCATTTTGTACGCCTGTTTTAGGTGTAGAAAAGGATCTCCGAAGCTGTCTTACATTTAGAGGTGGCAGAGGATACGCCAAAGTTATGTAGAGGCCTGCACCTCTTCATAACTCAGGGGGATCCAGCGCAGGCGCTTATTAGGACCGGGGTCTAAAACACCGGTCTTAATATATAACCCCCATCATTTTTTTTTTTTAATTAACATGTTCCTACTTACCAAGAAAAGATACTGCAGGCCATATATTATAGAGTTTATTGTGAGTACAGGCTTCCAGTCTTCCCTATGTAAACAGCAGAAGGAAGTAGAAAAAGTTAAATGGGTTTTCTGGGTTAATGTATTGTAGGATCAGTCCTTAATATCAGATTGGTGACAGTCGGACAGCCCGCACCCCACCAATCAGCCTCCAATGTCAGACGTAACATTTTGAACAGAGCCAGACGTTCAGCTGCGTTCAAAGTGTAGTAGCCGTGCCAGGTCACTGCCACTCAGATCCAACTCAATCAAGTGAGCGTATTCTGTATCACTCGCACGTTTAACTACCCAAACTCACAGCACCATGGGTCAGGCTGTGACACATGTGAGTAATAAGGATTCACAATACACCCAAAATACGCTATTGAGAATAGCCGATAACTCCCATAGACTACAACTGAGAGGACAGCACGTCAGTGATGCTAGGGAGTCCGTCGTGGCCTGCTATTAGCTGCCCAACCCGTGCGGGCATCGGAAGCGATGAGGATGCCAGGGAGAGGGGCAAGTATAACCTGTATGAGGGGCCTGGGCATTTTGGGGGGCATTATCAGGATTGTATAACCCCTTTAATGCACATAAAATAAAATGCCCAAAGCTGGATGTAAATGTAGCCAGGAAAGCAACCCACACCAACCATCTCCACATGGGGATCCAGGATTTCCCATTACAAGACTCAGAAGTCCTGGGCCAGTTCCATACCTTAGAATATTTAGGCAGACATTTCCCTCTAGGTCTATGTTTGGATGATATACCATAGTCTCACACTTCACTTTTGGCGGATCATGAGGGTAGCCCTGTCCAACCTGGAAAAGAACAAATCTGATAAGAGTCCTTAACCACCTGCAAAAGGTGAATGGAATGACAGATTCACCAAAAAAAAAGCCCTCCATCCCACATACATTCCTGTGCCGTGTCTGTTCTGGAGCAATCCTCTGAGGTGGGATGGTTAGTACTGCTGGAATATTAGTATCTGCAAGTTGCACTATGGGTGGTCTACTTAGCTTTGTCCTATTCCAGGCAGTGAGCAAACAGCACCTGGGTAAAACGCTCCCACCAAGTATTCTGGTGTATAGAAAAGGCTGTCCACCATAAAACCGCACAGTCTGCATGCCTGGCTGTCCACTAGTGTTGAGCGACGCACGTTTCGGATACTTCATCTGAAGTCGCTTTGTTCAAAACTTCAGAATACTACTATATGGAGATCCGTCTCCGTACAGTATTAGAATGTATGGGCTCCGATGAGCCGAAGTAAGTTATTTGCGAAGTCGCGCGTGACCTTGTTGAATAACTACGGTAGTTGATTCTTAAACTGGAAAAACACTTTAAAACTTGAAACCGAACTCCGCTTCAGTTCCGACTAGTACCTCGGAACCGAAGCGGAGTTCGGTTTTAAAGTGGTTTTCCACTTTAAGAATCAACTACCGAAGTTATTCAACAAAGTCGTGTGCGAGTTTGCAAATAACTGACTTCGGCTCATCGGAGCCCATACATTCTAATACTGTACGGAGACGGATCTCCGTATAGTATTATTCCTAAGTTTTGAACGAAGGGACTTCGGATGAAGCATCCGAAGCTCACTTCGCTCAACACTACTGTCCACCACAAAAACAGCACACTCCGTATGCCTGGCTGCCCACCATAAAACAGTGCGTTTGGGATCCCAGGTATATTATTCCCACAGCGTTATACACGTCTAAGCTCACAAACTACATCTGCTCACAGACATGATCCCATCAAACCTCTCAATCATAGATGCCACAGACCACAGGTCCCCAACCTTTTCATCCATATTTAATTTTGAGTGAGGGTCAGAAGACACAACTCAAACATGGACATGGAGGACAGACATCCTGAAAAGGTTGTGTGTTTTTTGTTTTGTTTTTTATTTTACCAGGGCTGGGAGCTTTGTTTGATAATAAAAAAAAAAAAAAAAAAGAAACCCCCTAACTTTCCCACGCCGTCACGTCCTCTCCCGAGGGAAGCAGCAGTGATGGTCTCTATACTAGAGCAGGTAATCACTGGCCTCATCGGGCTCACGCCATATGCTGCCGAGGCCAGTGATTTGCTGCAGCGGTATACAGGACGTCACTGCTGCAGCCAAATCAATCAGCCATTATCTTCAGCCTAAGGCTCCATTCACACGTCTGCAAGTGTTTTGCTGATCCACAAAACACGGACATCGCCGGCACTATATAGAAAATGCCTTTTCTTTCCTCAATTGCGGACAAGAATAGGACATGTTCTATTTTTTTCGGGAGCACAATTCCGGACCCGGGCAGGACATCGTCTGTCCCCATAGGAATAAATGGGTCCGCAATTCCGTTCCGCAAAATGCAGAACATAATTGCGGACTAGTGAATGGGGCCTTAGAAAGAGGACATAGTGGCCGCACCGGAAGATAAGGGTTTTTTCTTTTTGTTTTACCAGGCTTCTAGCACTATGGTAAAATAAATAAAAACCTCTGACAACCCCCTTTAATTGTGGGGGGAAAAAAAAAAAATCATGAATTTGCCAATACCTATATCAGTGTGACTAGTATTAGGATAAATCTGCAGTACTGTCAGCTACTAGTAAATATGGCCATAACTCAGGACTCCTATGGTGAGCTATACCGCAGGGAGTCAACAGGGCACTTGTGGCTTCTGAGCCACGGGCTGGAGATGACATTGTCTGCAACCCCCATTTATATTGGCAGGAACACCTAACAAATGTACATTGTCCCTCTTCTGATAACATGAAGATTGAGTCAATGGATGTCGTACATCTTGACTTGATACTGTACCTCATAAAAGGTTAGTATATAAAATGAGGATGCTCGGACTGGGAGAAAATGTCTGTATGTGGGTAAGTAACTGGCTGAGTGACAGAAAACGGAGGGTGGTTATTAACGGTAGATACTCAGATTGGGTCACTGTCACTAGTGGGGTACCTCAGGGGTCAGTATTGGGCCCTATTCTCTTCAATATATTTATTAATGATCTTGTAGAAGGCTTGCACAGTAAAATATCTATTTTTGCAGATGACACTAAACTGTGTAAAGTAATTAACACTGAAGAGGACAGTTTTCTGCTACAGAGGGATCTGGATAGATTGGAGGCTTGGGCAGAGAAGTGGCAGATGAGGTTTAACACTGACAAATGTAAGGTTATGCACATGGGAAGGAATAATGCAAGTCACCCGTACATACTAAATGGTAAAACACTCGGTAACACTGACATGGAAAAGGACCTAGGAATTTTAGTGAACAGCAAACTAAGCTGCAAAAACCAGTGTCAGGCAGCTACCGCCAAGGCCAATAAGATAATGGGTTGCATCAAAAGGGGCATAGATGCCCGTGATGAGAACATAGTCCTACCACTTTACAGATCACTAGTCAGACCACAAATGGAGTACTGTGTACAGTTCTGGGCTCCTGTGAACAAGGCAGACATAGCAGAGCTGGAGAGCGTTCAGAGGAGGGCAACTAAAGTAATAACTGGAATGGGGCAACTACAGTACCCTGAAAGGTTATCAAAATTAGGGTTATTCACTTTAGAAAAAAGACGACTAAAGGGGAGATCTAATAAGGGTACTTTCACACTTGCGGCAGGACGGATCCGACAGGCTGTTCACCCTGTCGGATCCGTCCTGCCGCCCCGTCTCCGTTGACTATAATGGGGGCGGAGTTACGGCGCAGTGCGGCAGTGCACGGCAGAGGCCGCCAGACTAAAAAGTCGGACATGCAGTATTTTTAGTCTGGCGGTCTCTCGCCGTGCACTGACATGCTGCGCCATAGCTCCGCCCCTATTATAGTCAATGGGGATGGAACGGCAGTCCGGCGGCACGGCGAAATAGCGGCAGGACGAACCCAACAGGTTGAACAGCCTGTCGGATCCATCCTGCCACAAGTGTGAAAGTACCTTAACTATGTAAAAATACATCAGGGGTCAGTACAGAGATCTTTCCCATCATCTATTTATCCCCAGGACTGTGACGAGGGGACATCCTCTGGGTCTGGAGGAAAGAAGGTTTGTACACAAACATAGAAAAGGATTCTTCACTGTAAAAGCAGTGAGACTATGGAACTCTCTGCCTGAGGAGGTGGTGATGGTGAGTACAATAAAGGAATTCAAGAGGGGCCTGGATGTATTTCTGGAGTGTAATATTACAGGCTATAGCTACTAGATTTCTGGAGAAGGCTTGCTGAATGAGGAAACATGGCTTCCACCTCATGGTTTTTTTTGCCTTCCTCTGGATCAACTTGCAGGATAACCGGACTGATCTGGTCTTTCTTCAGCCTTACAAACTATGTTACCAACATCTCAGATAACGTACCTTAAAACTGAAGACAAATTTTCCACCTTTGTAAAAACCCTTGAAGAATAAAAAAAGAGAATGAAAATTAGCACCACCATATAGATCAGATGACAGATGATACCCCCCTCAGGAGGCACCGAGTAATGGCTTTTACATGGGCCAAGGGTCGGAGCAATAACCGGAAACGAATGTTCCTATGAACAAACCTTACCAGTAACTGACCCATGTAAAGATGCAGGTGATCACCTAATGGTCAACCAAGTACTTGTTTGTTGGGTGTGTGCATCTTTCATGTGGCACCTACAGCTAAATGAGCTGGCTATGATCAGGAACAATTCACTCCAGATTACTGCCGCCCGTGTACACAGTCAGAGCTTTATTTCACAAAGACCTGTGTTTGAAACCTTGACAATGATATAACAGCTTTACAGCAGCAGCCTGACCCTGAGCTTACAATTCAGGTGGCTCCATCCTGAAATATTAAATGGCATCTTTATAAAATGTCATCCCTACAGTTACACAACAGAGTACAATATAATGCAAGTGAAGGGGATTTTATATCATTGGGAGGGGGTGTTAACTCATTCAGTGCTCAGCCTTGATGGCAATATAAAATAGACTGCACACGTGTCCCGTACAGTCTAGAGCAGATGCGCCGACAGCCGGGCTCCTGGTAGAATGACCAGGATCAGAGGACCCAATCCTGGAAATTTAAAGGGGTTGTCCCACTAAAACAACTTGCCCCTTATCCACAGAACAGGGTATTTGTGTCTGATCGGCAGGGGTCTGTCCACCAAGACTGGTGGTCGTGTCCCCCCGTTTGAATGCAGCAGTAGACACGCAGGTCTGCGACTCCACTCCGTTCTGGAGATAGCGGCGTACAAGCACTCTGCCATCGTCAGCAGCCCCACAGTGCTGAATGGAACAGGGGCCCCAGTAGTTGGACCCCCACTCATCAGAAACTTAGGGGGTGATTTATCAAACTGGTGTAAAGTACACCCGGCTTAGATGCCCATAGCAACCAGATTCCACCTTTCATTTTCTAAAGGATCTGTGAAAAATGAGAGGTGGAATCTGATTGGTTGCTATAAGCAACTAAGCCAGGTCTACTTTACACCAGTTTGATAAATCTCCCCTTAACTCCTATCCTGTGGAAAAGGGATGAGTTGGTTTAATGGGACAACCCCTTACAAAATAACGCCATGATCGACTTACTAGGTTTACCAGTAGTGCGACTAGGGACTAGAAAGCCCCTGTACAGGGGACTTAGAAGGGACCCCAGTATTACGTATCCACACATAACATAAAATGAATTATGTTTTTATGCATTTTTAGGGTACATTCAGATGACCAGATTTACATTCATTTCAACGGGGCCGCAAAAGAAAAAAAAAAACACAGTATATATTATTCTTGTCCGCAATTGAGGACAAGAAAAGGCATTTCTATCACAGGGTCGGCCGTGTGCATTCTGCAAAACGTGAAACGCACACAGCCGATACCAGCAATTTGCGTACCGCAAAACACATACGGTCAAGTGAATGCACCCGTAGTGTAAAACCTGACAAAAAGAAAAAACTAAGGAGGTAGACAGCGCTCTGTCAGACCCATGGAAGCGAATGGAGCAGTGTACCAACATGTGCATTACTGCTCCGTTCAGAAAGCGGACTCCTCGCTTTCGGGATCAGCGGGTTCCAGCATTCGGACCCCTGCGTTCTGATATTTTAGCACGTATCCTTTGGATGGGCGATATTTACTATTCATGGGTTCTCCAGGACAGAACAGTGATGGCCTACCCTTAGTTGGATAAAGCTGCGACAGACAGCCACATGTGAATTGTGGTAAAATTATGGCATTACAGGCAAAATCGGTGCCAAAATAAAGGCAAAAATATAAACATTAAAAATTCTGGGCATCGTTGTCTACTGAAGAGCCTGTCTCCTATAATCCGAGGTTCAGCGTCTGGTGTCCAAGATAAGAGCCAGTAAACATGTCGTGTGTCTGCTTCCTATTAACCTACTTAATCAACTTTTCCTCGCCAGTTAACAGATTGCCGATCCAGAAAATCAGAAAGTAAAAATACTGCGTATTCCAGAGAAGCAGCAGCTGCTCCTACCAAAGGGCAGGCCACGCTCCGGAACGACAACTATCTGAATCAGAACCGGGCGGCACAACAGAGCGGGGGAGGGTCCGTTTCCGCTGCAACCTAAGGCTAGGTTTACATGGTATCAAGTTTTTCTATCCTGATTAAAGTTTAAAACACGTAAAACAGGATGTATAACCAGGAATACCATGATGTTTATCCCGCACTATCCTCCTACCAAAATATGGATCTGGTGGGAGATTGTTGTTGTAGAAAAATGAGAGGGTCTCCGTTGGTCCTGCTGAAAAGTCCAGACAGAACCAGAGGCAAACAAACCCTTTTAACCATGATGAAAGCTCCATTGGAAACCTATGGACCGTCAAATTCCACTGTTTGGGGGAATAATATAATAGATGCCATGTAGCAGCCATTATAGCCTCCATTAACCTAATACTGGGCATCACCATATTTTGACACTTATACCCGCCAAATAGAGGCCAAAACCACAATGCGTCTGACTAACGTGTATGACTGGAGCGTTTCCAACATACAAACACAGAGCAAATTCTAATTGTAAGAGAATCAGTTCACAGACTGCTGCTGTTCTTTATTTCCGGGAACAGTGCCACCCTGAGGCTGAATCTAGTACTGCAGGTCCTTGGCCAGTCCATGGACAGCTGTGGTGTTTCTGGAAGGGAAGTTTTTTTCTCATTTTATAAGTCCCTTTTAAGAGCCCAATTAACCCCTTAAAGGGGTCTTCCCTTCCAGGACATTTTTGACATAATCTGTAGGATATCCCACCGCTGTTATCTCAAGAACAGGGATAGAAGTCAATGGACAGCGAGCAGCACGCGTGTGACCACCATACAGGACCTTCGAAAATAACCTAACGCTGGCTCAGCCATTTTTGAACGTCTCAGCGGTGTATGGTACCTTGGAACCGAACCCGAGTTCGGGAAATGGCTTTTTACAGTACAAATTAATTTATGAAGTTACTAAGTGAAGTCTCGCGAGACTTTGCTAAGCAATAACTTCTGCTCAATGGAGCCAAATCATTCTAATACCATACAGTATTAGAACGAAGTTTTATGCGAATCGACTTCGGATGTTTCGCTCATCCCAAATATTGTGTATTAAATACATTATTTTATTTTTAAGGGGGAAGATTAAAAAACAGCAAATTTTTACATTATTTTGTGTACCGTAATTTACTTATGGTGTTCACCGTGTGGTAAAAATAACGTAATTTTATTATGCGAGTCCGTACACTGATTATACATTTCTATATATTTTTACAGTTTTTTCTCTCCTCCTGCAGCTGCCCCCTCATTCTTCTCCAGACTGACAGGGAGGGAGGGGCTGCTTTATCTGCTCATCTCTCTGGTTTGGTACCAGCAAGAGATATTGTATTGTTTGAAAGCTGACATTCCAAGCTTTCAGACAATACCAGAATGACGGCAATATGTTCAGTACAGGAGAAGATATCACTGATAGAAACCGGAATGCAGTGAATCAAGCCGAAAGTGAAAGTAAAAGCAGGCTTTACCCGTGATTATCCTCGACTCTATTTCTAACAGTGATTTCTACTCTGTTGCTTGGACTTTAGGCCTCTTTCACACTACCATTGTGAGGATCTGATCAGTCTTCAAAATGCTTTCAGTGTTACCATGGCAGCCAGGACGCTACTAAAGTCCCAGCTGCCATGGAAAAGTAGTGGGGAGCCAGGAGAAAAGCTACTTACCGTCCGTGCAGCTCCCGGGGCGCTCCACAATGACGTACAGCTCCCCTATGTCGCATGGATCACATGATCCGGTGATGCGTCGAAACGACGTTTAGCTTAAAGCCGGATCCGGATTAATGCTTTGCAATGGGCATTAATCCGGATCCGTCCTTGCGGCATGCCTTCAGGGAGCATAGCTATCTGAACCATGCGACGCAGGGACCTGGTGACGTCATCAAGGAGCGCCCCGGACGCAGCACGGAACGTAAGTAGCTTCTCCCCCGGCTCTCCGCTGCTTTTCCATGGCAGCCGGGACTTTAGTAGCGTCCTGGCTGCCATGGTTACCATTCTTAAAAGCTAAATTTCGGATACGGCGATGCGCCGAAACGACGTTTAGCTTAAAGTCGGATCTGGATTAATGCTTTTCAATGGGCATTAATTCCAGATTCGTTCTTGCGGCATGTCTTCAGGATACTGCGGATTTTGCTACGGCCAAAAAACGTGTCAGTAGTGAACTGAAGACATCCTGATGCATCCTGAACGGATTTCTCTCCATTCAGGATGCATTGGAATAGGACGGATCTCTAGGACGCAAAAACGATAGTGTGAAAAAGGCCTGTCATTTTGGTCTTCTGGAATGTCAGCTTTCAAACAAGACCAGTTACATGTTTCTAGCAGCTACCATGCAGGAGATAGCAGCATCTAAAGCAGCCCTCCTCCCTCCCCTTTTTGCCCGAACAGTAAGCTACTTTTCCCACTGCCCGAGCTGGACTCAGGCAAAACAGTTAGGTGGTTAAGGGCAGAGTCCATTTATTTTCCTCTTTTGCCTTCTGGTGTCATAACTGTTTGTTATGTCGGACTTGTTATTTAACGGAACAGGTTGTACTATATGTACGCTCCATTTTCTGGTACACATACAGTACACTGGCATTTTATTTTGCAGAGGAAAAATAAGCTATTTATTTTTACAGCATACACCGATGATCATGAATAATGCTATAAATGTATTGTCCAGGTTATTGCAGTCGTGAAAATAACAAATATGTTAAGTATTTAATTTTGGGACTTATTTTTGATGAAAGGGGTTCTCGGAGACCAGGAAGGCCTTTTCATACACCATGTTTACTGCACTGAGCTCCCTTCTCCTCTGCTTCTGGTCCCCGCTGGACCAGATGTGTGACGTGCCATCGACATGCACGACGCTGCTGCCAGCGAATCAATGTCCTGATTCACTGACTGACAGCGGTGATATGTGTGGATGGGAGCTCAAGGCTGGAAACAGAGCACCGGTGACAGGCGAGTCTTGTGCACCCTGCCACATGAAAAGGAGTCCCAGGTCTTGGAGGACACCTTTAAATTAAAAATGTCATTTTTAATGAACCCTGGCTTTCTGTCTAAAAGCTATGGGCTCTGAGGACACGATCAGAGGGCGCAATCCCCCCTCAGTGTCTTCTTTATATGCCACCACCACAGTTAGGGTCCATTCACATGACCGTATGAATAGGTCCGCATCCATTCCACGTGCGGACCCCGAGTTCTATTCTTGCATTTTCAACATAGTGCCGACCATGTGCCAAAAATGTGGAACGTACACGGCTGGTACCTGTTTTTTTTGCGGATCTGCAAAACACTTCCGGTTGTGTGAACGTAGCCTTAGACGTTGCTTCGCGTGATCAGCAGATAGTCCATGTATCAACTTGTAGAGAACGTGACCCAAAAAAAGAAAACTCACCTCATCGGGGCAGATGACTAGTTTGAAATTTAGGAGGTCGTCGTGGTCTGAGAATTCTATTTCACACGTCTTCGGCAAATTCAGTTCATTAATATCTGGAACACAAACAGCAGCTTTGTGAATGAGAACTGCATGTTACATAGGTCCACGGGCGGCTCCAGCCATGACCAACACTGGCCCTGCAGCCCTGTCAGCATGATCAACCCTATTAAACCAGGCATATTCATGCTTAGTGAAATTATATTATTTTTTCTCTAGGGTGAATAGTTGTGGAGATTCCAATTATGATCTAATACACCCGCCAGGTGATCTCCAACCAATCTGAACATTTATGAGGGATGCTGCTGCCCTCAGACTTGTCCTCTCCGCAATGTGACTGATCGGTAGGACGTCAGCATCACAGGGGTGGTATTTGTGCTGTCGGGGTGCAGGCAGTCACTTCATGGACCATCAGATCCCCAGCAGGACACCACTGAGTGCTAACTAATGAATAGAAGAACATAGGGGTGGGCGATATGGCCTAAAATTTATATTGCGATATAATATGAAGTAGGGCTGCACGATATGGGAATTTTGTGCGATTGCGATTAGGGCCTAAAAATTGCGATAACGATATGTGATGCGATATTTTAAGGGAATTGTGCTAGAGGTCTATCTGCTTGGATTTTCAAGGTAAAAGCACACACAGATGACTGATAATGTGAAATGTAGTTATGCTGAACTCAAGAACTGAAAAATAAAATACATATTTGCATTACTGCAAAAGTACAAAATACAAAACTTGCCATTTTCTTTGATAGCGCTGCAAAGAACAGATAAATAAAATAGATAAAAGAACATGTGTTCATTAAAGAGGACCTTTCACTGGTCCACAGTTTATTAGGCAAAGGTATGTACATGGAGAGCGGCACCCAGGGATGTCCCTGCACTTACTTGTATCCCTGGGTGCCGCTCCGTTCGTCCTCTGTAGCCCCCGGTATCATATCCTGAATATGAGCTGAGCACTGCGATTGGCCAGCGCTCCAGCCCTGTGAGAAGGAGACGCCCAGGGCAAAAGAAAAAGTCTCCGCCCCAGGCAAAATTGGAGAAGCAGGAGCGCCGGTACCGGGGGCTACAGAGGACGAACGGAGCGGCACCCAGGGATACAAGTAAGTGCAGGGACATCCCCGGGTGCCGCTCTCCATGTACATACCTTTGCCTAATAAACTATGGACCAGTGAAAGGTCCTCTTTAAAATAATGACTTTCCACCAGCCCCTCCTCCTTCCCCGCACTTTAACTGATGTATCGCCGGCCGCGCTGTGCAGCATAGCGGCCGGAGATACAGTGTCACGTAGAAAGTCAACCATCGCTTTATAAGACGCACTGCCATTCCCCCCCACACCTTTGGGGGGAAAAAAGTGTGTCTTATAAAGCGAAAAATACGGCAATATAATTGCAGCATTTTTGGGTCAGCAAATTGCGATATGGCGATTAATTGCGATTACGATTGCTTTTGCGATATATTGTGCAGGCCTAATATGAAGCATGTGCGATATATATCGCGATATATATTTTCTATATTGGAGGGAGGGTTTTTTTGGGTTTTTTTTTGCTTCAACTTTTTATTTAGTAACTATTTAGCCTCCTTAGGGGCTAGAACCCTTGTCCTATTCACCCCGATAGATCTCTATCAGGGTAAATAGGACTCGACACTGACCCTGCTGCTGTGTGACCATAGCAGCCAGGAAATCAGTAGTGTCCTGGCTGCCATGGTAACCGATCGGAGCCCCAGCATTACACTGCTGGGGCTCCGACCATAACTGCCACTGCCACCAATGATCGGGGGGGATGGCCCACTGTGCCACCAATGAGTGAATAGAAACGTAGCCTGCATGTGCCGGCCATATACCATACTGGGCCTCTGTGACTGCACTCTGCGATCCACCGCAATTAACCCCTCAGGTTCTGAGGGGTTAATTGCGGCGGATCGCAGCAGGCAGTCATACAAGCCGGGTATGGGATATGGCTTGCACATGCAGGCCTTTAGGACCTTTCATTAGGTAGCAGCACATAGGAAGCACTTACTATTATATCTGTGCGGGACTCCGTTCGCCCGCTCTGGCCCCCGTCACATGGTGGGAACACCAGGGAGGAGACATCATCTTCTCTCCCTGGGCGTTCCTTCTCCCTGCCTGTGACGTTCTGCACTGCCCCGCTCTCATTGGTGGCAGTGTCCACAGTCCCTCCCCTCCTCCGCTCTCACTGGTGGCAGTGGCTACAGTCCCTCCCCTCCTCCTCTCTCATTGGTGGCTCTCAGTGGGGAGGGAGGGACTCCCTCCTTCTCCACTGTGCCGGCTCAGGAGAACACGGTATGCGCCGAGAGCCGCGCATACCATGTTCTACCGCGATATTGCGATATAGACTAAATCGATATCGTGGCACAAATTCATATCGCATATCGTCTATATCGCCATATCGCCCCACCCCTAGAAGAACATACAATCGGTTCTGTCAACAGCAGCTTGTTGGCAGTTTCTACACTGCAATGAAATATAAGCGGTAAATGTTATAAAGATACTATAGTAGCCAAGGAAGAGCTTCATCGGAAAATCCAATCATTTTCACCAAGAACTGTGCCAGGGGGCACGCCCGCTGCAACTTCTTGGCTGCTTGTGACCTCCTGGCTCAGATCTCAAGGGACCTTTCACCACAAAACACAAAGCAATCAGCAGGTTACAGAGCAGGAGGAGCGGAGAAGCGAGCGCTCCGTACAGTATTAGAATGTATTGGCTCAGGTGAGCCGAAGTTATTACTTTGCGAAGTCTCGCGAGATTTTGCATAATAACTTCAGAAATTGATTTATACTGCAAAAAAACAAATTTCCCGAACTCGGGTTTGGTTCCAAGGAACCACTTGAAACCGAACCAGAGTTTGGGAAATGTTTTTTTACAGTAAAAAAATCTATTTCTGAAGTTATTATGCAAAGTCTTGCGAGATTAGAATTACATTCTAATACTGTACGGAGCGCTCTTTCCGTACAGTATTGAAACAAAGTTTTATTCGAATCGACTTCGCTCATCCCTAGTTGTAATTTATCCATTTAAATCTCTGCTCTTTCCGAGTTCAGTTGTATCCGGGGAGGTGTTATCCACGTGTAAGTGTGTATACAGAGAGAGTCGGCAGTCATCGATAGCTGGAGGTCCTAATGGCTATGAACACCGTCGGGGGCAATTTTTTTTTATGATTTCATTTTTCTCATCTTGGGCTAAAAATCCTCTTTTCAATTGGACTGACAAAAATCCTGAAGACATGCCGCAAGGACGGATCCGGATTAATGCCCATTAAAAAGAATTAATCCGTATCCAAAGTTTAGCTTTTAAGAATGGTAACCATGGCAGCCAGGATGCTACTAAAGTCCCGGCTGCCTTGCAAAAGCAGCGGGGAGCCGGGGGAGAAGCTACTTACGTTCCGTGCGGCGGCCGGGGCGCTCCACGATGACGTCACCGGGTCCCTGCGTCGCATGGTTCAGATAGCTATGCTATGTGAGCAATGCGCCATATGGATGGTACAGCGCAGTGCTCACATAGCATAGCTATGTGATCCATGCGAAGCAGGGACCCGGTGACGTCATCGAGGAGCGCCCCGGCTGCCGCACGGAGGCAAGTAGCTTTTCCCCCGGCTCCCCGCTTCTTTTCCATGGCAGCCGAGACTTAAGTAGCGTCCTGGCTGCCATGATAACCTGAAAGCATATTGAAGACCGATCAGTCTTCAAATGCTTTCAGTTGTCTTGTGTTGTGACAGATCCGGCGGGCATTTCCGACAACGGAAGTGCACGCCGGATCCTCACAAAGCAGATGTGAAAGGGGCCTAAGGCGTTCTCTCCCCAAATCCTTGTTCAGACCTAATGGAGCACTGGTCATGCTTGCCCCTTTCAAGGTCTATAGGACTGCACTGCTATCTGCATCAGCCCTATAGAGGCAGCAGGCAGATACTTAACACCTATCCTATGGATAATGCGGACGATGGGAGTATCCCAGGTATAGGAGGAGTGGCAATCTGACAACGAGATGAGGATTCAGGATCTCCGATACACCCCTCCCCCGATCAGTAGGGACCAGGATAGGTGACCCATTCCTCCCACGACTTGAGGTTCTCTAGAATCTCAATCTTGGACATTCCAAAAAAAAAAAACATCAGCTATTTGCAGCTGACAACCACTTTCCCGGGATCCTGACAAGTAGGTCTGGCTGGAGGAGCCCCCCAGACAAGGATTACAATGTAACCACTGAAATGCTGGGAGCCTGCAGCGGGTGTTGCTGGTGCCTGTGTACACGGTCCGGGCTGAGGAATGTGAGGGGCCGGCAGCACGGGGGCTGCTCTGGGAGCCGAAATCAACACATCAATTGTGAAAAGCGATGGTTGTGATGGAGCATATCACAGAGCGGTCAGTCAGGCTAGGTCCAGTACTGACGGGTGGTCTGGTCATTTTCGGCAGGATCTGTGCATGAAGAATCGGGGTCGAGGGTCAGATTATTACATGTTCAATGTATACGGCTACTAATCCCCCTACCCTCCCAAAAAGATCAGTGGGAGCAGCACGTATGTAATGTATATCCGGCAGTGGGAGCGTCTATTGTTTTCCGTTATCAGCCGCTGCTGGTATGGCACATCAGACAAGGCACCGATGACAACCCCTGAGAAGTCAGGACGCCATGTGTGCTCGCCCGCCATTCAAACACCTAGATCTTGGCGGCTATACTGTCACTAACCGTGGGAGCCCCCCCGATTCCTCCTAATGGTGTCCATGGAGTGGACAATCCCTTTAAGACGCCGCTTTCTGAATTATACAATAATTGTTGCTGTTAACCCCCCGGTTACCTCAATATACCCCAATGGGGTTTCGTAGGCTGCAAATGCAAAAGAAAAGCTGAAGGGACCCCAAAAATCTGCAGTTCACAGAGGACGTCCCACCTCCATGATAAAATGCTGAGAATAGCTTCTGTGTGGGAGGACGGGCACCGACAGCCCCTCCGGGCGCACACTGGCTTCAGAATGGCCTTTACAACCAAATCTACCAGTCAGAACCCAGGTTTCTTTTTCCCACCACATTTCAGGAGCTGAAAGCTGATCTCTGATTGGTCGCTACGGAAAAAGAGACAACGCTCAGTGACCCAGGCCCTTTGTGTCCCCCTGATAACCATTATGGTCGCCGCTGCGATCGGCAATCTTTAGGATCTGCTTTATCTGATTTGTTGGAGTTGTTTTTTGGAATGTCCAGAAATAGAGATGGTTTTATGATGATGCTTAGGATCTAGAGCAGAAGGGGAACTATAAGTTCCAGCAGAAACTTGTGGTACTGGGTCAAATAGGAGTTGGGAAGTTCCCTCCCTAGCGCCCCCCACAGGCGGAGTGCACGGCTGCAGCGCCCCTCAGTGGCCGCCCAGCATGGCTGCAGCGCCAGGCCCCGCTCACCTTTCTGGATGCGGAGCTGTGCGGCGGACGCCTTCTTGCTGCTCCCCTTGGTGCCGCCCGCAGATTCCTCCTCCTTCTTCTGCTGCTTTAGGGAGAAGAGTTTGATCATGATGCTGGATTCCCCCGCGGGCCTCTCTCTTTCTCTCACCCGGTACCTCCGGCTCTCCCTGTGTCCCGCACCGGGGGAAGCTCCCGGCCTCCCTCCGTCCCTTCCTCCGTCTGCCTCACGTACAGGCCAGGCCGCAGCCGGGGATGCCTCCGCCGAGAGCGCTAGTCAGGAGGCCGGACGCAGCAAACACTAGGCCGGCTCTACCCTGAGCCCGGCAGCGGAAACACTGTGCTCTGCGGGCGCTTCACTCTGGCTGCTGCTACTGCGCAGCTTCGGAAACCCTCGTCCCGGCACTCGGCAAGTTCCGGAAACTGAAAACCTGGCGTTCGGAAGCCGGCCCGAATGGCTTCGGAAACTTTCGTGGCGTCAGGCGGCAAATTCCGGAAACGCTCGGGACTCAGTCAAAAAGCGCATGAGGTGCGGAAGTGACGCAGGGTGTTCGGATATGATTGGATCTTTGTAGTCTCTGCACAGTTGCCAAGGGTTACTTTCAGGAGAGATTGCTTTTGATTTCTGTCACCTTTTTCAGAATGGGTACACTGCCCCTCCTGCAGGGGGCAACATTATCAGCTGGGGATACATGTGACCAGGGATTGCTATATAGCGGTGAAGCAATAGGAATAAATGGGGTTGCAACTTGCAAGCTGCAGCCATTGAGAGCCCAGAATTGCAGGAAAAAAATTCAGGCCTTCTTGATTTTATTTTTTAACCATTAAGGAGTGGAAGGTCTCACCGCCAACCCATTCATTTCTACGGCTGCAGTGCTATACAGCGATCCTCGGTCGTGGATGTCGCGGTCAAAATCGCCATGTAGCACCGGCCTTAAGCGGTTGTCTCACTTCAGCAAATATCATTTATCATGTAGAGAAAGTTAATACAAGGCACTTACTAATGTATTGTAATTGTCCATGTTGCTTCTTTTGCTGGCCCGATTCATTTTTACATCAAATTATACACTGATCGTTACCATGGTTACGACCACCCTTCAGTCAAGCAGCGGTGTCCATGCTTGAGCACTATAGGACTCCTGTGGTCCTAGCCACTTCAAATGCCGGCATATTTTCCTATAGTGTGCAAGCATGACCACTAGGGCTGCAGTAAACGATTATTTTAGTAATCGAGTATTCTATCGATTATTTTTTTACGATTAATCGAGTAAGGCCTCTTTCACACTTGCGTTCTGAGGATCCTGCGGGCACTTCTGTCCCGCCGAATCCGTCAAAGCGCAAGTCGCCTGAAGCATTAGAAGACTGATCAGGATCCGGATCAGTCTTCAAAATGCTTTCAGGTTACTATGGCAGCCAGGACGCTATTAAAGTCCTGGTTGCCATAGTAGTAGTGGGGAGCGGTATACTTACAGTCCGTGCAGCTCCCGGGGCACTCCTGAATGACGTCATGATGTCCTGCCTGCCTCCTCTCTAATCCATTCCCTGGTGGCTAGTGGTTTAGAAGAGTGTCAGCACATTGGAAGGGGTTAACAGGGAGGGAGCTCATCGGGGGCTGCTGTGCCCTTGCAGCCCCCGATTCTTGATGGGAGCACAGAGAGAGGGGGCTCCCCTCCCCATCAGCTGCTGCTCTGATCTGGCAGCGGGTGATGGTTACCATGGCAGCAGGACGCTTTCAGAGGCGTCCTGCTTGCCATAGTAATTTAAAGGGAATCTGTCACCAGGTTTAAGCCCTGTCAGCTAAACATATGCTGACGTTCAGGGTCTCATTAGCATGCCTAATATGGGCTCATCTAAACAAATGGTAGCGTTATTTTGTCAAAAAACAGGTTTAACTAACCTGTCAATCACACATATAAGGAGCCCAAGGGGAGGTCCAGCGATGCAGGGTGCCGGGCCGCAGACATTGCTGTATGTGGCCAGCGCCGCCTCCAAATGCTCCGTGCCGCCTCTCCCTCCCCCTCCTCCTGCTGTAAGCGCTGGCTCGTACGCACACGGCGCGTGCGCACTTCACTTCAGAAGCCGATCCAAGAAGTCGCGCGTGCGCAGGCATGCACCCGTGCGGACTTCTTGGATCGGCTTCTGAAGTGAAGTGCGCACGCGCCGTGCGTACAGCCAGCGCCACAGCAGGAGGAGGAGGAGAGGCGGCACGAGCATTTGGAGGCGGCGCTGCATACAGCAATGTCTGCGACCCGGCACCTGCATCGCTGGACCTCCCCTTGGGCTCCTTATATGTGTGATTGACAGGTTAGTTAAACCTGTTTTTTGACAAAATAACGCTACCATTTGTTTAGATGAGCCCATATTAGGCATGCTAATGAGACCCTGAACGTCAGCATATGTTTAGCTGACAGGGCTCAAACCTGGTGACAGATTCCCTTTAAGTCTGATCTGACTTCTGCTAAAGACAGAAGTGTGATCAGACTTTGTAAAGTAAAAAATACACTATATAGTGTACTGTACTGTATTATATAGACATCAGACCCACTGGATCTTCAAGAACCAAGTGGGTCTGGGTCAAAAAAAGTGAAAATAAAAAAACACAGATCACCGAATAAAAATTAAAAAAATAAAATACACTACACATATTAGGTATCGCTACGTCCGTAAAAACCTGCTCTATAAAAATATCACATGACCTAACCCCTTAGGTAAACACCATAAAAAAAACACACCTTATATCACCTTATATCACAAAAAGTGTAATACCAAGCGATCAAAAAGGCATATGCCTCCCAAAATAGTACCAATCAAACCGCCATCTCATCCCGCAAAAAATGAGCCCCTACATAGGACAATCGCCCAAAAAAATATGGCTCTCAGACAATATGACCACGTCCGTAAAAACCTGCTCTATAAAAATATCCCATGATCTAACCCATCAGGTAAATACCGTAAAAAAATTTAATAAAAACTATGTAAAAAAAAAAACATTTTTTTCACTTCACATCACAAAAAGTGTAATAGCGAGTGATCAAAAATTGATATGCACCCCAAAATAGTGTCAATCAAACCGTCATCTCATCCCGCAAAAAATGATACCCTACATAGGACAATAACCCCCAAAAAATATGTCTCTCAGACATTAAAACATGATTTTTTTTTGTTTCAAAAATGATATTATTGTGTAAAACTTAAATAAATAAATAAAAAGTATACATATTATGTATCGCCGCGTCCGTAACAACCTGTTCTATAAAAATAAAACATGAACTAACCCCTCAGGTGAACACAGCAAAAAAATAATAATATGAATACGGGGTCAAAAGCCATTTTTGTCACCTTACATCACAAAAGGTGTAATAGCAAGCGACCAAAATGTCATGAGCACCCTAATATGGTGCCGATCAAACCACCATCTCAACCTGCAAAAAATGAGCCCCTACATAAGACTGTCGCCTAAAAAATAAAAATAAAATATGGCTTTCAGAATGTGGAGACACTAAAAAATAATTTTTAAAAAAAAAGGCTTTATTATGAAAAACTGAAACAAAAATTCTCAAAAAGTAGTCATATTTTGTATTTTCGCATTCGTAACAACCTGCTCTATAGAAATAGCACACGATCTAACCTGTCAGATCAACTATGTAAATAACAAAAACTCAAAATTTATTGCCCTGATTCTGTAGTTACACCCCATATGTGGTTGTAAACTGCTGTACAGGCACATGGCAGGGTTCAGAAGGAAAGTAACGCCATATGGTTTTTGAAAGGCGGATTTTGCTGGACTGTTTTTTTGACACCATGTCCCATTTGAAGCCCCCCTGATGCACCCCTAGAGTAGAGACTCCATAAAAGTGACTCCATTTAAGAAAGTGCACCCCTCAAGGTATTCAAAACTGATTTCACAAACTTTGTTACGAGAGTTATTGGCAAATGGAGATGAAATTTCAGAATTTCTATTTTTTGTTACCTTGCCTCAAAAAAAGTGTAATATAGAGCAACAAAAAATCGCATTTACCCTAAAATAGTACCAACAAAACTGCCACCTTATCCCCTAGTTTCCAAAAGTGGGTCACTTTTTTTGAGTTTCTACTCTAGGGTTGCATCAGGGAGGCTTCAAATGGGACATGGTGTCAAAAAACCAGTCCAGTAAAATCTGCCTTCCAAAAAACGTATGGCATTCCTTTCCTTCTGCGCCCTGCCATTTGGCCATACAGCAGTTTACGACCACATATGGGGTGTTTCTGCAAACTACAGAATCAGGGCAATAAATATAGAGTTTTGTTTGGCTGTTAACCCTTGCTTTGTTAATGGAAAAAATTGATTAAAATGGAAAATTTGCCAAAAAATCGAAAATCTGAAATTTTATCTCCATTTGCCATTAACTCTTGTGGAAGACCTAAAGGGTGAACAAAGTTTTTAAAATCAGTTTTTAATACCTTGATGTGTACTTTCTTAGATGGAGTCAGTTTTTTGGAGTTTCTACTTTAGGGGTACATTAGGCGGCTTCAAATGGGACACAGTGTCTAAAAACCAGTCCGGCAAAATCAGCCTTCCAAAAACCACATGGCGCTCCTTTCCCTCTACGCCCTGCCGTTTGGCCATACAGCAGTTTACAACCCCATATGGGGTGTTTCTATAAACTACAGAATTTGAGTAATAAATATTGAGTTTTGTTTAGCTGTTTACCCTTGCCTGGTGACTTGAAAAAATGGATTAAAATGGAAAACTTTCAAAAAAATCTGAAATGTTATCTCCATTTGCCATTTACTCTTGTGGAACACCTAATGGGTTAACGACGTGTGTAAAATCAGTTTTGAATACCTTGAGGGGTGTAGTTTCTAGAATGGGGTCATTTTTGGGTGGTTTCTATTATGTAATCCTCACTTCTAAGCCTTGTAACGTCCCCAAAAAATAAAATGGCATTCCCAAAATGATCCATACATAAAGTAGACATATGGGGAATATAAATTAATAACTTTTTTTGGCGGTATTACTAGGTATTATTAGTCGAGAAATTGAAACTTGGAAATTTGCAAATTTTTCAAAGTTTTTGGTAAATTTGGTATTTTTTAATAAATAAAAATGAATTTTTTTCACTTCATTTTATTACATGAAGTACAATATGTGACGTAAAAACAATCTCAGAATAGCCTGGATAAGTAAAAGCGTTTTATAGTTATTCACACATAAAGGGACACTGTTCAGATTTTCAAAAAATGGCTTGGTCCTTAAAGAGGACCTTTCACCGGTCCAAAGTTTGTTAGTGAAAGGTATGTACATGCAGAGCGGCACCCAGGGATGTCCCTGCACTTACTTGTATCCCTGGGTGCCGCTCCGTTCACCTGCTGTAGCTCCTGGTACCGATGCACGTGCGGAGGCTAATTTTTCCTTGGGAGGAGACATCCTCTTTTGCCCTGGGCGTCTCCTTCTCCCAGGCCAATCGCAGCGCTCAGCTCATATCCTGGGAGGTTGCAGGATATGAGCTGAGCGCTGCGATTGGCCAGCGCTCCAGCCTGGGAGAAGGAGACGCCCAGGGCAAAAGAGGATGTCTCCTCCCAAGGCAAAATTATCAGAAGCACGAGCGCCGGTACCGGGGACTACAGCAGGCGAACGGAGCGGCACCCAGGGATACAAGTAAGTGCAGGGACATCCCTGGGTGCCGCTCTGCATGTACATACCTTTCACTAACAAACTTTGGACCGGTTAAAGGTCCTCTTTAAGGTGAAATAGGGGCGTGTCCTTAATGGGTTAAAGAACTTTTTAAGGAGTGATTTGAACTTTTATTATTTTTTTAGTTTTTTTTATATTTGTAAAAACTTTTTTTGCACTTTTTTTTAAGTCACCTTGGGTGACTATAACTGGCAATCATTAGATTGCCTATTGTGTTCCTTAATGGCTATATTCATTTGGAATATAACAATACAATGCTGCCACCTAGTGGCTTGTATTGGTATATTCCCGAAATAGGCACCGAAGCCTGCTATTTCAGCGATGTTACAGGTTCCCCAATCCCGGGAAATGCTGTTACCAGAACGGAAGCGCTCGACTTCCGCTTCCAGGCTGATCAGATGCCGTGGTCACATTTGACCACAGCATCTGAAGGGTAAAATGTATGTATATTTATAATAGCAGAAACCCTGCGGCTATGGCGCCCGCTTCAAGTGCGAGCGGGCGCCATGTTTAGGGGCCGGACTTATGACATACATATACGTCATAGGTCCTTAAGGGGTTAACTTTTTCTACATAATAAATGCCACTTGCTGAAGTGAGACAGCCCCTTTAAAGTGACATATCACAAGTTTAGATCGCTGGGTTCTCGGCGCTGAGCCCCCCACGATCCTCACTGCAGGACAGGAAGCGAAATGGATTCAATAGAAAGTCTATGGGCTGTGTTCTGCAGCGAAAAGAGAGCGCTCTAAGAGCATGTCTCTCTCCTTGTTCTAGAGATCGTTGGGGGTCTCAGCGCTCAGACCCCAACTGATCTAAACTTTTGGATTTGTCTCTATGGCATTTGAAAATGTTTAATGAAAGTACAGTGCACATGCAGTATTCCAAAGGGAGATTTAGACTGGGGCTACACGGCAACATGAAATCTAATGAATGGTGTTGCAGTGCAACGCACAACAGTCGCAAAACATCCAATCGATTTTGTACTGCAGGTAGGACAACTTTTATTCCATTGACTGGAAAGGGGTTGTGCAGTGAAATGATCCGGTCATCAGTATCAGATCAACAGGGGCCCAACTTCCGGCACCCCCACCGAGCAGCTTTTTGGAGGTGTAGTGGTGCTCGTGCGAGCCACGCTGTGCACAGGGAACTTTGAGGCAGATGCAGTACCTGCACAAGAACTCAAAACAGCTGATCGGTGGGGTGCCAGGAGTTGGGCCCCTGTGGATCTAATATTGATGACCGTATCATTGCACTGCACAACCCTTTTACAGTCAGTGGAGGAAAAGTTGTGCCACCTGCAATACAAAATCCAGCAGCTCTGTTGTTGTTTTTTTGCAACTGTCGCATATCTCTGCAACACCATTGACAATCATTAGATCCATGTAGCCCCAGCCTAAATCTCACCTCCTGAGGATAGCTCATTATTATCTTTGCAGTGAACAACCTCCTTAAAAGGGTTGTCCCACTAAAAAATATTCTACAGTTTTCAAACCAGAACTTGGATCTGAATACTTTTGTCATTACATGTTGTTCTGTTTCAGTATCTTGCCGTGTGTATTGGTATGCTCCTCTCTTCTCTTCCCCACTATGTTTCAGCTTCTAGTTAATTCAGCCTAGCCACTCCCTGTTTTCTCAGTCATGCATTGCTGTTAGTGTGTGCTCAGCTTTCTGAGGAGAATCTCCATCTTCTTAGCAAGGAGATATTGTTGGCATAATTATTTTACCATCTGGATTCCCTGCATATCTTGTAATACAATCTCCGGATTAAAAGCTACCTGATTAACTCCTGGGTGTCTGATGCGTAAACTGTAAGTGGAGAATGTCTGATTCAACAAGTCACCTCCATGCGCATAGGGGCTGGTCTCTCACAGTATTCTCTTTCTCTTGCTAAGGAAAAAATATTTTCCTCCTCCAAGTAATAAGCCATCATCATTGTCTCTTGCAGTGAAGGGTAATAGCACCGTTTGTGTAAGATTTTTTCTTCATATCCTGCTCCACACTGCATTCATTCAGGATTGCAGAAGCTTCTAGCAATTGCAGCTTCATACAGGCTTAAAAGACTGAACCAACCACTAGAGGTCGCTGTTGTGTTACAGATGGAAATGCAGGAAACAACTAGAAGGATTTCTAAGCCCTCATTAAAAATGAAAGAGGCTCTTCTAACCGACAAAATGGAGATATGTAATAATTTATCCAGTTTGTGGGAAAAGACTAAACAATGTATGGATGCAGCACATGGATCAGGCTATAACGAAAGGACATGTACACAAAATTGAATAAGACCTATGAAAGTTATAAGAGACTGTCTGAAAAATATTTTTCTCTGTTATCAAGTCTCGACTCCAAGGCTTCATCCCGTTCTTCGAAATCTATTGCTCAGTTCTCATCGCTAAGGTCTCACTTACAGCACTCTTCGCTGAGTAACTCATTGGTTTTAGCATGCGCAAAAGCGGAAGCAGCGAAGGTATAAGCTCACTGCATTAGAAAGGAAGCAGCCATTAAGGCACAAGTCGCAGAGACACAAGCTAATCAAGCAGCTATACAGGCTCAAGCAGCAGCTATATAGGCTCAAGCATAAGCTAATCAAGTAGCTGTTCAGGCTCAAGCGCAAGCGACCAAGGCCGAAGCTGAGTTGGAGGTCCTTCAGAAGGAAAGGGAAGAAGCAGCAGCCATGGCTGAACTCAGAGTTCTTGAAGAAGCTGCTAAAGAAGAAGAAGCTTATCATCTTATGTCCGAGATATCTAATGACTCAGAAAGGGCATACCATGCAATTCGTCATAGACCAAAGCAAAGTTAATGCATTTGCACCAGAAGATTTGGCCTCTGCACGCCAGCCTGCTGAACTCATGCGAGTAGAAAAAGGAGCTGATAACTATACAGTTGACCCCAGTCCAGTGGACATTTCTCTTTCTTTCAAACCTCTGACACCTTACACAGTATTTCAGGCGCCATTAGAGACCAAGCCGCTTCAAGCTCATCAGATCACATTGAAACCTCCCGAGACTAGTTGCATAGCAACCAAGACGCTGGCGCCAACATTACCAGATGCGAAGCCTTCACTTAGGCTCAACCTAGCTGCCACTCCATTCCATCTTCCAACCCCCAAACATAGGGTATCAGATGGTGCCAACAACACCAGCGAGGGAGAAGTCGCCATGATGCAGGAAAGAAATGACGCATCAGAAATCGCTAAGTACCTCACTCTCAGGGACCTCATCAGTACTAGCCTTACAAACTTTGATGATCGCCCAGAGAACTATAGAAGATGGAAGACCACCTTCAAGACAACAGTTCAGACCCTTGATGTTTCGCCTATGCAAGAACTTGATTTACTAATTAGATGGCTAGGTCCATGGTCATCAAACTGTGTTACGAGACTCATAACCGTTTATATCTACAAACCAGTCAAAGGCCTTCGTCTTGCATGGCAAAGATTAGAGCAGACATATGGCAGCTCTGAAGTAGTTGAATGTGCCTTATTTAAAAGACTATACGACTTTCCTGGATTATCCAATACAGACCGCCAATGATTCCAGGAAGTAAGCAACCTTCTTCTTCAGTTTAAAATCATCAAGGGAGACCCGCAGCTACCAGGTCTCAGCTTTCTTGAAACCTCCCATGGTGTGGGCCTGATCGTGGAGAAATTACCCATCAATATTCAAGACCAATGGGCAACAAGAGGTTCAAAATACAAGGAGCAACATCGTTTTCCCTTTCCACCATTTTCATTCTTCTGTAAGTTCATCAAGGACGCGGACATAGTCGTGGTGTTGTTAGTGGACCCTCTAGTGCTGGGAGAGGACGTGGCCGTTCTGCCACAGCCACACGTCCTAGTGAACCAACTACCTCAGGTTCCAATTCCTTGCCAGAATTTACAGCCATATTTGGTGGGGCTCAATGCCGTTCTAAGGATGGTAAGGCCTGAGCAAGTACAGGCGCTAGTCAATTGGGTGGCCAACAGTGGATCCAGCACGTTCACAATATTATCTCCCACCCAGTCTTCTGCAGAAAGCACACAGGTTAGCGCCTGAAAACCAAGCCCATCAGTCTGTCACATCACCCCCATGCATATCAGGGAAACTGTCTGAGCCTCAAGTTATGCAGCAGTCTCTTATGCTGTTTGAAGACTCTGCTGGCAGGGTTTCCCAAGGGAATCCACCTAGCCCTTCCCCAGTGGTGGAAGACATAGAATGGACTGACGCACAACCACTTATGTTTCCTGATGATGAGGACATGGGAATACCACCTCATCAGAGTCCGCACATCTCTGATGATGACGAAACACAGGTGCCAACTGCTGCGTCTTTTTGCAGTGTGCAGACCGAACAGGAGGTCAGGGAGGAAGACTGTATGGAAGACGATGCAGGGGACGATGAGGTCCTAGACCCCACATGGAATAAAGGTCGTGCCACTGACTTTCATAGTTCAGAGGAAGAGGCAGTGGAGAGACCGAGCCAACAGCGGAGCAAAAGAAGGGAGCAGGGGGAAAAAGCAGAACAGCCGCCGCCAAGAGAGTTCACCTGCTACTGGCCACCGCCACCAGGGACCGAGCACCCCAAAGGCAGCTTCAAGGAGTTCCCTGGCATGGCACTTCTTCAAACAATGTGCTCACGACAAGACCCGAGTGGTTTGCACACTGTGCCATCAGAGCCTGAAGTGAGGCATTAACGTTCTGAACCTTAGCACAACCTGCATGACCAGGCATCTACATGCAAAGCATGAACTGCAGTGGAGTAAACACCTTAAAAACAAGGAACTCACTCAGGCTCCCCCTGCTCCCTCTTCTGCTGCTGCCTCGGCCTCGGGAGGAATGTTGGCACCTGCCGCCCACCAAACAGAGGATGTGCCACCAACACCACCACCTCCGTCACCAAGCATCTCCACCATGTCACACGGCAGCGTTCAGCTCTCCATCTCACAAACCTTGGAGAGAAAGCGTAAATTCCCGCCTACCCACCCTCGAGCCCTGGGCCTTTGATATGCTGTAATTCAGGCTGGTGGACACAGACAGCTTCAAACAGCTGATGGCGATGGCTGTCCCACAGTATGTTGTTCCCAGCCGCCACTACTTCTCCAAGAGAGCCGTGCCTTCCCTGCACAACCAAGTATCCAATAAAATCAAGTGTGCACTGCGCAGCGCTATCTGTGGCAAGGTCCACCTAACCACAGATACGTGGACCAGTAAGCACGGCCAGGGACGCTATATCTCCCTAACAACACACTGGGTAAATGTAGTGGCGGCTGGGCCCCAGGCGGAGAGTTCTTTGGCGCACGTCCTTCCGCCGCCAAGGATCGCAGGGCATCATTCTTTGCCTACTCGGCTTTCTCCTCCTCTTCTTCCACCTGCTCATCCAGTCAACCACACACCTTCACCACCAACTTCAGCACAGCCCGGGGTAAATGTCAGCTGGCCGTTCTGAAACTCATATGTTTGGGGGACAGGCCCCACACCGCACAGGAGTTGTGGTGGGGTATTGAACAACAGCCCGACAAGTGGTTGCTGCCGGTGGGCCTCAAGCCCGGCCTGGTGGTGTGCGATAATGGGCGAAATCTCGTCGCAGCTCTGAGACTTGCCGGTTTGACGCACATCCCTTGCCTGGTACATGTGCTGAATTTGGTGGTGCAGAAGTTCATTCAGAACTACCCCGACATGTCAGAGCTGCTGCATAAAGTGCGGGCTGTCTGTGCGCGCTTCCGGCGTTCACATCCTGCCGATGCTTGCCTGTCTGCGCTACAGCGTAACTTCGGCCTTCCCGCTCACCGCCTCATATGCGACGTGCGCACCAGGTGGAACTCCACCTTGCACATGCTGGAGAGACTGTGCGAGCCACAGGCCGTAGTGGAGTTTCAGCTGCAGCACGCACGGGTCAGTCGCACTTCGGAACAGCACCACTTCATCACCAATGACTGGGCCTCCATGGGAGACCTGTGTGCCCTGTTGCGCTGTTTCGAATACCCCACCAACATGGCCAGTGGCGGTGATGCCGTTATCAGCGTTACAATACCACTTCTATGTCTCCTTGAGAAAACACTTAGGGCGATGATGGAAGAGGAGGTGGCCCAGGAGGAGGATGAGGGGTCATTTTTAGCACTTTCAGGCCAGTCTCTTAGAGGTGGCTCAGAGGGAGGTTTTTTGCAAAAGCAGAGGCCAGGTACAAATGTGGCCAGCCAGGGCCCACTACTGGAGGACGAGGAGGATGAGGATGAAGCATGTTCACAGTGGAATGGCACCCAATGCAGCTCGGGCCCATCACTGGAGCGTGGCTGGGGGGAAACGGAGGACAATGACGATACGCCTCCCACAGAGGACAGCTTGTCCTTACCTCTGGGCAGCCTGGCACACATGAGCGACTACATGCTGCAGTGCCTGCGCAACGACAGCAGAGTTGCCCACATTTTAACATGTGCGGACTACTGGTTTGCCACCCTGCTGGATCCCCGGTACAAAGACAATGTGCCCACCTTACTTCCTGCACTGGAGCGTGATAGGAAGATGTGCAAGTACAAGCGCACGTTGGTAAACGCGCTACTGAGAGCATTCCCAAATGTCACAGGGGAACAAGTGGAAGCCCAAGGCGAAGGCAGAGAAGGAGCGAGAGGTCGCCAACACAGCTGTGTCACGGCCAGCTCCTCTGAGGGCAGGGTTAGCATGGCAGAGATGTGGAAAGGTGTTGTCACCACGCCACAGCTAACTGCACCACCACCTGATACGGAACGTGTTAGCAGGAGGCAGCATTTCACTAACATGGTGGAACAGTATGCGTGCACACCCCTCTACGTACTGACTGATGGTTCGGCCCCATTCAACTTCTGGGTCTCCAGATTGTCCACATGGCCAGTTAGCCTTTTATGCCTTGGAGGTGCTAGCCTGCCCGCCGGCCAGCGTTTTGTCTGAACGTGTATTCAGCACGGCAGATGGCGTCATTACTGACAAACGCAGCCGCCTGTCCACAGCCAACGTGGACAAGCTGACAATAAAAATGAACCAGGCATGGATCCCACAGGACCTGTCCATCCCTTGTGCAGAATAGACATTTATAACTACCACCCCTTAACCATATATTCTTGTACTCCAGGGCACTTCACAATCCTCTTTTTTAAATTTTACCATTATTTTGCGGGGCAACCCAAAGTTGAATGAACCTCTCCTCCGTCTGGGAGCCAGGGGCCTAAATATCTGAAAGTGGCCTTCTCCATTGGTGGGTGACATGAAGCCTGATTCTCTGCTTTGGGACCTCTCTCCCCTGTCTGGGTGCTGGGGCCTAAATAACTAAAAGTGGCCTTCTCCGTTGGTGGGTGACATGATGCCTCTTTTGCTGCTATGGGACCTCTCTCCTCTGTCTGGGTGTCAGGGGCCTAACTTTCATGTACTTGCTTGCTGTCTTGATGGCAGACATTTAACACTTTTTACTGTCTAATGACCGCCCTATTGTCTGGGTGTCATGGGCCTATATGTCGTTTAATCATTTGTTGTCTTGGTGTGAGATATTAAACCAGGGCTCGACAAATCCCAGGTCGCCATGGCGACCAGGAATTTGGTCCTGGCGCCTGGGTATTTGTCAGCCCGTTTTCTAAGGTGCCAGGGCGCAGGGCCGGTGCGTCCTTTAGCCGGACTAGGAGCCCCGGCCCCCTTCATGCTGCAGCTGCCCGAGCGCTCTATATAGAAGGGGGGGGGGGGGGAGAATGACAAGGGGGGAAGTGAATGACAAGGGGGTAGAGTGAATGACAAGGGGGTAAAGTGAATGACAAGGGGGTAAAGTGAATGACAAGGGGGTAAAGTAAATGACAAGGGGGGGAAGTGAATGACAAGGGGGGGAAAGTGAATGACAAGAGGGGGAAGAGAATGACAAGAGGGGAAAAGAGCTGGGGGTTGTAATGATTCGGGGACTGCAGAGGCTGACCCCCAGTTAGGGGTTGTAATGATGTGGGGGCTTCAGAGGCTGAGCCCCAGCTGGGGGTTGTAGTGATACAGAGACTGCAGAGGCTGAGCCCCAGGTGGGAGTTGTAGTGTTGTGGGGACTGCAGAGGCAGAGTGCCAGCTGGGGGTTGTAGTGCTCAGTAAAGTGTCATGGTGCCCGCTGTGTTTATGCCCTCCAGACCCCTCTGCCCTCCCCTCCAGACCCCTCTGCCCTCCCCTCCGGACCCTGTAATCCTTGTAAGGGTTTCCACATGTAATAGCGGCCGCCAGGGGCGATCACTTGGATGCTGGAAGCGTCTGACGTGTCACATAACCAATTGAAGAGGGAAAGTACTATGGGGGCCCTATATACTGGCACATTATGGGGGGCCCTATATACTCGCACATTGGTTGCAATCATCATTGGTTGGCTCTATGGAGAAGTGGGGGGGGGGGAGAAGCACTATGGGGGCATCTACTGGGGGCTTTATGACGCGGCTCCGTCTGGCTCCTAACTTTTTTAGCTGGCTCCTAGATTCAAGGAAATTTGTCAAGCCCTGTATTAAACTCTTTTTACTGTCATGAC
Source organism: Bufotes viridis (assembly GCA_033119425.1). Classification (NCBI taxonomy): domain Eukaryota; kingdom Metazoa; phylum Chordata; class Amphibia; order Anura; family Bufonidae; genus Bufotes; species Bufotes viridis. The sequence continues at coordinate 503,870,698 of CM065590.1, forward strand.
TGCCCCAATGTCTGGGTGTCAGGGGCCTACATAAATGATAATGGCCTGTTCCATTGCAGGTTGACCTGAGGCCTGTGTTGCTGTTACGGGACCGCTGTCCTCTTTGTGGGTGCCATGGCCCTGAGTCTGTGAATGAGGCCTGTGGCACTGCAGGCAGACATGAATCCTTTTTGGCTGTGATGAGAACATCAACTCCCATAGCATTCCAACCTGATGCCACCCCAACCTCCTATTCCATCTCCTCCTCCTCCAAGTTGCCAATTGATATTGGTTAATTTTTATTTTATTTTAAGTCATTTCCCTATCCACATTTGTTTGCAGGGGATTTACCTACGTTTTGCTTCCTTTTGCAGCCCTCTAGCCCTTTCCTGGGCTATTTTACAGCCTTTTTAGTGCCCAAAAGTTCGGGTCCCCATTGACTTGAATGGGGTTCGGGGTGAAGTTCGGGTCGAGTTCGGATCCCGAACAGGAACATTTTTGGGAATTTCGGCTGAAGTTCTCGAACCCGAAAATCCAGGTGTTCGCTCAACTCTACTCAGGATATATCTGATCGGTGGAGGTAATCTAATACCCTGCACTCCTGCCGACAGAGGTGTAGCTAGGCTTTCCTGCACCTAAGGCAAGGATTCAGCACAGCACCGCCCCCCCTTGCATTTACCAGCAAACTTTATTAGATTAGAAAGAGGGCCAATATCAGTGGCACGTGTAAGCCATGCCTCTAACTCCGCCCAATGCATAATTATACTCACCTAATCGCTTTAGGGTTTAAGTGAGGCTCCACAGTGTTTTTTGTAGCTGGTCTCCCTGAGATCAGCTATTGTTGCGTTATGGGTAAATAGCTTAAAGCATAACTTAATAATATCCTTACAAATAATTTTACACCTGTTTTAGGAGTAAAAATAGTTGCAAGACCCCTTTTTGCAACTATTTAGGAGTGGCGAGGGTATGATGGGGGCTAGGACAACGGCTCCTATACACATTTACTATCTTTCACACCTAAAATTGGTGTAAAAGAGGAGTAAAAGCTATTCCAGTAAGGCGCCCAGGTAGTTTTACCCCAGGCACACGGACTGCCGAAGGTGCACCTAATTAATTAGGCTATTCCTCTGGCAGTACAGAGGGGGGACAGAGATCGGCATAAAAAGACGGTCATAAATGACTCCCAATATGTACACCTGATAAAATCTATTATAGGGTATATAGCGGTACCAATACACCTTGTGATAAATGAAAGAACCGACTGGTCCTACTGCATCAAGGGTTTACTTCCTCAATAGCTCATATTGCCTTCAATAGTAATAGTGCCCCCTACAGTACCCCCAATAGCAAACCCAATAATAGTAATGCCCTCACAATACCCCTAATATTAATAATGCCCCCATAGAGCATTAAGGCCCACCTATAGTGTCCTCATTTTAATAATGCTCTCCCATAGTATAATACCCCCACATAAAACTATGTCCCCCCTGTAGAATAATGCTCCCACATATAATGCTCCCCCCCCCATATATAATGATCTCCCCCTTTAGTATAATTCCCCCACATATAATGCTCTTCCTCTCTGGTATAATGCCCCCACATATACCGTATTTTTAGCTTTATAAGATGCACCCGATGATAAGACACAGCCCAGATTTTAGAGGAGGAAAATAAGAAAAAAATATTTTTCATCAGACCTCACATTAGATCCTCAGATGAGACCCCCATAAATATCAGGACATCATATTAGACCCCCATATCAGCCCTCTATGTCAGACCCCTATCAGACCTCAGATCAGCCCTTAATGTCATACCCCCTTCAGACCTTATATCAGCCCTTTATTTATGACCCCAATCAGACCTCAGATCGGCCCTTAATGTCATACCCCATAAGACCTCAAATCAGCCATTTATTTGTAACCCCCTTTAGACCTTATATCAGCCCTTTATTTATGACCCCCAGCCCCATCAGATCTCAGATCAGTCCTTGATGTCATAACCCCCTTAGACCTTATATCAGCCCTTTATTTATGACCCCCAGCCCCATCAGACCTCAGATCAGCCCTTAATGTCATACCCCCTTCAGACCTTTTATCAGCTCTTTATTTATGACCCCAATCATACCTCAGATCAGCCCTTAATGATATACCACCATGAGACCTCAGATCAGAATAAAATAAAAAACTCCTTTTCCTCCCCGGCGGCAGCAGTCGCGCACCCCTGTCTTCTCCGGCCGACACTGCACTGTCACCTGACAGCGTCCAGCGTCAGGTCATAGTGCGCGCACTACATCCTGGCGCTGTACGGGGTCAGGACAGTGCAGTACTGGCCCCATCAAAGAACAGCAGGGAAGCGCTCACTAGTATTCACTTTATAAGACGCACGGCAATTTTCCCCTCACTTTTGGTGGGGGGGGGGGGGTCCTTATAAAGTGTAAAATACGGTAATGCTCTCTCCCTCTAGAATAATGCCCCCACATATAATGCTTTCCATCTCTAGTATAATTCCACAACATATAATGCTCTCCCCCTCTAGTATAATGTGCCCACATATAATGCTCTCCCCCTCTAGAATAATGCCCCTACATTTAATGCTACCTCTATAAAATAATGCCCCCACATATAATGCTCTTCTGTAAAATAAAGCCTCATATATAATGCTCCCTCTGCAGAATAATGCCCCCATATAAAATGCTCTCCTCCTCTAGTATAATGCCCCCACATATAATGCTCTCCCCCTCTAGTATAATGCCCCCACATATAATGCTCTCCCCCCTCTAGAATAATGCCCCCCACATATAAAGCTCCCTCCTTGCAGAATAATGCCCCCTCTAGAATAATGCCCACACATATAATGTTCTTCTCCTGTAGAATAATACCCCCAAATATAATGTTCTTCTTTTTCTAAAATAATTCCCTCACATATAATGCTCTCCCCCTCTAGTATAATGCCCCACATATAATGCTCTCCCCCTCTAGTATTCTGCCCCACATATAATGCTCTTCTACTGTAGAATAATGCTCCCCACTGCAGAATAATGCCCCCATATATAATGCTCTCCCCCTCTAGTATAATGCCTCCACATATAACTTTCTCCTCCTGTAGAATAATTCCACCGTATATAATGCTCTCCCCCTCTAGTATAATGCTGCACATATAATGCTGCCCCCTGCAGAATAATGCCTCCATATACACTACTCCCAAAAAGTTAGGGATATTTGGCTTTCGGGTGAAATTTATGGAAAACTTTAAAAGTTTGCACTACAGTGATATTATATCATGAAAGTTGGGCATTTAAGTAGAAGCATGCAATGGTGATTTCCTCATCTCAAACATTTTATTGAAATAAAAGCCAACAACAGTGGTGGGTATACCCCCACAAAAAATGTCAATGTCTCAATAACTTGTCATGTGGCCTTGAGCATCAATTACAGCTTTACAACAACTTTTCATGCTGTTCACCAGTCGACTTATTGTCTGCTGAGGCATGCAACTGTTCTTGAAGGGCAGCCCTCACGTCATTTTGGTTCTGGGGTACAGATTTACGAGTCTCTACACAGCGACTCAACTGATCCCATAGGTTTTTAGTGGGATGCAGGTCTGGAGCAAGCGCAGGCCACCCTATTTGAGGTACCTCAGTCTCCAGCAGCCTTTCCCTAATGATGCGACCTCGATGTACTGGTGCACTGTAGTCCATGAGGATGAAATTAATCCTGTGTTGTTCATGCAGAGGCACGACTGGATTAACCACTTCAGCCCCCCTAGCTTAAACACCCTTAATGACCAGGCCACTTTTTGCAATTCCGCACTACACTACTTTCACCGTTTATTGCTCCGTCATACAACTTACCACCCAAGTGAATTTTACCTCCTTTTCTTCTCACTAATAGAGCTTTCATTTGGTGGTATTTCATTGCTGCTGACATTTTTACTTTTTTTGCTATTAATCAAAAATTACCGAAATTTTTGCAAAAAAATGACATTTTTCACATTCTGTTGTAAATTTTTTCAAAAAAAACTACATTTCTATATAAGTTTTTCTCTAAATTTATTGTTCTACATGTCTTTGATAAAAAAAAAATCCAATAAGTGTATATTTATTGGTTTGGGTAAAAGTTATAGCGTTTACAAACTATGGTGCAAAAAAGTGAATTTCGGCATTTTGAAGCAGCTCTGACTTTCTGAGCACCTGTCATGTTTCTTCAGGTGCTAGAATGCCAGGATAGTATAAATATCCCCCAAATTACACCATTTTAGAAAGAAGACACCCCAAAGTATTCGCGGAGGGGCTTGGTGAGTTCATGTATCATTTCATTTTTTTTCACAAGTTAGCGGAAATTGACACTTTCTGAGAAAAAAAAAAAAAAGTTTCAATTTCTGATAACTTCTGGCAAAAAAAAAAAAAATCTCAGACGGACTCACTATGCCCCTCAGTGAATACCTTGGGGTGTCTACTTTCCGAAATGGAGTCATTTGTGGGGTGTGTTTACTGTTCTGGCATTTTGGGCGAGGCTAAATTGTGAGCCGCCATGTAAAACCTAAAGGTACTCGTTGGAATTTGGGCCCTTTGCGCCCAGGCTGCAAAAGCGGCACTTATGTGGTATCGCCGTACTCAGGAGAAGTAGGGCAATGTGTTTTGGGGTGTATTTTACATATACCCATGTTGGGTGAGAGAAATATCTCTGTAAATTGTCAACTTTGTATAAAATTTTTAAAAGTTGTCGTTTACAGAGATATTTTTCACACAAAGTATGGGTATATATAAAAATACACCCCAAAACACATTGCCCTACTTCTCCTGAGTGCAGCGATACCACATGTGTGCCACTTTTTGCAGCCTGGATGCAAAGGCCTAAAACCAAAGAGTACCTTTAGAATTTCACAGGGCATTTTTACGCATTTGGATTCCAGACTTCTTCTCACCCTTTAGGGGCCCCTAAAATGCCAGGACAGTATAAATACCCCACATGTGACCCCATTTTGGAAAGAAGACACCCCAAGGTATTCTGTGAGGGGTATGGTGAGTTCATGTAAAATTTTATTTTTGTCACAAGTTAGTGGAATATGAGACTTTGTAAAAAACAAAATAAAAAATAAAAATAAAAAAATTTCCGCTGACTTGTGCCAAAAATAAAAATTCTGTGGACTCACCATGCCCCTCACGGAATACCTTGGGGTGTCTTCTTTCCAAAATGGGGTCACATGTGGGGTATTTATACTCACCTGGCATTTAGGGGCCCCTAAAGTGTGAGAATCCAAATGCATAAAAATGGCCTGTGAAATCCTAAAGGTACTCATTGGTTTTAGGGCCCCTTTGCGCATCTTGGCTGCAAAAAGTGTCACTCATGTGGTATCGCCGTACTCAGGAGAAGTAGGGCAATGTGTTTTGGGGTGTATTTTACATATACCCATGCTGCGTGTGAGAAATATCGCTGTAAGCGACAACTTTTTACATTTTTTTATTCAAAGTTGTCAATATACAGAGATATTTCTCTGACCCAGCATGGGTATATGTAAAAATACACCCCAAAACACATCGCCCTACTTCTCCTGAGTACGGCGATACCACATGTGTGACACTTTTTGCAGGCAAGATGCGCAAAGGGCCCAAATTCCAACAGTACCTTTTAGGAGGGCATTTTTACGCATTTTTCTTCTCACGCTTTAGGGCCCCTAAAATGCCAGGGCAGTAGAAATACCCCACGTCTGACCCCATTTTTGAAAGAAGACACCCCAAGGTATTCCATGAGGGGCATGGCGAGTTCATAGAAAAAATTTTTTTTTGGCACAAGTTAGTGGAAATTGATTTTTTATTGTTTTTTCTCACATAGCCCTTTCCGCTAACTTTTGACAAAAAGTTTAATTTTTCATGAACTCATTATGCCCCTCAGCGAATACCTTGGGGTGTCTTCTTTCCAAAATGGGGTCACATGTGGGGTATTTATACTGCCCTGGCATTTTAGGGGCCCTAAAGCGTGAGAAGAAAAATGCGTAAAAATGCCCTCTAAAAGGTACTCGTTGGAATTTGGGCCCTTTGCGCATCTTGCCTGCAAAAAGTGTCACACATGTGGTATCGCCGTACTCAGGAGAAGTAGGGCGATGTGTTTTGGGGTGTATTTTTACATATACCCATGCTGGGTGAGAGAAATATCTCTGTATATTGACAACTTTGAATAAAAAATGTAAAAAGTTGTCGTTTACAGCGATATTTCTCACACCCAGTATGGGTATATGTAAAATACACCCAAAACACATTGCCCTACTTCTCCTGAGTACGGCGATACCACATGAGTGACACTTTTTGCAGCCAAGATGCGCAAGGGGCCCTAAAACCAATGAGTACCTTTAGGATTTCACAGGCCATTTTTACGCATTTGGATTCTCACGCTTTAGGACCCCTAAAATGCCAGGGCAGTATAAATACCCCACATGTGACCCCATTGTGGAAAGAAGACACCCCAAGGTATTCTGTGAGGGGCATGGCGAGTTCACAGAAAAAAAAAATTTGGCACAAGTTAGCGGAAATTGTTTTTTTTTTTTTTTTACAGTCTCATATTCCACTAACTTGTGAAAAAAATAAAATTTTCCATGAACTCACCATACCCCTCACGGAATACCTTGGGGTGTCTTCTTTCTAAAATGGGGTCACATGTGAGGTTTTTGTACTGCCCTGGCATTTGAGGGTCTCCGCAGTCATTACACATATGGCCAGAATTAGGAGTTTCTGCGATTCTCCTTATATTGAGCATACGGGTAATGAGATTTTTTTTTTCCGTTCAGCCTCTGCGCTGAAAAAAAAAAAAAAATGAACGGCACAGATTTTTTCATTCGCATCGATCAATGTGGATGAAAAAATCTCTGCCAAAATCAGTGACTGCTGGGCGGTGGGCTGGGCGCTAGCTACCTAACAAGTAGCTAACTAACTGGCGGTGATAAGGGACCCTTATGCCCCATTCACACGTCCGAAATTCTGTTTGCGGAACGGAATTGCGGACCCATTCATTTCTATGGGGACAGACTTTGTCCCGCTCGGATCCGGAATTACGGATCCGCGCTTCCGAGTCTGCACTTCCGTTCCGCAAAAATATAGAACATGTCCTATTCTTGTCCGCAATTGCGGACAAGATAAAGCATTTTCTATATAGTTCTGGCAATGTGCGGATCTGCAAAATGCGGAAAGCACATTGCCGGTGTCCGTGTTTTGAGGATCCGCGGATCGGATCCGCGGATCCGTGAATCCCGGATCCGTGAATCCACGGATCCGTGAATCCACGGATCCGCAAAACACATATGGGCGTCTGAATGGAGCCTTACAAGGGGTGTGATCAATGACAGGGGGTGATCAGGGGTCTAGATGGGGTGATCAAGGGGTTAATAGGTGAGGGGGTGGGGGGTTAGTGTAGTGTTTGGTGCAACTTTTACTGTGTTACCTGGTCCTCTGGTGGTCGATCCCAGAAAATGGGACCACCAGAGGACCAGGTAGCAGCTATATCAGACGCTGTTCATAAAACAGCGTCTGATATAGCTGTTTGATGCGATTTATATCGCATCTACAGCCTGCCAGCGATTGATCATCGCTGGCAGGCTGTAGTCCAACTCTCGAGCCGCGCTTCACTGTGAACGTGCGCGCGCACGCGCGCGCGTTCACAGGAACTCTCGCGTCTCGCGAGATGACGCCCCGGCGCGTCCAAACAGAAGATCCCGGCCGCCCGCAGGACGCAATCCTGCGTACGGCGGTCGGGGACTGGTTAATGATGTTATTCAAGTAGTATGGGCTTGTCACTGTACCAATCACAAAGTATAGGGTAGTTCTGTATTGACTAGACACACCTGCCCACACTGTAACACCACCACCACCAAAGGCTCGTTTGGTGACAACAGTGGCTGATGAATAGCTCTCTCCTTGATGTCTCCAACATCATTGGCAGCCATCATTTCTGCTCAGCGTGAATCGACTTTCATCAGTGAAGAGCACTGGTCCCATGTCCAGCTTAGATGCTGGCTGGCCCATACAAGACAATGACGCCTGTGCCTGGGGGTGTGGTGAGGTACCCTTGAAGGTCGTCTAGCACGCACACCACGCTGATGTAAATGGTTTGTATTGTCTTACGTGACACTTGAGTGCCTCTCACCTCCCTTAAATGTGCCTAGAGTTGTGTGGTATTCATCATCCAGTTCCGCAGGGCATTTTTCACAATGAACCGGTCATCAGGGTGGAATGTGGCCAAAGGAAGTCCACTTCTGTGCCTTTCTGTGATTCTTCCAGTTTCTCTGTTGCTACCTGCTGATGACACTCTGTGACACTCTAAGCTCAGTGGCCATGTCCATCTGAGAACATCCTACTTGAAGCCTCACAATGGTGAGGTACTGTTGATCAATAGTAGTGTTGAGCGCGAATATTTGCAAAGCGAATTTTAATCTCGAATATCGAGATTTTGCGAATATGTCGAATACATGACCCCATATTTGCAATTACGAATATTCGTTCTTCTTAAGATGTATAGTTAGTGATAGGGAAACTGTATCTTGAAAATAAAAGATTCAGACATAATTCCCCCAACCTTAATTTCTTTCTATAACAATTTCCACTATTCCTGTCAGAGTAAAGACTTAATAGGTAAAAAATGTCCTGCAAATGTTCGTCACTTGAATATTCGCATTAATCTATTCGTGGTTTGTATTCCCTTTCCTACCAAGCGTTAACAGGTTGTGTCAGACTCCAGTACGCTGCATGTATTGCGAAAATTCAGATATGTCTTTTTCGCACCTTTCTATTCACACAAATGACTCCCGCCATTTCAAGCTTTCAATACATTTAAAGCTGTTTAAACGTTATTAATAACGAATAGTTTCTATGCGAACGCGAATATAACTTGAAAAATTAATCGCAAGTCATGATATTAAATGCGAAATAAGGAATATTGCAAAATCGCTAATATATGACGAATGTGATGCAAATTATTCGTTAAATATCGTGAAAACGAATATGGGTCTTTGCGCTCATCACTAATCAATAGTTTGGTGTCGTTTTGGTCTCATGATGTCAAAATGTGAACAGCATGATGAGGTGGACTGTTTAAATACCAATTCTAATTGAACCAGGAAATTTATTGGGCAATTCATGGATGAAACACCTTTTTTAAATTTTCTGTTAAGCTCTTTGTTAGAGAACAGCAAGTTGTGCAAAGAGTACAGAAACATTGAACAGTTGGACTTGCATTTAAAAGTTAAGAGAAGGTCACATTACGTTCACCTATAAAGGTTAGAGTGCATTTTAAGTTTATCCTGAAATTTCACCCACAAGCCAAATATCCCTAACTTTTTGTGAGCAGTGTATATAATGCTCTCCAAACCTAGTATAATGCCCCCACATATAGTACTCTCCCCCTCTAGAAAAATGCGCATTGACGTAGGCATGTGAACCAGAGGATTGGCTGGAGAAGGATTAGAAAGCACAGAGCACCATCTCCCTCAGTATAGATGATCAGATTATGTACATATGTAAATGTAAAACTGCAAAAGAGATGTGGGAGGAGGTACAGAAAGTGTGTGAAAGAATGAATCTCAGCAACAAGCTCTATTTATTGAGAAACCTATACCAGTCCAAGCTAAGCAAGGGCCATAATATGCAGGACTATATAAGAAATACCTTAGAAATTGTAGAGCACCTGCGAGGTATTGAAGAAGAAATAAAAGATTTCTATGCTGCCACACTTACTCAGCGGTTTTCCAGAAAGGTATGACACACTTGTGACTGCACTAGATGCAAGTCCAGATAATGATCTCACTCTGGAGTATGTTAAAGGAAAGGTTGTAGATGAGTTCAAGAGAAAATCTGAAAATGAATATAAGTCACAGAGCAGAATCTGCATGAAAGACACAGGATCTAATTACAATCAGAGACATGTTAGTGTTTTGTATGCAAGAAAACCAGTCATCTGAAAGCTGACTGCAGAGTTTGGAAAGATAGAATGAATCAGCTAAAAGGCCAAAGGGTTCAACAAAGAGTTAAAAGTACTGTTAGAGAGGAAAGTAACACTCCAAGTACTGATGCTGCATTTATTATTAATTCAAATACATCAAAACATGCATGGTGTATAGACTCTGGAGAAAGTAGTCATATGACAAATGACAGAAACCTCTTCCCGATTCTTGACCAAAGTAAGACAGAGAAAGTGATGGTAGCTAATTAAGGACTAGGAGATGGCTACATTAATTGTCAGGTCTCCCCATTGCAGTAAAGGATGTGCTGTATGTCCCTAGTCTTGAAAGCAATTTGTTGTCTGTAAAGAAACTCACGGGTCAGGGCAATGAAGTGACATTTAAAAATGACCACTGCATCATCTCAAAACAAGGGTACATACTTGCAGAAGGGAAAATTACAGATGAACTGTATGAACTAAAATGCAAAGATAGTGTGTGTACTGCCAGCACAAGGACTGTGTTCATATATGGTACAGACATCTTGCATATAGAGACCCAGATCCAATAAGAAAGCTAGTTCCAGACCAACTTGCTGAACGTGTTAAAATAGACCAGTGCAATCAAATGATGAAATGTACAAGCTGCCCTAAAGGGAGAATGTCCAGAAAAACATTTCCTAAAAACATTTCACTAAAAATAGTGCCACAAAATCAGAGCATCCACTTGACTTAATGCACACAGATGTTTGTGTACCAGTAAATACTATGATTTATTTATTGATTATTCAGGGTATACAGTTTTTTATTTGTCTCACAGAATAAATTAAGTTCCAGAGAAACTTCAAGAATATACCTCTGAAGTAAGAAACAAGTTTGGGAAAAAGCCAAAGATTCTACGTGCAGACAATGGAACTGAATACACAAGTGAGAAGACACAAACCATTTTAAAGAGAAATGGAATCTTATTCCAGAGTATTGTACCATACAAACCCGAACAAAACAGTGCTGTAGATAGAAAGAATTGAACTCTCTGTGAAAGCGGACACAGATCTACCAACAACATATTGGGCTGAGGCAATCATGACAGCTTGCTATATTCAAAATAGACTACCAAGTAAAGCTACTGAGAAAACTCCATATACGTGAACAATGGAACAACAAGAAGCCCAAACTACACCACATAAGAATATTTGGAAGTAAGGCATTTGTATATGTTCCCAAAGAAAAAGTACCAAATGGGAATCCCATGCCAAGGAGGGTATCCTGGTAGGCTACAGTGAATCTCAAAAGGGTTACAGAATCCTTCATCCAGAGACCAACAAGATAACAATAAGTAGAGATGTAGAGATTGATGACAATCATGTGTCATTCAAGTTTCACAACATCACACCAATAGTTCATCCTAAACAAGAACAACGACAGTCAAAATCCAAAAGTAACCAGAAAGAACATACAGAAATCTGGTTAGAGTCTTCAGCTGAAGAAACAACAAAAGTACCAAATCAAACTCAAGTCAGAAGATCAAGTAAATCAAAAAAGGCATCCTGGCTCAATGGTTATCTTACATGGTCAAGAGAGATCTAGAGTCAGAACCACAGTCATGGGAAGAGATGCAACGATTACCTACATATAAAAGACAGAAATGGATTTAAGCTGCTGATGGGGAAATGGAATCCCTTTATCAACTTCAAACATAGAAACTGACAAAGTTACAGACAAGCAGTCTTGTTGGGGCATTATTGTATGTAGCAAACACGACTCGCCCAGATATCACAGCAACAGTTGGAATTCTTTGTAAACACGTAAGCAAACCACATTAAAGAGACTGGGCCGCTGTTAAGTGATTTCTTAGATATTTGAAAGCAACTCTACAAGTGTGAAAAACTCAAGCCAGCTATGGAACTAACAGGATAGGTAGTTGGTGAGTGGGGGTGTTGGAATAATGCTTATTATTCTGTGTATTGCAACAACTACATTTTTCTGATTTCCTGTTTCCAGACACAATGTTATGTTGTTAATAAAGTACTGCTAAAAAGAAAAGGCAGGAAGGGGCGGTGACTTGCTGCACATGTACAGAGAGCTGAGAGAGAAGAAAGCCAGAAGCAGATGTGCCGAGATTCTGATCCTACTAAAAGTTAAACCAACAACTATTAGAAGAGTATTTGGTTGAGGTTTCTCTGCTTCACCATTGACTACTATGAAATACACAATCTAATCTTCTTCCAAGAAGTAACATGTCACTTCTCAAGCATTTTTCAAATAAGGTACTGAAAAAACATCTACTATTTTACATTGTGCACAAGGTGGAGTTTTAACACTAACACTTTTGGTTGTGGATTTAACAGCTGAAAATGCCTGTTTTCCACGGCTGAATCAGTGTCAGATTAGTGTCAAATTTTAGCCAGATGAACATACACTTAGGGTTCACCACAGGTTCCAAATCGGATTGAGATCTGGGGAGTTTCCTGGCTATGAACCCAAACTGTCAATGTTTTGTTCACCAAGCCACTTAAGGTATCACTTTTGCCATGTGACATCAGGCTGTAAATAACATTGTTCATCAACAGATTGCTCCTGGAGCATTGGGAGAAGTTGCTCTTGGAGGATGTTTTGAAACTATTTTTTATTCATCGCAATGTTCTTTAGCAAAATTGTGAGTAAGCCCACTCCATTGGATGAGAAGCAACCCCACACATGAATGATCTCAGGATGCTTTAATGTTGGCATGACTTATCTTGGCAGAGGACTTATGGCAGCGCTCACCTTTTCTTCTTCAGGCATTTTCCAGATGTCCCAAACAGTTTGAAGGAGGCTTCATTAGAGAAAATAACTTTACTCCAGTCCTCTGTTGTCCAATCTCTGTACTTCTTACAAAAAGTCAATCTGTCCTTAATGTTTTTCTTAGACAGAATTGGCTTCTTCCCTTACGCCCTACCAGCAGCACCACAATGGGGTATTTATGCCCCTGTGTACTGGTAGGACAGATGGAACTTTTAATGATGCAATAAAATATTCTAATTAACTCTACCTCTTCCCCTCTAAATCCTCAGGGGTCCCAGTATCTCTTTTTTTTTTTTCTTCTGTCATTCTTCTGTCATCTGTTGACTTGGTCAGATGGCTGAGCTTTTTCTACCTATCCTTGGATTTATTTAGTGGATTTTTTTCTCACTCTAATGGCGCGCTTCTTATGTATCCTGGGGCTCCTCGGTTTCTTTGTTCTCTTACTGTAGCGCTGTTTCATACCTATTGCCATTAACTTTTATACTTGCATCCCTTACCATTCTCGATTGGGATGCGTTGGCAGCGCATGCTTGTGCCAGTGCCACTTGAAGTATGTGGCACGCAGTCACATCCGGTGGAAGTGATGTCACTTCTGCTTCTCAGCTATTTGAGGAGCACTCATTTTTTTCTTTTCTTGGGGAATTATTCTATTACGCTTCTACATTTATGTTGTCTGCCCCTTTAGTAGCTCACCCTATGCAGGTAGATTTTATTAGAAGTTTTTTTCTGCTCAACTGATATAATTTCTGGGAGGGGGGTTCAGAGCTTGGGATTGGCACCAAGGAGTGAAAGGAGAGACGGGTGGAACGAAATCTACCTCCCAGCTGCAGGGACTGTAATATACCTTTCCTGGACAACGAAGAGTATAATAAATGTTGCCAGTGACTTTCCCAGGAGCCATCCAAAGAACCCACACTGCATGATGGGGTAGTTCTCGGGCTCGTAGAGGAACTGATTTCAGGAGAGGAAGGGCCAGACATCAGAAAGGGAATTATAAAGGGGAAAAAACACATTCTGAAGCTAGAAGTGCCCTGCTGAAGTAGGAGACATTCCAATAGTTGTCCCTCAAAACATATGAGTGTTGACTATGCGGGACCTTTGGGTCCTAAACATGATTCGCTATGGATACTTCATAGATTTCTTGACTTCAATGGCCATATCAGGGGAAGAAGTTTCTTATGAAGACAATAAGATCTGTCACATGGATACTAGAACAAGGAGACTACATGGCCACTCTAGACTTGAAGAGTGCCTACCTTCATATTCCAGTTGCCGAACAGTACAGGCAATATCTGAGAATGGCAGTCTTGCTTGAAGGCAGTATAGGACAGATCTGAACACGCAGTTCAGATCTGTTCTTTTTGGGATATCATCCTCTCCTCATACCTTCACAAAGGTAAGTGGCACTGGTGGCGGCAGCACTAAGGTCACAGGACATAACTGTCATCCCTTACCTAGACAACTGGTTTATAAAGATGTCTACAAAGAAGCTTTTAAATAGTCGTTTTGAGTTCACGGTCTCCTTCCTCCAGCTCCTCAGCTGAATAATAAATTGGGACAAATCAGATGTCCAGCCTGCCAGAGAAAAGACATTTAAGGGGTTCGTAACAGACTCCATACACTCGATGCTACCTTTAACTTCTGCAAAGCGACAGAGGCTAATAGCTGCAGTAAAGTTTCTGTCCATTCCATGAAAGGTCTCTAACAGAACTTTAATGGGGGTACTGGGCCTTATGTCAGCCACAGTGGAAACTATACCTTTGGCTCTCTGGCATCTTCGACCTATACAACAGGAGGTCCTTTGCAGTTAAAACCAAAACACAAGTAGGTTGGAGAGGAAGTGCTGCGTCCTTAGTAGCTCATTGGTTGCTGAGATGGCTGTTCCGACTGGAAGACGGGAAGTCTTGGAACTAACTGCAGTGGACCTTACTAACCACCAATACATCCCAACTAGATTGGGGAACTTGTGAGGCACTAGAAATTCACAGGAGGGGCTAGCATCTTCTGATCTGAGAAAACTCAGAGTAATTCAGTTACCCCTTTTTCATTTTGCTCCCGTGATTCAGGGAAAAATGGTTAGGATCAGATTAGACATGACATTGGTCCTGTACACAAACAAGCTGGGAGGCACTCAATAACAACTCCTTCTCAAGGGAGTGGGCATGACCCTGAATTGGGCAAAGATAAACCTTACCCATCTATCGGCTGTACACATCCGTGGTATACTCAATGTGGTAGCAGATCGAGGACAGTCTGTTATGGGAGAGTGGTCTTTAAATCCAGAGATTTTCCAGCAGATTACTTTGAGATGGGGAGCTCCAGAGATAGATCTCATGGCTACAAGGTTCACTGCCAAGGTGGAGACATTCTGCTTCTTATATCATGGAGGTTCAGGCTGGCCTATATATTCCCTCTTGTTTCCATGATAACAAGGGTATTGATAAAAATCAGGCTGGACCAATCCTCGGTAATTGCCATCATATCTTTTTGGCCGTAGACGTCTTGTTTTACCCAGCTCATGTAGATGAGGGCAATATTGGAAATGTTCCCAAGCTCGGAACCTGATATCACTGGGAGTACAGGCCTGCCCAGATCTGAAGAGATTCAACCTGACAGCCTGGAGGTTGACCAGCCTCTATTGCAATCTAGTATGCTATGCCAAGATCAAGAGGATCTTTTCCAATTGGTATACAGAAAAAGAGGTGGACTCCCTCAGTATTCAACTTCAACTAGAATTTTTACAGGAAGGTCTGGAAAAAGTCCTTAGTGTTGTTAGCGGCTACCTTTCTGACACCTTTTGCCCATAGCCCTATCAAGAGGTCCTGCAGTCAGAATAAGACCTGTAGTCCTCAGACCTATTCTTCAGAGGGATATATCGATAGCCTTAAAGGGCTCATGCTTAGCTCCATTTCAGCTGTTGGAGAAGGTTGACTTAAAATACCTGTCCATGAAAGTTACCTTTTTGCTCGCCATTACCTTGGCAAAGAGGGAGACGAACTGCAAGCTCTTTCTACAATCTGAGAATATGAAGGAGTTAGAAATATATCTTTGTTAAAAACAGTTCTGGATTTTGAGATTAGAGTAAGTATTATAGAAACATAGAATGTGTCGGCAGATAAGAACCATTTGGCCCATCTAGTCTGCCCAATATGCTGAATACTATGAATAGCCCCAGGCCCTATCTTATATGAAGGATGGCCTTATGCCTATCCCATGCATGCTTAAACTCCTTCACTGTATTTGCAGCTACCACTTCTGCAGGAAGGCTATTCCATGCGTCCACTACTCTCTCAGTAAAGTAATTCTTCCTGATATTACTTTTAAACCTTTGCCCCTCTAATTTAAAACTATGTCCTCTTGTAGCAGTTTTTCTTCTTTTAAATATTCTCTCCTCTTTTACCGTGATGATTCCCTTTATGTATTTAAAAGTTTCTATCATATCCCCTCTTCTTACTTCCAAGCTATACATGTTAAGGTCCTTTACCCTTTCCTGGTAAGTTTTGTCCTGCAATCCATGTACTAGTTTAGTAGCTCTTCTCTGAACTCTCTCCAAAGTTTCAATATCCTTCTGCAGATATGGTCTCCAGTACTGCACACAATACTCCAAATGAGGTCTCACTAGTGCTCTGTAGAGCGGCACGAGCACCTCCCTCTTTCTACTGTTAATGCCTCTCCCTATACACCCAAGCATTCTGCTGGCATTACCTGCTGCTCTATGACATTGTCTGCCCACCTTTAGGTCGTCTGATATAATGACCCCTAAATCCCTTTCCTCAGATACTGAGGTTAGTACTGTATCACTGATTTTATATTCTGCTCTTGGGTTTTTACGCCCCAGGTGCATTATCTTGCACTTATCGACATTAAATTTTAGTTGCCAGATTTTTGACCAGTATATGTGCAGTATATGTATGAAGGTAAAAGTTTAAAAGTTAAATAAGAAATGTGTATAAGATGGTTCCCTTAAGAATGCCCTTTTATCTTTAAACAAGGGTTGATGTGTCTGGACTGCTCTTTGTTTAACCACTTCAGCCCCCCTAGCTTAAACACTTTAATGACCAGGCCACTTTTTACAATTCCGCACTACACTACTTTCACCGTTTATTGATCCGTCATATAACTTACCACCCAAATTAATTTTGCCTCCTTTTCTTCTCGCTAATAGAGCTTTCATTTGGTGGTATTTCATTGCTGCTGACTTTTTTACTTTTTTTTGCTATTAATCAAAAATAACCGATTTTTTGCAAAAAAATGAAATTTTTCACTTTCTGTTGAAAAAAAAAAAACTACATTTCTATATAAATTTTTCTCTAAATTTATTGTTCTACATGTCTTTGATAAAAAAAAATCCAATAAGTGTATATTTATTGGTTTGGGTAAAAGTTATAGCGTTTACAAACTATGGTGCAAAAAAGTGAATTTCCGCATTTTGAAGCAGCTCTGACTTTCTGAGCACCTGTCATGTTTCTTCAGGTGCTAGAATGTCAGGATAGTATAAATACCCCCCAAATCACACCATTTTAGAAATAAGACACCCCAAAGTATTCGCGGAGGGGCATGGTGAGTTCATGTATAATTTTCATTTTTTTTACATATACCCATGTTGGGTGAGAGAAATATCTCTGTAAATTGACAACTTTGTATAAAACAAAATTAAAAGGTTGTCGTTTACAGAGATATTTCTCACACAAAGTATGGGTATATATAAAAATACACCCCAAAACACATTGCCCTACTTCTCCTGAGTACGGCGATACCACATGTGTGACACTTTTTTGCAGCCAAGATGCGCAAAGGGGCCCAAATTCCAATGAATACCTTTAGGATTTCACAGGGCATTTTTACGCATTTGGATTCTCACGCTTTAGGGCCCCTAAAATGCCAGGGCAGTATAAATACTCCACATGTGACCCCATTTTGGAAAGAAGACACCCCAAGGTATTCCATGAGGGGCATGGCGAGTTCACAGAAATTTATTTTTTTTGTCACAAGTTATATATATATATATATTTTTTTTTTTTTTACAAAGTCTCATATTCCACTAACTTGTGACAAAAAATAAAATTTTACATGAACTCACCATACCCCTCAAGGAATAACTTGGGGTGTCTTCTTTCTAAAATGGGTCATATGTGAGGTTTTTGTACTGCCCTGGCATTTGAGGGTCTCCGCAATCATTACACGTATGGCCAGCATTAGGAGTTTCTGCGATTCTCCTTATATTGAGCATACGGGTAGAGATTTCTTTTCCGTTCAGCCTCTGGGCTGAAAAAATAAATAAAATGAACGGCACAGATTTCTTCATTCGCATCGATCAATGTGGATGAAAAAATCTCTGCTACAATCAGTGACTGCGGTGCGGTGGGCTGGGCGCTAACTACCTCACAAGTAGCTATCTAACTGGCGGTGATAAGGGACCCTTATGCCCCATTCACACGTCCGCAATTCTGTTTGCGGAACGGAATTGCGGACCCATTCATTTCTATGGGGACAGACTTTGTTCCGCTCGGATCCAGAATTCCGGATCCGCACTTCCGGGTCTGCACTTCCGTTCCGCAAAAATATAGAACATGTCCTATTCTTGTCTGCAATTGCGGACAAGAAAAGGCATTTTCTACATAGTTCTGGCAATGTGCGGATCTGCAAAATGCGGAAAGCACATTGCCGGTGTCCGTGTTTTGCGGATCCGCAAAACACATATGGACGTCTGAATGGAGCCATACAGGGGGGTGATCAATGACAGGGGGATGATCATGGAGTCTATATGGGGTGATCAGGGGTTAATAAGGGGTTAATAAGTGACCAGGGGGGGTGTAGTGTGGTGCTTGGTGCTACTTTACAGAGCTACCTGGTCCTTTGGTGGTCGATTCCAGCAAATGGGACCACCAGAGGACCAGGTATCAGGTATATCAGACGCTGTTAACAAACCAGCGTCTGATATACCTGTTTGACGCTATTTATTTTACATCTACAGCCTGCCAGCGATTGATCATCGCTGGCAGGCTGTAGTATAACTGCCGAGCTGTGCTCCGCTGTGAACGCGCGCGTGCGCGTTCACAGCAAATCTCGCCTATCGCGAGATGACGCACGGATGCGTCCAGGAGGAACAAACCTGCCGCCGCCTGGACGCATCCGTGTGTGCACTTCTCCACATGCCTGTGCTTGGCAGACACTCCCTTAGCAGTGCTGGAGAATGTAGAGCTCAGGGAGATCTGCCCTCTGCTCAGTGTATAAATGAAAGCCTTATCTGATAAGAGGAGAGCTTGTAGAAGGACTACAGGCTTCAGCCAGACCTGGGAACTTCACTGCAAGACTACCCTATACAGAGCTGGTCTTTACTAACTTCACTGCAGGCGTCCTATGGATTAGCCTCAGGGCTGAGGGCGGCCATCTTAACAGAATAGTGAAATTGCACTTTTATGCAGACTGGTTGCTAAGGGCTGAATCTTATTGAATAAGGGGTAAGTAAGTCTAATAGTTATTGATTCAGGAATATTATCATATTAGTAACTACATATATGAAAACTGAAATTAGGGTCTAAATGTGACAGTTATCCTTTAATATTACATAGCACCTTATTTCCAGATGTATATTTCTTTCTGCAATTCTTATTTTTCAAACTAATAATAATTATTTATATGGTGCCACCATATTCCACAGAGATTTACAATTAAGAGGGTTCATGTACTAAACACTAAAAAAGACAGTACAACGTAACTGGCTAATATACAACTGAAACACTAGGAATGAGGGCTCTGCTCACAAGAGCTTACAATCTATGAATAAGTAGGAATTAACCTGGGAAGTTTGAACTGTATTCTGTAGTGGATTGGCAGCCAATGAAGTGACTGGAATAGGCTAGAACAGTGATGGGCAACGTGCGGCTCTCCAGCTGTTGCTAAACTACAACTCCCACCATGCCCTGCAGTAGGCTGATGGCTATAGACAGGCTTTGCATGCTGGGAGTTGTAGTTCTGCAACAGCTGGAGAGCCGCACGTTGCCCATCACTGGGCTAGAAGCATCAGTATAGCATGTGGATAAATAGATGAGCTTGGCTGCAGCATTTAGGACAGACTGAAGGGGGGAGAGTTTAGTGAGAGGGAGACCAATTAGTAATGAATTACATTCACCCTGGGTTCACACCTGAGCGTTTTACAGCGCGTTCAAACGCGCTGTAAAACGCTCAACAGATTAAAACCAATGCATCCCTATGGGAGTGGTTCACACTTGAGCGTTTTACAGCGCGTTTGAACGCGCTGTAAAACGCCCAACGCATAAACAAGTACTTGAGCTTCTTTTGGGGCGTTTGACGCGCGTTTGTGATTGACACCACAGTAGCAATCACAAGAACGCAGCATCTAACGCGTTTCCTATTTGCAAACAGCGCCAAGTGCAGCGTCAAAAACGCGCGTAAAACGCGCGTTTTTGGAACGCTCAGGTCTGAACCCAGGGTCAAGGCAACAAGAAGAGTTTTGGCCTTTTCCACTGTAAGAAAAGGGCTGATTCTGGAGATGTTCTTGAATTGCAGACGACAAGGGAGAGCAAGTGATTGGATATTAGGAACAAAGGAAATGATATTTGAATATGAATATTATCCGAGTCGAACAAGACAGCGGGAATGCTGCCCAGGAGTTATGATAGTGCATAGCCTGAAATTAAAATATCAAGTTTAGGTGGGTTAGTAGATGGGGGAAAGACAAGAAGTTCCGTTTTTGAGAGTTTCCGTTTTAGATACAGAGAGGACATGATATTAGAGACAGCTGCCAGACAATTACTGGTCTTTTGTAGTAAAGCAGGGGTGATAAAGTAAAGGTCATGGGATGAAGAGAAGAGATTTTAATAGGAATGTTAAGGCTATGGATCTTTTTCTTGATTTGAATAACTGTTTATAGTAGCTGTTTTCTGTTACGACATGGTAAAGATTGAGAATGATTATTGGTTTGATCTGTATGTAATTTGTCTGTTTTTTTTTAATCACATTTAGTAAATATATTCACTTAGCCCGTGTAAGCTTATTTATTCTCAAATCTTTTGAATCTGTGTTATAAAACAGTTAGTTTAGTTTGTCCTTTATAACAACTCAAGGGTTACTGGGACAACTAAGGATTTATAGGGAAAGGGGTGGAGTTAATTAGAATTTTTAATTGTATCACAGAAGCAGAAATACTCCATTATTGCACTGCTAAGGGAAAACAAGATTAACGATAAAAATCATCCCTTTGCTGCCCTTCTTGACACCGGATCATCCTCCAAAAGCCTCACTATTCGTTCAGATGCACTCACATCTGAATGCTGCCATTCCTGAACAAGATTTGCATTGGTGGGGACCTGCTCCCGTAGCTAAACCAACTTTAGTCAAGTCCTGGCAGTTGCTGGACTGTGTGTTCCCTGAAGCCTTCTTCGCAGCAATTGAACTTCTCTCTTTGAGGTTCTTGATGATCTGATAAATGGTTGATTTAAGTGCAATCTTACAAGCAGCAATTTCCCATGAAGCTGTTTTGATGCAAAGCAACGACAACTGCATGTTTCCTTGAAGGTAACCATGGTTAACAGAAGACAATGATTTCAAGCAGCACCTCCTTTAACCGCAACCAGACCTCTCTTCTAATTCAATCAGCTGCCTTGTCCTCATAAACACTTTATTCTGAGACATGAGAAGAGCATGGAAATTATGCAGATCATGTGGCATGGCTGAAATGCAGTGGAAATTGGGTTTTTGTGATTCATTTGATCACTTTTCATAACATTCTAGTGTTAATACAAATTATCATAATAACTGAAACAGCAAACTTTGTGAAGATCAAAATTTATATTAAAAAAAAAATTTATAAAGATCTATTTCAGGAGTAGACATCACAGTGTTTTGCGGATCCACAGAGGAAAAAAAAAAAAAAAAGCTGTTAATCTGGGCTATTTTTTTTCCTCTTGTGGGTTTTAAGCTTTAGTAGTAATTTATCGAAGGCTGTATGCCTAAACAAAAGCTTTTTTTTTGTACAAGCAGCATCTTTTACAAAACTTTGTAACTTTTCAGTGACTCACTAATTTCAATTAAAAAAATAAAAAACATACAAGGCTAATAAATTCCCTGCTTAGTTTTTGAAATGAGATTTCCCAAACTAACATGTCAGTGGCTTACGCCCAAGCCACTAGGGAGGTGATATAGGATTAGTGTAAACTCCAATTCATATGTATACAGTCAGGGGCATCTTACCATGTGCAGCCAAGACCACAACTTACATGTTTTAGTCCCAGTTTGGTAGCTCCATTATTTAGCCACAGCTTATAGCAGTTGAGCCATTGTATAGATGGACCCAGGAGGCAGGCCCTTCTTGCAAATGGAACATCTAATGCACTGGCTGAGATGCTTCAGCTGTTTTTTGAGCATCCCTCACCTAAGGGCATACCAAAACAGGAGGAAGCAGTTAGGTAGCAAATACGAAGAGGAATCCTACCACCTAATAGTGTATTAAAATCTTTTTCACCTCGAGTGACTGAGCAGTACAAAGTCACATAAAATACAGGGGAGGAGAACTTACTGGGCTGAGGGCTTTTGCTGGGTCTGCAGACTTGCGCATGGTGTCCGATTCACTGGGTCCAGACATCCTGCTGCCCGAGAAGACGCTGCCAGGATTATTTGCCTCCTCCTTCAAACAGCTCGTTGCCTAGGGGGAATCTACTGATCTGGAAGCGGCCTCCCTGAGATCTCGAGCCCACCAAGAATCTCGTCTGCCTCCGATCACGCCATCCAGGGAGAAGCAAGCAGGGCGTCATGATACCAGATAGGCACCTTGTACCTACAGGAGAAACTCCACTATATCCCAGAGGGACAGAAAACAACTGGAGCAGGTAAGGGGCTATTTAAAGATGTCCACATTGTTTCCTGCCCCTAGGGAGGTGAGGTAACCCTCCTGGTAGTACCGTGCTGCTGTGGAGGTGCCTGGAAAATACGGATCAATCAGGCATTTTTATGTACAATTCTGTAGTAAAAAACCCACCACTTTCAGCTTAATGGGACATGACCTTTTTCTGCAGCTCTCTTCCTGAAACAGACAGCTCCTAACAGTAAATATGGCTGGTGGCAGCTGATGGAACAGAATATAGGTGACCACCTCATTTATCTCAGTAGGAGAACATACATATTACTATAAAGATTCTTATCTTGCCAGATTGATATTGAGATTACAATTGATTGTTTCAGCACAGGACATTGTGAAAATGGGTGCCACCCGTCTAAATAGTAAGCCTATAAGAAATGAACAGATTTATAAAAGTTTACAGTTCACTTTACTCTTGTATTCTTTTTTTTAACATTTTTTTAATTGATATTTTAAAATCAGGTAACAATCAATAAAGTTGCTTGAGTTTTAAACAGTTACGTTGTCTGTCATTGAATAATATACAGCGCACATGAGAACATAAACATTATCGATAGACAACCTAATCATATGAGACTGAAATATAATTCCAGGGTATATAAGATAATAATAAAAGAAGGAAACATTAAGTGACAAGAAAAAAATAATGGCGTTTTGGCTCTTACAAATGACCAAACTTTGTTCATACTTGTTCGTACATATTTTTGTATTGTAGAGATATTTTAATCAAGGAGAAATTAAGCCACACATTCCATTTCTTAATGAACTGGGGTATTTTATTCATGGAAGAAGCTATTAGTTACTCCGATAAACCATTCCTATGATTTCAGCAAATGGCGGAGGATTTGATTTTTATTCCAATAGTTAGCTATTTTTAATCTGACAGCAATTATTACATGAGTGATCACTGTTCTGATCTCATACGGGAAGGAATCTAAGTCTACTGACAAAAGAGCTTGTGCTGAGAGAGATTTTAATTCCACAGACCTGTGTCAATAGGTTACTGATAGCTGACCAAAGAGCCTTAATCTCTCTACTGTTCCACCATACATGCATCATGTCTGCCTTGGGTTCAAGGCACCTCCAACATGTACTAGATGTTTCAGGGTGTTTGAGGGTATATGTTATTTAGCCTAGACGGTGTAAAATACCACCTATATAAAATATTTCTTGAGTTTTCTAGGTGAATCATACACTTAGATAACCTGGATGTAATTGAGAAGAATGTCTGCCATTGATCTGTACTAATAGTGCATTTCAGATCTTTTTCCCATTTGCGACAATATTCAGCTAGGGGATCGTCAATAGCTTCTAACATACAATTATATGATAGGGACAATGCCCTGAGATGATGAGAAGGGTTACGTAACAAATGAGAGTTTAGAAGCACCTGGCAGTGGACACATTTTCTTAGATAACAGATGTCTTATCTGCAGATACTTATAAAATTGCCTATTGGGTATACTATACTTATCTCTAATTATATTAAAGGGTAATAAATAATTTTCAAATAAATCCCCTATATACTTAATGCCGGTGTGAACCCATGTTCTGAGATCCAAATCTGGGATACATCTCTCTACTACTTCTAGGTGGGCCTTATAGAAATCCACATTAATGATTTTCAAGTTGGTGGTTATTAAGTTCCATAATTCTAAAACCGCATCAATTGTAGAAGAGAGGTGTGTTTTATGCTTTTGGTCTGTCATTGAATGAAAATAAAAGGATGAGGATGGATTAGATATTCCCATGGGACGCTTTTCGATTGACATCCATAGCCTGTTCTCCTCACCTTTCCATAGAAATCTAAGATGCTCAAGTATGGAAAGGGTATCGGTAGATTACGAAACAGTTATAAGATCAGAAGCAAGATAAACATTTTTATTGAGGCGATTCTACCAGTCCAAGAGATCTCATGTTTTTTCGTTCTAATTAGCTCCATTTTTATTTTCTCCCTTAAAAGCATATAGTCGGTTGAGAGGAGGTTTGCGGTAGACAGTGTAAGTTTTATACTCAAGTAGGTGATATGTTGGTTATCCCACTGAAGGGGGTACATAGTTCTCAGTCAGGCAGTTACTAATTGATTTAATCCCAAATTTAAGACTTGGCATTTAGTTTAATTTATAATACGAAATTGATGTAAATCTCTCTAACACTTGCATAGCTGCTGGTAAGAAATTAAGAGGATCTGTGCGCACTAGTATTATGTAGTCGGCAAACAACCCGATTTTATGGTTATGTTCACCAACACTAATTCCAGATATTAATGGATGCTTTCAGATTTTTTCAGTAAGCGGCTCTATCACAAGTTCAAAAATTTTAGGAGATAAGGGGCACCCTTGTCTTGTGCCGTTACTTATTAAGAACCTGTAAGACATCATTCCAGAGATGCCTACAGATTCTGAGGGTTGGGAGTACAGAAGCTTGATTGCATTTAAACCCATACTTAGAAAGCATCTCGAACAAATATCCCCAGTGTACACGGTCGAATTGCTTCTCCGCATCCAGTGATATCAGCAGAGAAGGCATCCGACCAGTCTCCGCCACATGAATAAGATCAATTATTCTCCTGGATCCGTCTATAGTTTGCCTAAACTTAATGAAGCCGACTTGGTCTTTATTAATCAGATTGGGGACAATATGAGAGATTCTGTTAGCTAAAGTCTTCGGAGTATATTTTAAGATCTGAGTTTAATAACTAAATGGGCCTAAAATTGTGCGGTATGTCTGGAGATTTACCTGGTTTGGGGAGAGGAATGATCGTCGCTTGTAACATTTCACCAGGAATTTCCCCTGTATTGAAGATCTGCTAAAAAGTTGTTAGTATATGAGGGGCTAGGATGTCATAGCAGGTTTTAAAGTACTCATTGGAAAGACTGTCGGGTCCGGGCGATTTATTATTTTTTGCAGTTTTTATCACTTAATATTTCTTGTAGTTCTATGGATTTAAATGTATTAATTGTTCATTTGCTTTTTCTGGAAGTGAAATTTCTTTTAGAAAAGTCTTGATCCCACCACTAGTTAGTTGTGGGGTGAAGGGATCATCCTTTAGAACAGGCATCCTCAAACTACGGCCCTCCAGCTGTTGCAAAACTACAACTCCCAGCATGCCTGAACAACCTACAGGTATCAGCCTACAGCAGGGCATTGTGGGAGTTGTAGTGTTACAACCGCTGGAGGGCCGCAGTTTGAGGATGCTGGCTTTAGAACAGGCATGCTCAACCTGCGGCCCACCAGCTGTTGTAAAACTACAACTCCCACGATGCCCTTCTGTAGAATGATAGCTGTAGGCTGCCAGGGAATGATGGGGGTTGTAGTTTTACAACAGCTAGAGGGCCGCAGGTTGAGCATGCCTGCTTTAGAATATAAAGTGAGGAGTAGTAGGAAGTAAAGACATTAGCATTGTTATCCTGGTCATCGTACACACAGTGTAATTTCTGACTGGCAGCTCTAGCTTTTATTAGCGAGCATAGATCCTGCTGAGTTCCCCTATCTAAAATCCTGGAGTTTATACGTTAAGGGTGACGGTTTAAGTTTATGTTAATGTTCCAGGTTTGCTTTGGCTTTACTTAGTTTTTCTGTCTGGAGAAGCCTACATTTCTTGTTATAAGCAGCAATTTTTGTTAGCTGCCCTCTAATAAACGCTTTATGCGCACACCACCCAATGATCGAGGAGACATCTGCAGTGCAGTTGAAAGAAAAATATTCCTGTAAATTCTCCTGTATTTGTTTTTTGTAGTCAGGATGCGTTAATAAGCAAATATTCATTCCCCAGGGTGAATAAGGGTAATTATTAAAGTCTTCTGAAATTTGGCATGGTCCGACCATATTATTGAACCAATGCTAGCCATTTTAATATTTTGCAGTAACCATTTATCTACTATAATAAGGTCAATTCTTGAATATGTTTTATGTGGATGGGAATAGAATGTGTAGTCATGCTCAGAGGCGTATAGCACGTATCATACAGATCTTCTGATAAAAGAAGTTGTGCAAATGGGGACGAGTGACTGGAACCTGGATGGGAGGATTTAGCCATGATGGGTGGCGGGGATAGATTAAAATCTCTGCAAATGAGCAATGACCCCTGTTTTATGCTGGATATCTTTAATAAAAGTATACAGTTGTGTTCAAAATAATAGCAGTGTGTTTAAAAAAGTGAATAAAGCTCAAAATCCTTCTAATAGCTTTTATTTCCATACACACAAATGCATTGGGAACACTACACATTCTATTCCAAATCAGACATAAGGAAAAAAATATCAAATTTGTGTTCCTCTAAAAAAAAAAAAAAAAAAAAAATATGTAAATGAATGTTACTGTTAAAAAAAAATAGCAGTGTTTGAATTTTTCTTTACAAACTCAAACATTCACTATATAAACTTTTTTGCATTCCTATGGATCACTTAACTATATATAATTTTTTTCTTTATTTTTTTTTTACTAATAAAATACAAAAAAGAGCAATAGTAATACATTTAACAATTACATAATAAAAGAGTAACCAAAACAAATGCACAAACAGGAGTAGTAGGGCATTCATTCCCCTCTACATGAAGATACTTGACCTATCCAGTACATTACAGTAAATAACACCCTGCTTATATTACCTTTAAACCGTTATTCCTTCTTTCCCCCTTCCTATATCCACTGGGGGGGGAAAGGAACGAGACATAAAAAAGAAAAAAATATATATATATCTATATTTGTTTATATATTTTAGCTCCAGCAAAAAAACCTATAGACAAGGTAGTGGGGAAATGTGTATACAAACAGAACTTCCAGCAGTGAATATTTCCCTTAAAATATAACTTAACATTACTAATAAAACGGGGTCAAATGCCCCAATAGGTACCTCAAAAGTCAACACTCTCAAGAGGAGAATAACATGTAGTCACAGTTGATCCTAACAGACTGACACATCATAGGTAAGGTGGTCACCAGTGAAAGATACTTAGGATAGTGTAGATGAACTAACATGATACTGTCCCCAAGATTGACCCTAAGTTAGCCCTATATGCCCGGGGACAACTCCTGATGGTGGAGATTCCCAGTCCTCGAACCTGGACTAACGGGCCCTGGTTAATCCCTGACCTACCGATCCGTCAGACACATAGGAGAATCACCCACAGAAGTGGGAGATGCTAGGCAAGGTGAGGATTACCTAATGTTAGGTAATTAGGGTCAATCTTAGGGACAGTATTATGTTAGTTCATCTACACTATCCTAAGTATCTTTCACCGGTGACCACCTTACCTATGATGTGTCAGTCTGTTAGTATCATAGTATCAACTGTGACTACAAGTTATTCTCCTCTTGAGAGTGTTGACTTTTGAGGTACCTATTGGGGCATTTTACCCCGTTTTATTAGTAATATTAAAAGTTATATTTTAAAGGGAAATATAGATTTTAGCCACTGAGTCCAAATTTTCTCATGTTGTATCCTACCCTTTCTATTATACAATTGGAATTCAGGATGATTGGACTACTTTTTTACAATTCTTCTCTATTTCTTGGTTTTGCCTCAGAAACCACATTTTTAATGCAGTGCTCCAGACTAATAAAAAAAAAAAAAAAAAAAACTAGGAGCCATTGGCTCCTGAACTGAAAAATTTAGAAGCCAAATAAAATTTTTAGTCGCTAAATTTAAATACATATATAATTAGGACATAAAAAAATTGCCTCATTCACAGGTCAGTGATTGTGAGCCAAAACCAGGAGTGTAGGCTACACAGACATAAGGTATAAGGGAAAGATCTGCATCTGTTCCGTGTTTAGAGCCGCACCTGGGTTTGGCTCAAAATCACTGACCAAACACGGATGCCTCATTCACACAGTCCGATTTCAATCAGTGATTTTGAGCCCAAACCAGGTGCGGTTCTAAGCACAGAACAGGTGCAGATCTCTCCCTTATACCTTGTCAGTGGAGGCTCCAATCCTGGTTTTGGCTCAAAATCACTGATAGAAATCGCTGACCAAACACTGATGTGTGAATGAGCACGGACTGTGAATAAGGCATTACTGTGTGCAGGGTCCCACATCTCTCCTCCTCATTCCATTTGGACCTCTTACAGCTGAACTTAAAAACTTGAACTTGCATCACTGATAAATTTTGAACAATAAAAATAGTTTAACTAACAAGACCCCCCGGTAACTGAAGCTCGAGATAATCCCCATGATTTATGTCCATTCTTTAGAACGAGTCGGCGACCATTTTTTCAGTCGTGTCATGGCTTCTTTCGGCGGTCAGGACATGGGTTATGCCATTTTTGGAGTCCAATTTGACTGGATATCCCCATTTGTAGGCGATGTTGTTGTCCCTCAAGACTTTGGTAGTAGTAGAGAATTTCCTCCGTTTGTTTAAGGTGGTAGCGGATAGGTCTGCAAACACCAAGACGTTTTCAAAGACCACCGGAAGATCTTGCGCTGTTGTAACGTCTCTTGTGATTTTCTTCTTAAAAATGAAAAAATATGAAGTCTTGCCATGACGTCTCCAGGGGCTGAGTTTGGTGCACTTTTTGGCTTCGGTATGCAATGCACTCTGTTTATCAGCAAATCTCTTTGGTTCTGCTGAAGGGATGAGCACTACAAAAAAAAATACATACGGAAATCCTGCAAAGCATCCACGTTAATACTCCCCCTAAACCTCAAGTTGTTACGTCTTGAGTGATCTTCAAAGTCCACTAGCTTGAGTTTAAGTGCTGAAATATCCTCTTCTACCTCATTGTGCACGGTTGTGAATGCCTCAATTTTATTTCAATATGGAAGGTTCTGTCCCCAAATTGTGCTATATCCTTTTGCAATGCGGAGAAGGCAGTGGTGATATCGTTATGTATTGACTGTTCCAGCTCAGATAAGAGGCTTCTCAGTGTAGATTCTGTGACTGGAGGGCTATTCCTGCCTCTGCTGGGGGAAGGCTGTGACTGCCGCATGTATACATTCAAGAGAGACAATCATTGAAGGAGCTGTTCTTGGCCTCCATTGGGGAAATCGCAGCTTGCTGGCTGGGGAACTATGCACTGAGGAGGGCAGGGAGGTTTCTGAGCGCTCGCCATCTCTCTCGGCACTTCTGTGCTGTGAACTGCGGGCGCCATCTTGGATTTTGCTGGGGGCTGGAACGAAGAACTCTAATCTTGCTGGGTGCCGCTTCCTTCCATTTAGTGCTGCCCATGTTGTGGAGGTGAGCGTGTAGGGCAGCTCTGGGCTGTTCAGGGGGTTCTGGAGTGCTGTGTGCAGCTTTTTTTTGCGGTACCTGCCGGAGCTGAGGCGCATCCAAGAAAACACATCTGGTCACGCCCCTTTACTCTTGTATTATATTGCAATAGTTTTTTTTCCCCAAGAAAGACCCGTTTCCTAGGATAACGGTAACCATTATGAACCAGGGTGGTCTTGTGTCAATTTACTTGACAGAAGTAACAGAACAAGCATTTCCTTCAGGAAACCAATGCACCAAATGTTTATTTCACATGAATCATTCTAAGATATACAGCCATATTTAGCCAGGTATTGCTAGTAAAATAAACCAGAACTAGAATAAATGCCACGTCTGTAGTACGAATACAAGCATGTAAGTGTTTAAGCTTTATTTCATAAAAAATAAAACAAAGTCTTCTTAAAGGTTTACTGCTCTTACAAAATGTTCTCACCAGCATCTCCATGAATATCAAGGCAAACAGGACATGGGCTAATGAGTAGACAGGTGTTAGAGGCTACAACAGTAATACTGGGGAGGGGCAGATGTCAAACAGGGAACAACAGTATAATAGATCAGCCCCCATCGGTCCAACATGTCCTCTGTGGATTCCAATCCTGAAGTGTCCTGTGTTCATTGGAGAACTTGTTACGGGCATCAGTGCCATTCAGATTGGCCACAGACGGGTCACATCGCTCTTCTAAAGACATTCAACATCACCAAGAGCAGTGTACAGTATCAAACTACATAACTAGTGAGTATTTTGTAAAATAAAAACTTATGATTTTACATTCTGAATGCAGTGTCTGAAAACAGGTTTCAAGAGGAAAAAAAATAAAAAACAAACACTCAAAAACCCAAGCATCCAGGTTTTCTTTCCGGAGTTAATGCAAAACAAAAGCATAAAACCATACGACTTTAATGCAGACTTTATTCTATTCAATCCGAGTGATTAAGGAAATATAGAAGGGGACGGGGTTGGGATTCTATGACAATATAGATGGCACCAAGCTCTACACAGTACAACTTCCAAACTTGAATCAGACACCTAGAGGGCAAGTAGGCGTGGAAGTTTCCTTTTGATGGGTCCTACCAATACTTGGTAGCACTTTGCACTTGCATTCTGGTCGTGAGCCTGCAATGCAGGATCCATACTGGTTGTGTAACAGGTAACCGTTCCGCAAACTCGCCCAAATAAAAGCATGCCAGGAATCTGATTGTATTGGTAAAAGGAGGCCAATCAGTGCTGTATTAACACAGGCAACAGGCATATCTAAAGCCACTCTGCTTGGGGGAGCACAACATAGGGTTAAAGGCAGCAGAGAGAAACATTTGGTCCTGGACTACGCCGCCGTGTAAGGATGAAAATTCAGGTACTGGAAGAGCAGAGAATACAAACTCTATGAGGATGTAGCAAGGCTCACCCTGGCCAACCCCACAGAATCTTTAAGAGTGTTACGTGCCAGTCCTGTTTACCAGCTAGGCATAGACCAATATCTTGGGGCCTCACCAACATCAAAGTGATTTGTGACCTTTTCATGTGTGAAACAGACTTGTTTGACACAACTGGAAATGCATTGGGAGCAGTTATAGAAACAACAAAGACTCAGATTTGATACACGCTGTGTGAATGAGACAATGAGATAAGAGCTCACTAACTCTACATTACAGGCCTGTCAGGGTCATCCACCGTTCCTTGCATCTAGGGTTTATCTATGGAAGAGAGGGGGAAGGGCTATAGAATTTTCCAGTCATTTGCGCAGTTGTCACCTTCTTTGAAACGAGACATGCGCATGTCACATATTGAAAAATCGGGCCAGAAGTGGATGTATCCAGACAGATTGTTAAATCTGTTCAGCACCATTTTTAACAGAAGATACGCTGTCGCTGGTTGTGCTCACGGGGGAACTTCTTTGAGTCGCACTTTCACTGTGCGGTTCGTCATCTCGTCCGGCTTCTCCCACGAGGCATGAAAATTTGCGATCACCAAACAGAAGGCTGAGCCTTGCTTCAAAGAAAGCCTGAAGCTCAATGATTGACTGGACCACCGCTTTATCCTAAAAGTATAAAAACAAAGTGTGTTATGCAGACGTTACCCTTGGTCAGATTCAAAACACTTCAAAGCCTACCAATACGTATATATGAAAGTAATCTTACACAGCCCTACTGAGGCCAGATGTGAATGGTGACAAATCACTGCAGAAAACATCTGCACTATGTAAGCAACCCAAAGTTACACACCAACTGTCATTTTAAACGGGGTCTGATAGCAGTTTTGACCACTCAACACTGCTGACTCTGCTAGATACTGGAATTTCACAGCAATTAAAACATACCCAGGGAATGTCCTATCAGATGCACTGGCCACCAGAGAGGATGGCGCCTTTTCCTATAGTGTGCAAGCATGTCCACTGCTGCTGGACTGCAGGGTGGTCATAACCCCTGGATATGAGTAGTATATAATGTGATGGAAAAATGAATGAAGCCAGCAAAGGAGGCAATATGGACAATCAGAATACATTAGTGCCTTGTATTAACTATGTACAAGATAGTGTCATTAGTTGAAGTGTTCATTAATTGAGAAATACTGTGGGCCTTTTGCAGCCAAGGTTCTCCATCACATCCCACTGCCCTTGAGTGACTGCTCAGTTTTCCTGGATGGACATTATAGCAGTCATTTGAATGGGTTAGCTGCAAAAGGTCACAGGATACTTCACGGGTGAAAACTGTGAGCCCTTTAACCACTTGTGTGGGCTACCTGGACGTACGCAACTCTGCAAGGACGTTCACCATAAAAAGATTTCATCCCTGCCGGCTCAATCATTGTATTACTCTGCATCCTGAAAATACAGATCAGGAAGCTGGAATGCCACTTCCTGCTCTGGTGATAGTGGTCATGGAAATCTGCATGAGATGCTGGGTCTTAGTAGACCCAGATCTGCTTTACAGAGAGGCTCATAGCCTTGCTAAACATCTAGGGGCAGTTACAGGAGAAGTCAGCAATCAAAAAAAAAAAGTGCAGATGCCTTGTACGACCTTACAGGGGGCTGATTATTGTGCAAAAATGTATACCGCACAGTATTTTTCTGATGTACACTACTATATGCCTATAAAGGGGAAATGCTGCAGCCTGAAGTTTACACTGGGAGACCATCCTGAAATGTCCATGGTCAAAACAGTGCATCAACTATTTAATGACCACCTGATGGTTTATGGGCTCCAGTCTTAAACTGGGCAATGTGACGGGAGGAATATGTGATTTGCCACATCTAACTCCAGTCACTAAATGAATTGGCTGGATGGTAGAAGAGATCGGAAAAAAACGTCTTGTAGTTGGTTAAAGGGGACAGGGGAGTTTGCGTTTGTCCAGGGAAAAGGCTTTAGAGCAGTGAGCAAGTGTATGCTTACTATGTAAAAAACAAAACAAAATCACAGTTTAATGGATAAAGAACAACTAAATACCAAGATTCACTAGCAGAAAAAGCCACTTAGGAGTGGGAGTTTAGTTTTGCTTACATAATCTTTTTAGTTCACCTTTTATTCACCAATTTATATGCACTAACATTTAATAGCTACTGTGCTGTCCTGTAGATGTATGCGAGTTATGGTTATTTCATTCTACGTGTACATAGTAGGGTTGCATCTGGTATCGAACCCAATCAATACCTTTATACCGGTATCGATTTGATACCAGGATTTGCCTTTTAGCGATACTAGGCACAGCCTATATCACAGAACATGGCATGCGCCGCTCTCAGGACGCAGTCTACACACACTGTATAGTTATCTACTCTAATTTTGGTATACTTGTACAGACAGTGGACCCGGTGCGTGCCATCGATCTTCAGCGTCTGATAAGCTGGCTTTCTCCGTAGTATGATCAAATCTAACCCCGTTTATAAAGGAGCAGCACTCCATTCTAACTCCTCCTCACCAAGCAGTTGGTGGAGCTCCCAGCAGTCAGTTTAATATCGCGAATGTAATGGTTTCTGTTGATGGTCTGTTTGAAAGATTACAAAGCACATCTCACCTCTGCAAACTTGCTGACGTTCCTAAACATCATCCAGACGTCACACACAAAGTCATCAGGGGAGGCGTAAAAAGGTGATAACTTCTGTTGTAGCTTGGCTCGGATGAGTGTCAAATCGATCATTGGGTCTGCATCCTAAAACAAAAGACGGAGCCTATAAAACAATTCCCATCTCCCTCTTAACCCCTTAAGGACTGGGCCTTTTAGTTTGTGTCTTTTCAGTGCTCCCTTCCAAGACAACAATTTTCTGTTCACACAGCCTTATTGGGTTTATTTTTTGAAGGGCAAGTGATATGTTTTAGTGCAGCTCACTACAACAGGCCTGGAAGCCTTTACAAGAATGTCACAGCAGCTGATCGGAGCCCAGTGACGTTCCTACATATTCATCTGGTCTGGCCCCGTCAATCAAGGTGATGGACTGGCAACGGAAGTAGGAAGAGTAATGATACAGAGTGGCTTGGGCAATAGGTTAGGCAGTTGCCCCCTACATGCAGTGGAATTGTATAGCCCATGTATCAGTCCTGTGTAACGTATCCATGTGATGCTCATCATAAAACCCATCACATTCAGTAAGCAGCTGAAAGCCAGGTCACATGGCCGACACCATGTTTAGTCCCGTGAAGCTCTCCTATGGATGCAGTTTACAGGACTGAAATGGGCCGAACCATTTTTCTTCTTTAGGGAGTCTACTGTATGGATATAATAAAAGACTGGTAGCAAAATTTTAAATAGATGTTTATTAGAAAGTTGTTCATATTCTCTACCTCTAAAGCTAAAGGAGCAGTCCATTAACATAGCATGTTTTTTTTTATCATACAAACTAGACCCCTTCCTTAAAGTGATTTAAAGCCGACACTTACCCCACTAGCAGATAGTCTGTGGAAGGGGCGACAAGGTTCATGGCAAAGCAGTTCCAGCAACACACGCTCACATTTCTAGAAAACAGACAGATGTAATCTATAGTAATGAAGGCTCAGGCATGTGGAGCAGAGGTCACACAGTGAAAGCAAAATTATCCTCCAAACCTGCTGATCGATGGGGGAGAGGCTGGTGGCATCATCTGAAGCTGCTTCATCTTGCTCATTCTTTGATATCTCCAGGCATAGCATACACTTCCAAACTCCACTTTAAAATTATAGGGGTGTTAATATAGACAAACAGCTTGCACTTTATTTATTGCAGATACTCAACCACCATCTCTGACCAAGACATTAAAAACTATTAATGAACAGCTAGGTTAGGGTACTTTCACACTAGCGTTATTCTTTTCCGGCATAGAGTTCAGTCCTAGGGGCTCAATACCTGAAAGAACTGATCAGTTTTATCCTAATGCATTCTGAATAGAGAGAAATCCGTTCAGGCTGTCTTCAGTTCAGTCACTGTACGGCATTTTGGACGGAGAAAATAACGCAGCATGCTGCCGTATTCTCTGTCCAAAATTCCGGAACACTTGCCAGAATGCTGGATCCATCATATTTACATTTAAATGTATTAGTGCCAGATGTGGCATTACAAATACCACATTGACGGATACGCTCTTCCAGTCTGTGCAGACCTTTAAAAATGTAAAAAAAAAAAAACTGATCCATTTTTTCCAGATGACAACCGGAGAGACGGATCCACATCCAGATCCGTCTACAAATGGTATCTGTTTAGCTACAGATGGCGGTTCCGGCAGCAGAACTGCCTGCCGGATCCTCACACCGCAAATGTGAAAGTACCCTAACAAGGAAGATTACGGCACAAGTAGACGTCCACACTTCACGTCTAGTGGCAGTTTTTGCACCAGCAAGTTTTACTGAAAAGATGCCAGCTTCAGATATTAGCTAAAAGTGTATGGAAACTATGAAATGCAGAACAAGTATTCTTGGCTAGGTGCGTTTATTAACAATGGTTTTTTTTTTTTTTTTTTTTTTTACAAACTGGCATTTTTTTTTTTCAGACTTGTTTTATCCCTTTCCCTATGTGGGTGGGGGAGTATATCTGGGCAAATTTGTGTCTAGGGGCCCCTAGTCCCATAGCCCGCCCTGAAAAATAATCTCCATAAGCATGTTCTGTATTTAAGTACCTTATATTTTCGGTAATCGCTGGCAGATGGCAGTCACGGTGGAAAGTGTTTTTACACTGGTTGCATGAAAGCAGCGCTCCTTCCTTTTGGCACACCTTACAAGCGCCAGTTACAGCTTCAGGAACTGCAGCAGTACTTGAGCCTTGGAATTCGGCAGCATCACTGGTGGTGCTTGGTGGGCGAACTGCAGGTGTCACATTTTCTGGCAAACCATCAGGCCGCACGTAAGGTTTTTCCTCACCGGATTCAACTGTGGGAATACTGATGCCTGTTTCCATGGCTTCCTCCTGGAGTTAAGCCAACAATAAGATTTTTAGTGGTAATGAAAATGCTGGATCCAGCACGCATCACAAGGAGTTTGCCATTTTGGCCATCAACACTACTTTTTGTTAACTTTAGTTAAGAGAAGTGCTCACACCTAATCCTTACACAAAGGCTCACAAAAAACCAAAGTGCCTTTTAAACAACTCCCCTAGGAAACTGTCTGAATAGGGCACTATACTGAACCCACTCCCCTAGGAAACTGTCCGAATAGGGCGAGATACTAAACACACTCCCCTAAGAAACTGTCCGAATAGAGCGAGATACTGAACCCACTCCCCTAGGAAACTGTCCGAATAGGGCGTGATACTGAACCCACTCCCCTAGGAAACTGTCCGAATAGGGAGCGATACTGAACCCACTCCCCTAGGAAACTGTCCGAATAGGACCCGATACTGAACCCACTCCCCTAAGAAACTGTCTGAATAGGGCCAGATACTGAACCCACTCCCTACCAAAATTCTGACTGATGTAAGGCAATCGTTTTTTTGAGACTTACTTTTACAACAGGCTCTCCACCATTATTTCCTCTCTCGATCACAATTAAATTATAATCTTCATTGGTGTTTCCAGGGAAAACTTTAAAGACTGGCGGCTGAGTATCAGGATTAAGATCCACATCCAAACGTTCTAAACTCACACGAGGAACCTTCTTCAATAATTCATTTACATCACCACCCTCTGAACTACGGCCCCTTCAAGGAAAAATAAATTGAAAAAAATTATATATGAAACGAAAAGAAAAAAAGAAAATAAAAGAAATAATGAATGGCCACCACAAAATCCACTGCATATATAAAAAAATATAAAATTTCACACGTGCACCCATACCTTTTCTGTCCGCCTAAGGCATCTAAACCAGATGATTCACCCTCTGAAGGGAAAAAAAATAAAAAAAATTTATAAATGTCCTCCCAAAGCAGATGTTACTCTTACATGTATATTTCAGAGATACATACCTGTTCCATCATAGTCGTCCATGGACTATAAAGAAAACAGATGAGTTAGATTCTACAATCAGTCAATACAAAGTGAACAATTACTGCGGGGCCACAAACACAGACCTGCATGAAGCTCCCAGGGCCACCTGCAGCAGCTCTGCCTTGAGAAACCCCAGCTCTTGCTCTATTCTGCACCATTGGATTAAAGTTGGTGAGTGGCGTCAGTACTTGAGACGAGTTCAATGACTGAGTTGCAGTCGATGAAACAACCCCAGTTTTATCAGACACAATTTTACCTGATAGAGGAAAATCCTGTTACTAGAAATCACCATTTTACTACAATGAATGCACCAAAACAGGTTATGGCTGTGAGCAGCCAGACAGAGGAGCTTCCATTACTAAGGCTTTTATCCAGTTAGACAAACCGTGGAGAATTCTGGTAGTGGAAACCTACTCACTCTGCAAAAAAGTTCTGCACCTTTTTAGCCTACTTGGTTTCATGATACACCTACTCCTTTACATCCAGAAGCCGGAAACTTGATCACAAGAATGCTCTTATTAGCAGCAAGCAACTCACCAAAAAACTCTGCATGCTTTGTCCAGGTATCAGCATCCCACTGGAATCTTAAGTCTCCCAGTGGCTCCACAGGGTCCACAACCACTTTCAAAGCACGGTGCAGCTGGAAATAAATCTAAGTGGGGAAAAAAAGGACAGAATTTTTTTCTATTTGTCTCCTTACATTCCATCAGCTATACCTTATGTTTGAGGCTATGTAGACATTGAAGGCATTTTTATACAGGACTAGTCATTTAGACATTCTTTGTGATCCCAACACAAACATCTAAAAATCTGGCAGAGAATAAAGGAATTTTTCTCCTATCTGATCCATCATCACCTGGAGAATGAACAAGGGGGTGGGGGTGTTTGATCTTTGCCCTACTGGAGACTGGGCATAGCAGGGAGGACCCTGCTCCAGCCAGTTGTCTTACAGCTTGCCACGGGACAGTGAGTAGAAGTGGGCATGGCCGAGCTGACAGGACAGAGTTACACATTTCAGAGACAACAGGATCATGGTAAAGATCACGGTAGAAAGTGCTGGGATTTATTTTTTATTTTTGAGAGTACAGCTCTCTATGCACACATACAAACCCCTCCCTCTTAGGGCTCATGCACACAAACGTATGACGGCCATTCAGTGCATTCGGGACTGCAATTACAGTCCCCAATGCACGGGCAACATGGGTGCGGCTGCCGCAGACGGATCCAGACTCATTCAACTTGAATGGGTCAGTGATCATCTGTTCCACAAAAGTCTGTAGTGCTTCCGTGGGGTTCTGCTCCGTCCTGCCACACCACATCTCCCAGATGGCAAACCCATTCAAGTGAATGGGTCTGTGATCCGTGATGCACATGGCCGGTGCCCATGTATTGCAGACCCACGGCCGACACATAGTCATGTGCATGAGCTCTTATACAGATAACTTCACAGGAGGTAGAAAAAGCAATGATGAAATGTAAAGATGACGGTTTTACTGAATTGCTTTCCACAAATCTATATAAACAATCTGAGCAGCTTCACCTGTTCTATAACATGATGCTTACAGATTGCAATGCATTTTGTGGCGACACCTCATTAAGGGTATACAAGGGCAGAAGTAACCAGAACAGTAAGTAATTTAAAGAAATCTAATTGTACCAGTTTCTTAGAAAGCAGCAGGGCTGTATTGTTATCACTCTCCAATGCCCAGGTGGCAAAGCGGAGAATGTGTTCCTGGTGCTTCTGAAGTTTATTCATATTCCAATGCTGTTTCTCCAATTTATCCTGGTGTCCTTCCGTGACTTTCTAAGAATACAAAAAAAAAAAAAAAAAAAAAGCTTAGAACTAAAGAAAAAAAAGAAAGCCTCCATGCATAGCCAATGGAGGTTCCATTAACCACTTGAAATTGATTCAGATGTAAAAAGCATTAGTAAACAGACCTGCATATCATTTACAAGTAGTTTGCCACGTTTGTTAAGTTCCTTCATAATTTGCAAGATCGCCATCTTCACATCTACTTGTAATTTCTTCTGTACATCGATTACTTGGCGAATCCTGTACATCAAAACATATGAAAGGGTGTTAAATGACGGACATAACTGAAGCCGCCTATCTCATGTGGTTAGAGAGCACTAGTGAGCTGTAACAAGCAAGAATTACAAAAGCGGTACTGTAATACATGAGGGAGTAGATGCAAATGAAACATTGGGGAACTTCCTTATTTTGCATGCCCAGTACTAAAAAGCTTCCGAAACGGTTACAGAGTCATCACCTTAGGGATTAAATGGCTACTGATCCAAAAACAGTCAAATGTACTATTCTTTATTCTCTAGGTTTCTAGCAGATTTGTAGACAGTACTGGTACAACTCTACTTACGAAGAATGAACTTCCTTTGTGGACTTTTGTAGAAGAACATGCTTTTCTCCTAATCTCTTCACTAAAGCAGAAAGTATTTTCCGTTGGTTCTTGACAGCATCTTCCAAAAACTGATACCTGTAAGATAACCACAGGAGTATAGTTATACACATGTCAGATTTAGAAATCAATGGGTTAAATAGAAAACCTAGTTTTTACTTACTGATGATCCTTGTGTCCCTGCAGCTGGCAGTCACGGCAGGTCAATGTGTCACAGGTATCACAGAAGAGCAAGAGAGGTTCCTGCTTGTGGACTGGGCAGTACACTGTATGCTCAGCTTCTTTTTTAGAGCCACCTGAATGAGAAAAAGGGAAAAAATAAAAAAAATTATAGAATTGAAAAGAGGATTCTTGGAGTTGGAGAACAGCTGGAGTGCCGGAGGTTGAGGATCCCTACACTAAAGGTTACCATCCACTTTAAAATTTTTTAAAAAGGATGACGGCGCATGCACACTTGTCTCCGTTTTGGCAAGAGATACATCACCCACATAGAGAAAAGTACGAACAATCTCTTAATGACTGATAACTGATATCAGTCTAGCGCACAAGTTGTATTAGACAGCCAGACTTAACAAGTGATTATCGGGGAGGGAAGTGCTCCTTTACGGCAACCACCTACCCGCTAGCAGAGGAGCTAGCTTGTTTGCTCGTTCATCGGGCAATCCAAATCATTTGACAGGTTTAAAAAAAAAAATCCATTATTTGCAGGCAGCAGAATAGGATTTCTCGTTCCTCGGGTAATAGGTGGCAGTATTAGGCCCCTTGCAGACGAGCACGTGTCAACTGCGAGTCCACAGCAAAGCTCCAGTGCTGAACTCCCAGGGTCACATAGCATGATTTATAATGCAATGTAACCCTTAGGTCTCTTTCACACAGGCGTCATGTTTGACGCCCGGATAAGAGGCGGGTGCGTTGCGGGAATATGCGTGATTTTTTCGCGCGGGTGCAAACTTTTGTAACGAGTTTTGCACGCGAGTGAGAAAAATCGCCATGTTTGGTACCCAGACCCGAAGCCAGACTTCATCACTGAAGTCCGGTTTCGGGTAGAGTATTCTGGAGAATTAATTATTTTCCCTTATAACATGGTTATAAGGGGAAATAATAGCATTATTAATAAAGAATGCCTAGTAAAATAAAGAGGAAGGGGTTTAAAATAATAAAAGTTAACTTACCTTAGCCACTTGATTGCGTAGTTGCGATCTGTCCTCTCTTTCCCAGCATCAGCTAAGATCTACAGGACCTGTGATGACGTCACATCACATGGTCCATCTTACCATGGTGATGGACCATGTGATTCACCGTTCATGTGCACAGCTCATGTGCACAGCCCTATAGAAATGAATGGGTCTGGATTCAGTGCGGGTGCAATGCGTCCTCACGCATTGCACACGCACGGAAAACTCGCCGGTGTGAAAGGGGCCTTACAGTTCTGGAATGTATTAGATGACACTGATAGAATGCTGTCACTGTTATCCAATACATTCCAGAACTGTAAGGGTTACATAGCATCATAAATCAATATACTATGTGTCCCTTAAGCCAGGGCTTGACAAATTTCCTTGGAATCTAGGAGCCAGCGAAAAAAGTTAGGAGCCAGGCGGAGCCTCGTCATAAAGCCCCATAGTGCTTCTCCCCCCCCCCCCCACTTCTCCATAGAGCCCCCCCAATAATGCATGCCAGTACATAGGGCCCCCAGTAGATGCCCCATAGTGGTCCTTCCCCTCTTCTCCATAGTGCCCCCCATAATGTGCGAGTATATAGGGCCCCCCATAATGCTTCCCCTCTTCAATAGGTTATATGACACGTCAGACGCTGCCAGCGTCCAAGTGATCGCCCCTTGCGGCCGCCATGACATGTGGAAACCCTCACAAGGATTACAGGGTCCGGAGGGGAGGGCAGAGGGGTCCGGTGGGGAGAGCAGAGGGGTCCGGAGGGGAAGGCATAGGGTCCGGAGGGGAAGGCATAGGGTCCGGAGGGGAAGGCAGAGGGGTCCGGAGGGCACAAACACAGCGGGCACCATGACATTTTACTGAGCACTACAACCCCCAGCTAGCGCTCAGCCTCTGCAGTCCCCGCATCACTACAACGCCCAGCTCTTTCCCCCTCTTGTCATTTACTTTCCCCCCTCTTGTCACATTCTCTTTCCCCCTCTTGTCACATTCTCTTTCCCCCTCTTGTCACATTCTCTTTCCCCCTCTTGTCACATTCTCTTTCCCCCTCTTGTCACATTCTCTTTCCCCCTCTTGTCACATTCTCTTTCCCCCTCTTGTCACATTCTCTTTCCCCCTCTTGTCACATTCTCTTTCCCCCTCTTGTCACATTCTCTTTCCCTCTTGTCATTCTCTTTCCCTCTTGTCATTCTCTTCCCTCTTGTCATTCTCTTTCCCCTCTTGTCATTCTCTTTCCCTCTTGTCATTCTCTTTCCCCTCTTGTCATTCTCTTTCCCTCTTGTCATTCTCTTCCCCTCTTGTCATTCTCTTTCCCTCTTGTCATTCTCTTTCCCCCTCTTGTCATTCTCTTTCCCCCTCTTGTCATTCTCTTTCCCCTCTTGTCATTCTTCTTTCCCTCTTTCAGTCACTTTCCCCCCTTGTCA
Source organism: Bufotes viridis (assembly GCA_033119425.1). Lineage (NCBI taxonomy): Eukaryota > Metazoa > Chordata > Amphibia > Anura > Bufonidae > Bufotes > Bufotes viridis. The sequence goes on from CM065590.1 coordinate 503,912,857, forward strand.
TTCACTCTCTTGTCATTCACTTTCCCTCTTGTCATTCCCCCTTCTTGTCCTTTTTTCCCCTCCCTCCCCCGCCTCTAGTTTAGCATGGCCGAGCTCTGTATGGTCCCACGGGTACAGGAGCTTTAGTTTCCTGTACCCGGGCGGACTGACAGGAAGCGCACACTGTGGAGGGAGACAGATGCTCCCTGTATCACGGACCATACAGGGCTCGGCCACGCTACAATGAGGGACTGACAGGAGGGAGCGCTGAGCGTTTCCCTCCTGTCAGTCCCTCTCTTCATGCTGCGCTCGGGCGGTGCGCCCTCATGGACGCGCCAGCCCGGGCAGTGCTGCAGCCGCCTGAGGCTCTATATAGAGCGCTCGGGCGGCTGCAGCATGAAGGGGGCCGGCGCTCCTAGGACGCGCCGACCCTGCGCCCGGCCACCTTTGCAAATAGGCTGACAAATACCCAGGCGCCAGGACCAAATTCCTGGTCGCCATGGCGACCTGGGATTTGTCGAGCCCTGCCTTAAGCAGTGCTGGGAGTGCAGGACGAGAGCTGCTCTGTGGACTGGCAGCGTGACACGCTCGTCTGCAAGGGGCCTTAGACCGCCAAATCATCACTACGAGTGTTACTACGAATGCTTACAAAAAAATAAAATCAGGCGTAATACAGGCTTAAGCCCTCTCCATATGTGACAGATGCCAGTTGTCTAGAACAGCTTGCACAGCCAGGATCGGAGATACTTTGATCCTGGTCACTTAACCCCTCAGACACTAATCCAGGGATGCCCAACCTGCAGCCCTCTAGCTGTTGCAAAACTACAACTCCCAGTATGCCTGGACAGCCTACAGCTATTAGGGCATGCAAGGAGTTGGTTTTGCAACAGCTAGAGGGCCGAAGACTGAATGAACATCCCTGCTGCAGTCAACAGTGATCGCAACATCTGAGAGGTTAGTCAGAGACAGTCCTCCAATCAGAGCACCCACAGCAAAAATTGCTGGGTTACAACGAATTACTACAGTAGCCTGGGGCTTTGTAAAGACTCCCATGCCTACCAAAGGAAACTGCTTGTTGAGAACTGCCTGCAGCAGTGCTCAATAGGCGGCCAGTGTAAAGCGGTATACTATTGCAGATCATGGAATAAGCCACCAGAGGATCCATATGTTGTGCTCAAAGGGGATTAAAGCACAGGGGAAAAAATATGTTGAAGTTGTGCCCCTGTCTAAATTTTACATATAAAAATAAAATAACCATAATTAATACTGACAAGTCCAAATGGTTAAAATATAGTTATTTATCATGCATGGTAAACTCCATACAATACAAAATATCAGAGGCTGGCTGCCATGGTCAACTCCCTGCTGCTGTGTGTACTATATACAGGGCAGCAGAGAGAGTGTAACGTCCTATTGACCCTAATAGATGTCTATTAGGGTGAATATGACAAGGGTTCTAGCCCTTAAGGAGGCTAATAGTTAAATAAAAAAAGTGTAAAAAAAAAACTAAAAAAGTTTAAAACAACCCCCACCCCCCAAAATATAGAAAATATATCGCGATATCTATCGCATACGCTTATAATTATATAGCAATATAGATTTTAGGTCATATCGCCCACCGCTACTTGGTCACTTTCAATGCAAGATGTGGAAAGGGGGTTGTCCGAGTAATTTGTTTTTAATCAAATGTAACAGCGTTACCTTGCACTTACTGCATCTACAGTTGCTGCTGATGTTTCAGCAGATGTATGTACAGGAGAGGTCACTGTGCAGGGCACACTCCCTGAACTGCCTGCTCTCTCCCTGGCTTCTTTCAGGAAAAACTTTAACACCTTAAGCAGCACAGACTCAGGGCTGAAGGCTTTACTGAGTAGCTGCAGGCAGTCAAGAGAAATGCTAGGCACAGGAGCTGACAGACTGGAGGAGTTCTGCAGAGCAGTGCACAAGAACAGGTAGGGGCAGAGATTGTTATTGCAGGTTAAAAGGCCAGAAGAGAACCAGGGAAATAAGGAAATAGAATTTTTTGCCTAAAACTTGCTTAGCTATATATGGCTGACCATCAGATTTAGGCCTCATGCACACGCACGTAGGGTTGGTCTGCATTGCAGACGCATATTTTGCTTCTCGGGCACGGACCCGGTACTTCAATGGGGCAGCAAAAGATGCGGACAGCATCCTGTGTGCTGTCCGCATTCGTTGCTCTTGTCCATGGCCCTGTAAAAAAAAAAAAATAATAATTATATAGAGCATGTCCTATTCTTGTCAGTTTTGCAGACAAGAATAGGCATCTCTATAATGGGCTGCACGTTCTGTTAATTGCAGAAGGCACACAGAGCAGCTTCAGTTTTTTGTAGATCCGCAAAACACACATGGTCGTGTGCATGTAGCTTTACAGTGCTATATATTTTTCATAACCGACAACCCCTTTAAGTAGTGGCATTTAAAAAAAAAATTGTACTACATGAATTGAGCCATTATCTGTCTATGTGAATGGAAATTTTAAAAAGTTACAGAAGGCAGGAAGAAAAAATAAAGATGAAAAAAAATACTGAACACTGGCCTGGCCATTAAGAAGTTAAGCGACAGATTTCTGCTTTACTGAATATTTGCTCCCAGTTCTGACATGATCTAACAGACCTGGAAACGAAAGGTGCATTTATAATTCAGTCATGTCACTTTTTTGGCCATGATTTTTTTTTTTAAATAGTACTGCAAGATAATATACCGAAGAGTCGATAGACATTTTATATATCCACACTCACTTGTGACTTTGACAGTGTGATCTTTTGTGTACTTGACACGCTGATGAGCCTCAACGCAGGTTTCGCAAAGCCACTCTGTGCACTCCACACAGTAACTATTAGCTATGGCGTTGTCCTCACAGCTGGTGCACCGCTGCAGACAAGAAAAATGAGTTATGAAGCATTCATCCAGCACAATCACACATCAATATAACAGATACACGGGAGGAGTCTGGTGCAGTAACATTCACTTAAAAAGGTTAATCCAATGACGTATCCTCAGTTCAGCAGAGGTCCGACCACCAGGAATGGCGTTCAACTGTTGAAGAGGCCAGGGGCTCCGTGGGCGTCGCGGCCTCTTCCTAGGCCAGGTGACTTCACCCTAACATTAGTCATATGGCTCGAATAGGGCTGAGCTGCAATACCAAGCATAGCAGACATACTGGGGTCTAAAACCCAGCACAGGAAAGGACTGTAGGGGTCGTTCAAGGATACTGGGGACTGTAGGGGCCGTTCAAGGATACTGCAGATCAGCCATGACAAGTGAATGGGAGCAGAGTTGCACTATGCCGAGGCCAGAAAAGACAGTCTATGGAGGATTCCATCCACTATATAGTTTCCAGCACCGGTGGATGCCTGAAACAGCTAGCCAGTGGGGTGCAGGGTGCCAGACCCCCAGACCTGATATTGATAAGATATCCTTGAGATAGGTCACTAATACCCAAGTCCCAGAATACCCTTTTAATAAGGCAGAGGGATCCTATACATGGATAAGGTACGAGTAGGGGGTTTATCCATCTTACCTGAATGGTTTCAGCTGCTTGGTCTGCAGAAGCATCCTCTCTAAGAAAATAGTTCTCGACAATGTCCCTCTGATAGCACTGATTCTTGCAGACAGGGCAGTTAATCGCAACTAGAAAAATACAAAGGACCATAAAGTCAAGACACAGTAGTACCAAGGACAGGGGACAAACGATCAGATATATAACCTACACAACCAACCAGGAGCTGCATGTAGAAATCAATTTCTCTACAGCAGGCACCTCCATGAAGAACTCATGAGCGCCTGCTACAGCCAGAACAGAAGCCGAGTGTCCGGATCAGTGTGGGTGGTCGCACATATTAGACAGAAGACGGTTGAACAATCATCTGGTGAACGATCATTTAGTCATACATTTAATCAATATTGACGGTCACTTGTGCAAAATGGACTGACACATTCAATGAAAATCTACAGATGAAAGATATTTCTATGGATGTTCTTTCAAAGAAAAAACTTCCGTCCAACTCCCAGTAATGCATGCAGGATCCGTTTGACCAGGATGCTGCTGTCTTCCTTGTGTGCGTTTTACTGTCCATCTACAGCCTGTGTGAGCCGACCTCCTTGGATGCACAAAAGCTGTGTACAACCCACTTGTTGCTTTCTAACAGAAAAGAGCAGAGATCCAGCAGCAGCAGCGCTGGCAGACTCAGGAGCTCCAGCAGATAGGTAAAGGACTTACACACTCGGCAGAAGAGAAGGGGTGGAAACCTTTAAGGGTTTTCCAAGAGTTTTTTTTTGGATAGATCATCAGCATCTGATCGGAAGGGTCCCCATCCGTACATCAGTCACATGGCCTGGGCGCAGCTTAGACTGCAGCTTAGACTCATTGAAGCAAACGGCCCTGAGCTGCGATACCAAGCACAGCTTCTATACAATGTACGGCGCTGCGCTTCATGAGCTGAGAGATGGCTGTGGCGATACTGAGCACTGATGCCTTCTCAAACAGCTGAATGGCAGGGTCCAAAAATCTGAAAATCACTTTAATTTTGCATTTAAAGGGAACCTGTCATGAAAAAACAGCATGTAAATCTGTTCACAGTACCTCCTAGTGCCCTCCAAGTGTCTCCAGAGGGACCTTTTCTTCCGAATGTCACATTTTTGTCTGAGAAAATGTAGTTTTATTCAGCCGCTGCCCTGTGCTTCAAGTCAGGCTTGAAGTCATGGGGGCAGCGGCCTAGGCGTCTTCACTGGTCCTCTCCCCGCCCCCTACTTTCTTGAGTGACAGCCCAGATTGTTTGCCGGGACCGCGCTCTACGGCCGCATGCGCAGTAAAGGGCGACAGCCGACGTGATCTCCTGCACGCACGCCGCAGAGGAGATCACGTCGGCTGTGCACAGATGCCGGGCGCAGGCGCGTTTGCTACAGCCTGTCGGGCGCATGCGCTGTACGGCGAAAAAAAGACGGCGCGAAGTACGCGCGGCAGCCGGGACCACGCTCCAGCCGCCCTTTACTGCGCATGCGGCCGTAGAGCGCGGTCCCGGCAAACGATCTGGGCTGTCACTCAAGAAAGCAGGGGGCGGGGAGAGGACCAGTGAAGACGCCTAGGCCGCTGCCCCCATGACTTCAAGCCTGACTTGAAGCACGGGGCAGCGGCTGAATAAAACTACATTTTCTCAAAGACAAAAAATGTGACATTCGGAAGAAAAGGTCCCTCTGGAGACACTTGGAGGGCACTAGGAGGTACTGTGAACAGATTTACATGCTGTTTTTTCATGACAGGTTCCCTTTAAGAAGCAAATAAATCACTGCAAGTGTGTCCACATCCTTTAGTCTGTCTTATTGATATCTACTTAAAGGCTATGGATGCCTTTCATATGGAAATTATGATTTTTTTACATGTGTTATTACCCTGAGAAAAAAACTTTCACATGGTTAGTATTTGATCAGTTTTTGCACCAAAATTTGCCAAAAATCAGGAGTGGAACCTACAAACAAAAATATAATGGACAATGTGTGCATCTTCTGTTTTTAAACCACTCCTGGTTGTGGCTTGCAAATATGGATGAAAAAAAAGATACTGACCAAATACCGAACGTATGAAACTGGCCGAAATTTCAGTCTGCAATCGTCACGTATTCATTTTCAGACCACCCGATGTTCACTTCACAACCTGGTCCTAGTTACAGGCTTCTCCCGTGTGGTTATGTCCCTACAAGCAATACCCTGAAGAGATGCGACTCCCCCCCGACAATGCCCTGTCTGCAGGAGCTGCTCGCCTTGGATCTGCTCTCCCTCTCCACTGCGAACAACCTTCTGCCGCCATCTTTTACACAGAAGAGAAAAATAAATCAGAGCCAAGACAAGGTCCTCTGTGGTTGTCAGATCCTACAGCACCAGCCATAATCGCGCACTCTACAGAAGCAAAGATGGTAGGACATATTTAAAAAGGACTATGTAGAACATAGCCTAAGGGCTCTTTCACACTAGCGTTTTAGCTTTCCGTCCTAGAGATCCGTCCTCGGGTCTCTAGGACGGAAAGCTACTGATCAGGATTATCCCAATGCATCCTGAATGGAGAGAAATCCGTTCAGGATGCATCAGGATGTCTTCCGTTCAGTATGTCAACGTTTTTTGGACGTTGACAAAAGCGCAGCATGCTGCGGATTTGTCTCCGTCCAAAAATCCGGAAGACATGCCGTAACGCCGGATCCGGAATTAATGCCCATTGAAGGGCATTAGTCCGGATCCGGCCTTTAGCTAAACGTCGTTTCCGCGCATCGCCGGATCCGACGTTTAGCTTTTTGTCAATGGTTACTATGGCAGCCAGGACGCTAAAGTCCTGGCTGCCATAGTAACACTGAAAGCATTTTGAAGACTGATCAGTCTTCAAATGCTTTCAGTTCACTTGCGTTGTGCCGGATCCGGCGTGCATTCCGGCGACGGAAGTGCACGCCGGACCCAAACAACGCAAGTGTGAAAGAGGCCTAAATTAGCTTCTTGCTGAAATAAAAAATAAGTGCAAGGTGTCCACAGCCTAAACAGAACCTGTCACCACAAAGCGCAGTGCAACGTGCAGACAGTTTTTGTGGGAAAAGATTCACTAAAACTTGTTATTTTATGCACTTAAATGTCAAGCAGTCTGAGCGCATGACGGCCCATTTGGCCATCAGTGGTGGACGGCATACCCTGCATAAGGGCTCATGTACACAAATGTATTTTCTTTCTGCATACGGTCCGCGGAACGACACGGAATCATTCATTTTAATGGGTACGCAAAAAAAGCCGGAAGTTACTCCATGTGCATTCTGTTTCCTTATGTCCGTTCCAAAAGAAAATAGAATATGTCCTATTATTGTCCGCATTACAGACCAGGATAGTACTGGTCTATTAGGGGCCAGCTGTTCCGTAAAATATGGATTGCACACGGACATCATCCGTATTTGCAGACCGCAAAATACATACGGTCATGAGCCCTAAGTGTGTACACGGGAGCTTCAAGATGGCACAAATCACACTAGTGTTCATGAGATACGGGAGGCTGTTCCATGCTGGATCTCAAAGCCAACTGTTTAATAAATAACACTAGCATTTTTAAACTGTTACAGCAATGCGTTTCGGGCCATACCCGCCCCTACATCAGGTACACAAAATGACGAATGCATGAGACTGGGAATTATAATCTAAAAAAACAGTAAAACAACAAGATCTGCTTTACCGCATTGCTATAACTGTTTAAAAATAAAACTAGCTGGTTGAAGAATAGCTACAGGCTTAGCGGAATCTGCTCTATGCCATGCTGCCTGCAGACTGAGCTGCATTACACGGACAGGTTCACACTAGGGAAACGCTAGATTTCTAGGACAAGCGACAGCCCTGCCCCCATGAGCACCACTACAACCAAAAACCAGAAGTCACATCCCATTTACCCTTCACTGACCATGGCTGTTCTGTAAAATATTCTGAATGACCTTGGGTCACCACAAGAGCTTGATACAACCGCCCTGTGGTGTAACCCTTTAATTACCCAATGAGCCATAAGAACACGTATGGTCATGGAAATCTTTCGCTGCAGACAAAATTTGGGGGCCCCCAGGTACAGCAATGTGGCTCAGTTTGGCGACGAGTTCATACAGGCCAGTTCTAAGCAGCCAACCACACGTCAGCCATCTCAGAATACCCAGCGCTGCATTCGGCTCCCATGATTCAGCCGAGGTCCGTACCCCTGCGCAATTCATCATTGCCACTGCTGTACGATAATTAGATACCGTTCCAATCTATTGTGCGCCATTAACCATTTATTTTTGTCATTTTAAGTTTACCATTTTTTTTTTTTACAGAAAAAAGGGAAAAATATTCTTATCCCGTTTTATTTACTGATTAGCACAACGTGCAATTAAAATATAAAGGTTTGAGCTCTCCATTCTATAGCGGTCATTAGGATATATGGGATGGACGGGTTATGGTGGATGCGCTCATGGCTAAAAGCTGCAGTGGTTGCTTCATTTTATTTAGGGACGAGCGAATCGCCTTCAGGTAAAACATCCGAAGTCAATTCGCATAAAACTTCAGTCCAATACTGTAGAGCGAGCCCTCCGGACAGTATTAGAATGGATTGGCTCAGATGAGCCGTTATTACTTTGCAAAGTCTCGTGAGACTTCGCATAACTTCATAGATTAATTTTTTACTGTAAAAACCCATTTCCTAAATTCGGGTTCAGTTCCAAGTACACTGAGCCAATACATTCTAATACTGTACGGAGCGCTCACTCTACAGTATTCGACCGAAGTTTTATGTGAAATGACCGGCTGTTTCAGCCGAAGTTGATTCGCTCATCCCTAATTTTATTCTCTTGTTTTTATTATTTTACACTTTGGCTGTCCGCTTGACAAAACCGAGTCAAAGTCCATTGAAAGTCAATAGGGGAAAGATCCGTCCCCATTGACTTACATTGTGTGTCAAGACAGATCCGTTTTCTCTGACAATAGAAAACGGATCTGTCCCCCATTGACTTTCAATGGAGTTCATGACGGATCCGTCTTGGCTATGTTACAGATAATACAAGCGGATCCGTTCATGACGGATACAGGCAGTTGTATTATTGTAACAGATGCGTTTTTGCAGATGCATGACAGATCCGCCCAAAACCTAAGTGTGAAAGTAGCCTAAGCTTTAAGGGTCACGTGTGCCACTGCAGCCAATGAATGGCCACAGCTGTGATGTGTCCCCGTGGTATGTCACTACTGGGCTGCAGCGACACATGACCCCACTTGTCTGGATGTGAATGGTACCACAAAGGCAGGGAGCAGGTGGATTTTTTTTAACGTAAAGACGAACCATTACTGACAAGCCGAGTTTTGGGATAGCTGTTACAGGCCCAGGCCTACATTGGAAGGCAGTAAGAAGCTTTACCATGTGTCTAGGTCTGACTGATCACCTTGGAAAAGTCCAGGAAAGACAACCTATCACCCATCCACAAGATGACTGATCAGTGAAGGCCGAAGCATGGCTGCAGCACAGCATTTAAAAGAAATGGTCACCAAAAAATGCTGCCAGTTAAAAATCAGACAGTAACTGTTTTTTTCGAATTTGATTTTCCCGGCTGGATTTTTTTATTCTCTTCCCTGAACATGACTGTGGTGGCGGCCATCTTGCCTGAACTGTTTAACAGCAGTGAGAAAACATAGACACAATGGTCAGGAGGGGACCTAACCTGACTTCTATGGGGGAGTTTTCTAGGTGTGCTCTGTGACCTGTGCGGAGGTCATTGTAAAAGGAAAGAATGGATAAGCTCAAACAATCACCTATTGTGATTGATATCTCCTCTGTGTATAGATAAGCAGATAACTGCAGTAAAGTGATCTGTACAGACCAAGAAGTGGCATCTATTAGGATAAGCGGCCAGAGCAAAAACATTCCATTTAAATAAAGCATCGGTCGAGCTACACAAACTGCTACTGTAGTCTCTGTCTTCTCATGGCGACGGTCCCACCAGACATCTACCACCTATCTTTTGGTTAGGTATAACATGCCATTCTGAGACTACCCTTTTAAAGTGTACCTCCGATGTAGCAATGTTACATAAAGGAAAGAAGACATTTTGCTATACATCTTAGAAATGACACCTCTTTCTCCACTGATCAAGCTCTTCTCTGATTTCACTGATCAAATTACTCTCCAGAGAGAAGGCTGCTTTTCAGCTTCCCATAAACCTCTATGGAGAGGAGAAGCAGCTCTAGAGGCACAGAATTCTGCTGTTCCAGCAATTTCTCACTCGCCGCTGGATTCCCAGCACTGCTGTACATTGCTTCTACACTTATACACCACAGAAATAGGGATCCAGCAACTCTTCCTTTGTGCTGCCTATGAAAACATAGCAGCTAGTTCCCCAATACTGCATGCTCCCTTTCTAGAGGTTACTATAGGCAGGGCATTGTAACCTGATCCCTCAGTGAAGCTTTAGTTAGTCTTAAAAACTGATTTGGTCAATAAATTCACCATGAGCAACTTTTTTAATTGCTAGTTTATTAGAGCTAGGCATTAGAGTTGAGCGAACTGGGTTCAGATGAACTTCGCTGCAAACTTCGAGATCGGGACCAGAACTTGACACCGAACCCCATTGAAGTCAATGGGGACCCAAACTTTGTGGAACTAAAATGGCTCTAAAAAAGTAATGGAAAGAGCTAGAGGGCAGCAATAAGGAAGCAAAATGGGGGTAAGAGCTGGACAATTGTCCTGCAACAAATGTGGATAGGGAAGTGACTGAAAATAACAAAATACACAAAAAATTATAATCTTAAACTAGGATGAGGAGGTCCATCTGGAGTAGGAGGTTGAGGACGTAGCAGTGTAGGTGGAAGAGGAGACTCGCCAACACTTTTTAAACACCAAAACATTGGAAAATATGGAAAATAACAAAGAGCAAGTGCGCTGCAGTATAACAATGGCTGTGTGAGGCCTAATACATGTCTATTCTGCATAATCTATGGACAAATCCTGTGGGATCCATGCCGGGTTCATTGTAATAAATGTTAGCTTGTCCACATTGGCTGTGGACAGGCAGCTGCTCGTGTCCGTGATAACGCCCCCTGCCGTGCTAAACACACGTTCAGACAATACACTGGCTGCAGGGCGGGCCAGCACCTCCAAGGGGCAACCTCAGGCCATGTTCCCAATTTGGAGACCCAGAAGTTGAATGGGACAGACCATCAGTCAGTACGTGTAGGCGTGAGCACACATACTGCTCGACCATGTTACTGAAATCCTGCCTCCTGCTAAGACGCTCCATATCAGCTGGTGGCGCTGGTTCTTGTGGCGTGCTGACAAAACCTTTCCACATTTCGCCCATGCTAACCCTGCCTTCTGAGGTGCTGGCAGTGCCCCAGCTGTGTTGGCGACTTCCTCTGCCCTCACCTTGTGCTTTCACTGAGGCCCCGGTATAACGTGGGAATGCCATCAGCAGCGCGTCTACCACAGGGCTCGACAAATCCCAGACACCAGGTCACCATGGCGACCAGGAATTTGGTCCTGGCGCCTGGGTATTTGTCAGTCTGTTTTCAAAGGTGCACTGGCACAGGGACGATGCGTCCTATAGGCGGACTAGGAGCTCCGGCCCCCCACATGCTGCAGCCACCTGAGCGCTCTATATAGAGCCTCAGGCGAGAGGAGAGGGGCTGAGCGCTCCCTCCTGTCACTCCCTCATTGTAGCATGGCCGAGCCCTGTATGGTCCGCGGGTACAGTGAGCATCTGTCTCCTGAACCAGGCCAGACTGACAGGAAGTGCGCACACAGTGTGCACTTTCTGTCAGTCCGCCCGGGTACAGGAAACAAAAGCGCCTGTACCCACAGACCATACAGAGCTCGGCCACACTACACTAGAGGGGGGGATGACCAGAGGAGGAAGGAAAGTGAATGACATGGGTTGTAGTGCTCAGTAGTGTCATGGTGCCCGTTGTGTTTGTGCCCTCCGGACGCCTCTGCCCTCCCCTCTAGACCCTGTAATCCTTGTAAGGGTTACCACATGTCATGGCGGCCGCCATGGGCGATAACTTGCACACAACCATATCTCACCGCTCATGGACCCCATGTCTCAGAGGGGATACGATGTGCAAGAGGCCTTACCCTTTAAGAGACAGGGAGGGGATTTTTTCTGATAAGATACAGTTTTCTTATCTTTGCTTGCACGATTTCTGGAAAGTAGTTCATAATCAGATTCACACTGAAGCATCATGAGGCTGTACTACCACAAAGGAGAAACTAAAAGCTGGTCACTAAGGCCACGTTCAAATCACCGTTATTTTTCCATTCTTTTGATCCATCAGAAGAACAAAAAAAAAACAGATCCTATAATTTTATGCACCGGTTACGCTCATTTCCATCTAAGATCCATTATTTTAGACGTGGATTTCAGGTGGAAATGGCTTAAACGGATGACAAAAGGTGAATAAATGAGAACAACAGACACTTAAAATATAGGATCCTTTTTTCTTTATTTCTCTAATGGATCAAAAGGAAAAATAAATGGTGATGTGAATCTGGCCTAATTGTAAACCACAAAAATTGAGCGTTCAGCAACACTGACAATGGTAGAGCTGCCGAGTCTTTCCAGACGTTCAAAATTGGGGGTGGACCACTAAAGGCTTTAGCCGATTGATTCTATGGAAGTCATCAGTTATAGGTCCAGCATATTGATACTGTATTCAAAGACTGCTAGGCAGAGTTAAAGGGGCTGTCCAGGAGAAAATATCCTGCAGAAAGCAGATGTGCAAAATACTAACATTTACCTGGAAAGTCTGCCACCACCCTGGTGCCGTCCTGCAGCGATGACACTGCACGGGCCAACTACAGCCAATCAACTGCAGCAGTCCCACCCGATAGACAGCATACCTGCAGGACCACCGACACAGCACTTCCCAGGTCAGTATGGCCCCCTGTCACAGCATTTACTGTACAAGAGAACTTTCTGGGATGCAACACAGGTTAGTCAGTTTTGGGTGGAATCACAGTTTGTAGAAGTGTACCAACCTCCAAGTATTAAAGGGGGTGTCTAACTTTTTGTGGAAACACTTACCTGCTCCTCAGCCTCTTCTGACTAGTCCGCTATCAACATCCACTGGCCACAACGGTGACCTTGCCCCCCCCTTGGTCATCTCTGCAGCAACCGAGTTGATGCTGACATTAGGTGACAGAGCCAAGGCCAGGCAGCAGGCATGTCACTCAGCAGGGGGAGGGGCTGTGAAGCAGCTCAGTGCACAGAGCACTTCAGATAAGCTCCGCCTCCAGTGCACTTACAGCAGAAGCTCCTTTTTAAACTACCCCTGATAAGAAAAGCTCCCAAACATGTTAATCCTACTCTTCCCAGCACTTATACTGCCGTCAGCAGTTCAGCATGGTCAACACTGCTGACAGATTCCCCTCAAGTGCATGACTGCTCAGGTTATTGGTCCCAACACTCTGCATAGGTTTATGAAAGGGTTTACTTAAAGGGGTTGTCCTCTTTGCTATTGATGACCTATCCTCAGGATAGATCAATTTCAGGCTACACTCACATCTGCATTTTTGCCTGAACAGTCATGGATAAGCAAAAATGCTTCCGCTAGTATAATACAAGCGGCTACACCGTTGTGAACGGACCCTGTTGTATTATCTCAAACTGCATGACGGTCCCGGCAGTAATACCACTTAAAGTTCATGGGCATCTTATCAGTTTTCCTTCGTGTCCAAGAATACGGACACAGCCACATTGACTTGCATTGTGTTTCACGCCGGATCCGTTTTGCTCCACATCCCATGATGCACTCAAAAACGCTGCTGGCTGCGGTTTGCTCTACGGCACGGGAACGCGTTCTGGTCCGGTGCACTCTGTTCAGTTTAGTCCCCACTGATGAATGAACTGAAAACTGAAGCGTTTGCCTCCAGTATTGAGAGCCGGTAGAGGCGCTCAATACCAGATAGAAAAACGCTCATGTTAAAGCAGCCTCAGTTCGACAGGGGCCCCGACAGCTGGCACCACCGCCAATCAGCTGGTTGAAGAGAACGCAGCGCTCCGTGCAAGCACAGCCTTTCCTTCATTGCTTGCCACAGCAATTGTAGCAGTGTAATGACAGGTACGGCATCTCCATTCACTTCTATAGGAAGCAGTTCCATAGAGGGGAATAGGGGGCACCATACTTGTAATTACACTGCAGCGAGCAGGTAAGTGCTCACAAGTCCTGCCTTCCCTCCAACCAGCGGGGGTGCCAGGACCCTTACCCCCTGTCGATCTGGTATTGATGACCCAATCAACAGTAAAAAGCAGACAACCCCTTTGAGCGATTTACTAGAGATACGCCATTGCCTCCGCAGTATGATGGAGGGCAGGGGCTGTCCCATTAAGACAACTTATCAAATATCCTCAGGATAGAGGGAATGGAGTCCGATCTCTGCTCTGAACGCTGGGGCCCGCCAACCAAGAGAACAGGGCCCCAAGCTCCCTGTGCGAATGGAAAATACAAAGTCACATTATCTTATCTCTTGCGCAGTGTGAATTTGGTACTCGTGAAATGTGCCGTATAAGGCTCCTAAACGCCCCCACGTTGCATTTTCCCTGCTTCTGTAAGGTTTCTAGTCAGATATAGGAATATAAAGTATATAGTGTAGAGAAAGCTCACGTCCTCCTTCGCATGAGTGGTGCTCTAATCCTAGTTTTATTCACCCTTCAAAATGTTTAGTATAATGATTATAGATGGATCGGCACTCATATGGAATTATCATCGGAAAATGTATTAATATCAAAGCAATGCAGGATAAAAGACAATAAAAATAGTGCCATGGCCTTGCGGCGGGGGACAGAAGGTATTCACTGGGTTCAGGGTGTGCTGTTGAATTCTCCTACCGAGTGGTCCACCTGGAAATGGTGGATAGTGGGGATAGCTGTAAGCCCGAATTATAGGGGCTGCGGCATCCACACGGAACCACAGTGATCCAATACAGAGTCAATAAAGGGTCAAACCATATATTTTAGAATTATTTGCAATGGTCAAAGTGCTGACTCGCTCGACAATGAATCGCTGTATGATGATGGCACTGTAAATATTCTGCAAATCGCAGTCCTACAGTTATAATAAGATATTCCTATATTGGTACTTTGATTCTTAATAACTTATTGTCAAAGTAGAACGTTCCTTGGTGGAGTCCCAAAAAGTGATATTTGAGCTGGAACACTGGTTGCAATATTCGGTATTGTCCCAAATGTTGTTGTGGTACCTCAGTAATACCCGCAGTAGTGGGGTCCACGGATTGTAACGGTTATGGGACTTGTTAGACAATGTTTATCCAAGTCTTATTCACACGTCCGCTAGTAATTGTTAAATGTGCTCCCACTATTGTGGGCTTACCGTCACCTGCCCCTGTAGGTTTTGAACTGTTCAATGCGCTGAACCGACTGTAACCGTTACAATCCGTGGACCCCACTACTGCGGGTATTACTGAGGTACCACAACAACATTTGGGACAATACCGAATATTGCAACCAGTGTTCCAGCTCAAATATCACTTTTTGGGACTCCACCAAGGAACGTTCTACTTTGACAATAAGTTATTAAGAATCAAAGTACCAATATAGGAATATCTTATTATAACTGTAGGACTGCGATTTGCAGAATATTTACAGTGCCATCATCATACAGCGATTCATTGTCGACCATTTCCAGGTGGACCACTCGGTAGGAGAATTCGACAGCACACCCTGAACCCAGTGAGTACCTTCTGTCCCCCACCGCAAGGCCACTGCACTATTTTTATTGTCTTTTATCCTGCATTGCTTTAAGATATTAATACATTTTTCGATGATAATTCCATATTAGAGTGCCAATCCATCTATAATCAGATATAGTAATATGCTGTATGTTCCACCAGTTCCTGCTGTTACAGTAAAGCTATTGCAGGAGGTGTTTATGGAGGAGCGTGGACCACCCTGGGGTGAGTGTGGACCACCCTGTTGATCATTCTCATTCCGCCATCTGCGAGGTGATCTTCCAAGACACCGTTCACACCTATGTAGAACTGTGGGCTCTGCAGAGAGGCGAGCACGGGGGCAGGGAGTTCTCCTCACTTCCTGTAACATCCCACCGAGGACACCACATCTGGCTGATAAGGAACAATAGAGCAGTGAACGGAGGGAAAACAAAGCTTAGCCGTCTGCAACTACAACTCTCAGCATGCCCCAAAGGCCACAGCCTATGCGTTCACAGCACGCTCAACCCTACGCATGCAGAGACCTTCTTCACAGGTCAGGCCATGCTGGTATTTGTGGTTCAAAACAAGAGACCTGTAGATGGCATTACTGATGATCACTGGGCTAGGGGCATGCTGGTGAGCTCAATGCTGCCCGGGCATCCTGGTACTTGTGGTCCTACAGCAGCACCGTATCATGGCATTCAATGCTCGGGTTCTTACAAGCTGAACTACAGGGAAGATTACCCCTGCTGGGATTTGTAGTGCCACAGAAGCCTGTAACTCCCCACAAGTGTATGGCTAGTACATGCTGGTGCTTGTAGTTCCACACCAAGATGCTCGCCCCAGATACGGCAGATGCGTGAAGCTGCACCCCAAACATGCTAGGAGTTGTAGTACTAAAAGTTTGGGATGGCTCAGCTCCGCGCAGACAGAGCCCCTGCAGGGAGGGCGCATGCTGGTACTTGTAGTTCCACCGGCCGTACCGGGGAGGGGCACTGCAGGGGACAACAGGAGCCCGGCACAGCCCGAGATCCGGGGGCCAAACACACTAGACTGCTCCCCCAGGAGGCATCCCAGGCCTGCAGGGCGGGCAGCCCTTTGTTCTGCTGGCCGGGCCTCATGGGCCTGGCATTGGGGAGGCGGCCAGCAGCGACACCGGGCCGCTGTCGGGACGGAGGCCGCACAGGACGGGCTGGGTCCCCCCGGTGCAGGACACACACAGTGGCGGGAAAGTATCTTACCGGATCCGGGGTCGGGGCTGGCCTCGGCGGGCTCGGCGCTCAGGCACGTCTTACACATGGTGTGCAGGCAGGGCAGCAGCTGAGGCTCCCGCTCTGCCCTCAGCCGGCCCTTACACACCCCGCAGTTCTCCAGCAGCTCGGGCCCATCGGTAGCAGGCTCCCCGTTGCCGTTATCTCCGTTGTTATTAGTGGCGGCGGAGGTGACCGTGCTCCTCTTTTCGCGCGTCGCGGTGGCCGACATGTTTTTTCGGGCAGCAGGCGGCTTTTCTTTCTCACGATGAACGAGTCAGTGTTCAGTCGGTGCTTCCTCTGCAGCGATGTAGCTTATGGCGGATGGATACGCACGCGGTTGCTGAAAGCGCGGCACAGAAACCCCCCGCTCTCCAGCAGCAGCAGCGGCGGAACAATCAATTAAAATAGTGCGTGCCCTAAACGCGATGACGTCTAGAACGGGGCGGGGTCTGAAGCCGATGGCGCCATGTGGTGCTTGACTAACTGACTTCAGGGTTTGATTGTCCGGACCTTTTTTCTTCGTCTTGGAATCCCTCCGCACCTCAGAGTGGGCGCATCACACTAGCCAATATAGCGTGGCGCCAATGTCCTTCTGCTCAAACCAAAAACCTCGAACTATTTATCAGTACAACGAATTACCACCATAACTTATTTCAAATGATTGTATTATATTACCACTATTATCATCAGTGTTACTGAGTATTCATGGCTTCTAGAAAACCGTGTTATTAATAGACATAGTTTTTCTCCAGATTCACATTTTGTGGGACATATGGCATAGTTGCTGACTTTTGGGAAGATACCCAGATATAATGCACAACCTAATGTGCTGTCTCCAGTCAGAAATACTGTGCACGAGACCCTTCAGAGTATGTTCACACCAATCCGCTACGGTTGTCATTGTGGAAAGCATCAGTTTTCTGCTGTGAAATCCGCCATCAATAGCTTTTCATTTACTTAAATGGTAAAAACATAATTGTGTGGAGATTTTTTTTTCTTCCAGCTGCTAAATTGAGATCCCCTCCTAAAGTGGCATGTCACTTCCTAGGGCTCAATCACACAACCGTGTTGAGGACCAAAAATGGCATATATACGGGCACTGCACTGCGTGGTGCAGATACAGACCCATTGACTTGAATGGGTCCACAATCTGCAAGATACGGCAGAAGATAGGACAGTTTTGAAAGCCAAAACCAGAAGGAAAAGGGAAAAGTAGTATGACGCACCCATGATTTTGGCCTTCAAAACTGCATGAACAATTCCGACAGTGTGGCCATACCCTAACAAATACAGACCCTAGGCTGCACCTTCTATATACTGATCCTCAGCCAGACATCGCCTTCATATAGACCTCACAATAGGCTTTGTACATCTTCCCTGACCAGGCCCTTCTTAAAGGGGTATTTCATTTGTGTTAAGCTATCCCCATCCACAGGATCGGGGAGAGCTGTTGGATCGGTGGAGCTCCCATCTCTGGGGCCAATCAAGAGAACGGGGACCCTGTACCCCTTGGGCCTCCCAAAATTAACAAAGTGGCAGGTTGTGCTGCTCTTTTAATCGATATGCTGTACTAAGCCGTAGTGATGAATGGAGTGGCAGGGTGCATGCCCGACTGTGCTCCTGTTCATTTCCGGAGGGGCACAGGGTCCCTATTCTCATGATCGGTGAGAGTCTTGGTGTTGGGACCCTCACCGTTCTATAGCTATCCCCTATGTCTAACCCCTTTGACCTCCCAACAGACACATTAAAATTGTAAGAAAAACCCTCTCAAAAATTTCAGTTATGTCCCAAATACAGTTCATGCACAAATGACTGCGTTTTAACCAATTTTGGCCTCAAAGTGTCACTGAGCTTTTAAAAAGCTTTTAATATGTCATAGAGACATTTCCAAGGTTTTGATCGATGGGAGTTCCAAGTGCTGGGAAACCACTAGAACCAGTAGACAGAGGAACGCTCACATAGCGTTTTGCCTCTTAAAAAATGAATGGGCCAATCTCGATTCTGTGCACTGCAGTAAGAAGAGACGGCGTGCTATGTCAGTGCTTCTCTCTCCTCGTTCTGGCGATCGGTGGGGGTCTCAGCATTCAGATCCCACAGATCAAAACCTTTGATATGTTGATATGACACATTAACATTTTTTTACAAGCTCAGTGGCACTGTATTTTCAGTAAACATATCAAAAGTTAGATGGGTGGGGGTCTGAGTGCTGAGACACTACTGATCGCTAGAACGAAGGGAGAGAAACGCTCCCTCAGCGAGTTCTGTCTCCTCACTGCATGAGACTGGAGCGAGATGGGCCCAAAGACTTTCTTTTGAATCCATCTCACATCCTGTCTTGCATCAAGGAGAGAGAACGTGCTACGTAAGCACTTCTCTCCCCTCATTCTAGAGACTGACCCCCACCAATCTAAACTTTTGAGATGTCTCCGACTAGGGAGGAGTGAAGCGAGCTTCAGATCCTAGTTTCGAAGTTACTTCGCTCAAAACTTAGTTTTAATGCTGTACGGATATTTGTCTCCATACAGCATTAAAATGTATGGGCTCCAGTGAGGCGAAGTGAGTTTTCACCAAAGTCTCACGGTACTTCGGTGAATAACTACGGGATTTGATTTTTCAACTTGAAAACCATTTTAAAACATAGGGTACTTTCACACTAGCGTTGTTCCGATCCGGCAGGGAGTTCCGTAAATGGAACTGGCTGCCAGATCCGGCAAACCATATACAAACGGAAAGCAGTTTTTTCCGTATCCGTTAGACGTGAGTTTTTTTTCAAAGATCAAAGGCTAAAATAGCTCCCCTATGTCCTGACGCAGGTGCAGACCGGAAAACCGGATTTGGCAACACAGCAATTTACGGAACACTTTGTACCGGATCTGGTATTAATACGTCTCTTTGGAAATTAATCCCGGATCCGGCAAGTGCTGTAGTGTTCCGGGATTTTGTCCGGTCAAATACCGTACAAGGGACAGAACGGAAGACATCCTGATACATACTGAACGGATTGCTTTCCATTCAGAATGCATTAGGACAAAACTGATGCTTTTTTTCTGGTATTGAGACCCTTACCGGATTTCAATACCGTAAAAGAATAACGCTAGTGTGAAAGTACCCTTAGTTCCAAAGTCGGCTTAGATACCAAGTTACCAACCTGTGCCAAAGCCAACTTCAGATACCTGTTTTAAAATGGTTTTCAGGTTAAATAATCAAATTCTGAAGCTATTCACCGAAGTCTCGCAAGATAACTCACTTCGCCTCGCCGGAGCCCATACATTTTAATGCTGTACGGAGACGGATCTCTGTACAGCATTAAAACTAAGTTTTGAGTTAGGCGACTTCGGATCTAGAATCTAAAGCTAGCTTCGCTCATCCCTATCTCTGACATATCACTGAGGGTACAGTGCCACTTTTTGACATGTATATCCGTCATGGAGCAGTGTTACTGCTCCATGACGAGTATACACGTCATGGCTAGAAACTGTCACCATGTTTTACTGCATAGTGGCAGAGCTGTGACGATAGCTGTCACAGACAGCTGATTATCACAGCTAGCCAGCCTGGGACCCGTGAAAGCACACCCAGGTCAGCAATCGTTGTGATTGGTCCATGAAGTCTCATGGATCAATCAGCGCTAGTTTTCTTAGAAGCACATGTCTTCAGAGAGGTGGGCTGTAACGGAGACTGCAGCGGTGCTCCGACAGCCACGGTACTACTACAGAGACTCTGATGGTCCCTCAAATGGACCGATCAGAGCAGGAAGGCATCAGGGATCGCTGCTGTCACGGCTCTCTGACAGCCATCCTAGATGCCGATGTGGATGCAAACCTGTCACCATGTAGGTGGTGAACGAGGTGTGATTGGCAGCTGTCACAGATTGGGGGGGAGGCACTTGTTACTGGCACATGATTGTGGGGGGGAGAGGCACTTGTTACTGGCACATGATTGGGGGGGAGTGGCACTTGTTACTGGCATATGAGATGCAAACCTGGCACATGATTGGGGAGAGGCACTTGTTACTGGCACATGATTGGGGAGGCACTTGTTATTGGCACATGATTGGGGGAGGCAATCACAGCTCTGTCACCACCTACATGGTGAGAGGTTTGCATCTCATATGCCAGTAACAAGTGCCTCTCCCCCAATCATGTGCCAGTAACAAGTGCCTCCCAATCATGAGCCAATAGCAAGTGCCTCCCCAATCATGTGCCAGTAACAGTGCCCCCAATCATGTGCCAGTAACAAGTGCCTCTCCCCCCAATCATGTGCCAGTAACAAGTGCCCCCCCAATCATGTGCCAATAACAAGTGCCTCTCCCCCCCTCAATCATATTGGCACTTGTTACTGGCACATGATTGGGGGGCACTTGTTACTGGCACATGATTGTGGGGAGACACTTGTTATTGGCACATGATTGGGGGGGAGGCACTTGTTACTGGCATATGATTGAGGGGGAGAGGCACTTGTTACTGGCACATGATTGGGGGGAGAGGCACTTGTTACTGGCACATGATTGGGGGGCATCTATGGAGGCACTTTTTACTGGCACATTATTGGGGGGCACTATGGGGGCACTTTTTACTGGCACATTATTGGGTGGCACTATGGGGGAACTTCTTACTGGCACATTATTGGGGGGCACTATGGGGGCATCTACAGAGGCCACAAAGAAGGGGTATTTTATATGGGGGCTCTGTGTGGTACTAGTATTATCAGAGGGTTTATCTGTTTCTGCAGTATAGTATTAGGGAGTACAGTGGCACAGTACTGGGGGTAGTAGGATGATTTGTCCAGAAGATGGGAGGATGATGGAAAAGTAGTAAACTAAGATTTTTTTTTTGTCAAACTGCAGAGACGAAAAATAGCTGAAAAATGGTGGTGTGGTCTGAAGGTCTGAAAGGAGAAGACGAGGTCAGAGAACATGTACATCAAAGGAGACATCACTGGATGTAAGAGGTATGGGGCGCTGTATTACCCTGTATTTCTGTAGTGATGGGAGCAGGGGCGCAACGATTGTGGTCGCAGGGGGTGCCACCACGACCGTGGTGGGAGGGGGGGAAGTATTTGGGGGTCGGGCCTGGGGGGAGGGGGGGATTGGTTTGCCCAATTCAAAGTTTGCCCTGGGGCCCATAGAACTCTAGTTACGCCCCTGGTGATCAGAGAGGGTTATTGTTACTCAGAGCTCCTGTCACAGTTACACCAATCACTATACACACCCTATCCACCTCCCATTACTTTCCAGTGAACCCCATCCTGCTCCCATGTTTTTTTTTTTTCAGAGCAAATATTCTTCCCCCATTTTAAATATACATACAGTATTTAGTGCCGTTTAGTTTCATAATTTTGTTAGCGGCCCTTTATTCCCCCCATCATCATCCTCACTGGCTAGCATCCACAAGTCCCTGACCAAGTGAGCCCCAGTACACCCAGTGCTCTTACCAGTCGCACAAAGTAGTACTTATCCCCCCCCCCCCCATCGACATCTGTACCATCCAACGGCCGCCAGTCATTGACACAGTTTTAGTGTTACTTTAGTAGGCACGTCCAGCACCCCTATCAGAGTTGCATCAAGAACTACATATTCTATTCCCCTACTTTATTTTTTTCTAAGCAATTTTTTTTCTATACAGAAAAATATTTTGGTTTGTACTGTTTTACCGTTATTTTAGTTGGTACACCCAGCACCCCTATCAGAGTCACACCAAGAACCACATATTTTCTAGAGGGCGCCCCCCATCACCCTCCTTCCCATTGACATCCACATTGGCTAACGGCCATCAGTCACTAACCCAGTGAACCCTAACCCACTACTATATAAAATCTTTTTTAGTTACAGTTTTTCTGTTATTTTCTTGGGTACACAGACCTATTGCCAGAGTTGCACGAAGCAATACATATTCTTAGTGGTTTTTTTTCTGCCATCGACACCAACCACCGCCACCAGTCACTGACCCAGTGAGCCCAATCCCGCTCCTATTTTTATTTTGGAGCAAAAATATATATTATGCTTTATATATTGAAAATATTTAAGTTAGTACCTTTTGAAAAAAAAATACTATTTCATCTTCTACAGTTACTGGACTGTTATGTCGGTTACTAAAAATTAAAAATGGCGCATCGCAGGCGGTTTACTGCAGAGCAGGGGTACGCCATGATTTGTTCAGACACTGAGTCTGCAAGTAGAGGTGAAATAAATTTTATTGCATCATCGTCATCTTCAACTGAATTCGATGAACCCCCAAGAAGGCGCCAAAGGGTTGATGATCAGTCATTAACCCAAACAAGTGCACCCCCAGATAACTATGTGGCCCAGGTACCCGACTTTACTCCTTATGCGGGTATATGTGTTAATATGACTGGGTTTATAGATGTTGATTTTTTTTCAAGCTTTTCTTTACTGATAATTTAATTTTAATGATGGTTGTGCAAACCAATTTGTATGAAAACCAATTTATTGCCATGAATCCTACAACATTTCATGGCCAGAATTGAACCCCTACCGAAGCTGGGGAGATGCATACATTTTGGTGCATTGTATTAAGTATAGGCCTGGTAAAAAAAACATCTATAAGAGCATACTGGAGTACCAACGTAATTTACTACACCCCAATGAACCTTGCAGCCATGTCTAGAATGAGATTTGAAGCCATCATGAAATTTATACACTACAATGATAATACCAGATGCCCACATCAAGATGATCCCAATTTTGATAGATTGTATAAATTAAGGCCCATAATCACCCATTTCAATTCTATGTTTGCAGAAATATAAACCCATGAAAAACATATTGTTGTCGACGATTCCCTAGTGAAATTAAAAGGAAGGCTGCATTTTCGACAGTATTTGCTTAACCACTTCAGCCCCCCTAGCTTAAACACCCTTAATGACCAGGCCACTTTTTACAATTCCGCACTACACTACTTTCACCGTTTATTGCTCCGTCATGCAACTTACCACCCAAATGAATTTTACCTCCTTTTCTTCTCACTAATAGAGCTTTCATTTGGTGGTATTTCATTGCTGCTGACATTTTTACTTTTTTTGCTATTAATCAAAAATGACCGAAATTTTTGCAAAAAAATGACATTTTTCACTTTCTGTTGTAAATTTTTTTTAAAAAAACTACATTTCTATATAAATTTTTCTCTAAATTTATTGTTCTACATGTCTTTGATAAAAAAATCCAATAAGTGTATATTTATTGGTTTGGGTAAAAGTTATAGCGTTTACAAACTATGGTGCAAAAGTGAATTTCGGCATTTTGAAGCAGCTCTGACTTTCTGAGCGCCTGTCATGTTTCTTCAGGTGCTAGAATGCCAGGATAGTATAAATACCCCCAAATCACACCATTTTAGAAAGAAGACACCCCAAAGTATTCGCGGAGGGGCTTGGTGAGTTCATGTATCATTTCATTTTTTTTCACAAGTTAGCGGAAAATGACACTTTCTGAGAAAAAAAAAAAAAAAAGTTTCAATTTCTGATAACTTCTGGCAAAAAAAAAAAAATCTCAGACGGACTCACTATGCCCCTCAGTGAATACCTTGGGGTGTCTACTTTCCGAAATGGGGTCATTTGTGGGGTGTGTTTACTGTTCTGGCATTTTGGGCGGGGCTAAATTGTGAGCCGCCATGTATAACCTAAAGGTACTCGTTGGAATTTGGGCCCCTTTGCACCCAGGCTGCAAAAAGTGTCACTCATGTGATATCGCCGTACTCAGGAGAAGTAGGGCAATGTGTTTTGGGGTGTATTTTTACATACACCCATGTTGGATGAGAGAAATATCTCTGTAAATTGTCAACTTTGTATAAAATTTTTAAAAGTTGTCGTTTACAGAGATATTTTTCACACAAAGTATGGGTATATATAAAAATACACTCCAAAACACATTGCCCTACTTCTCCTGAGTACGGCGATACACATGTGTGACACTTTGCAGCCTGGAACGCAAAGGCCTAAACTAATGAGTACCTTTAGGATTTCATGGGGCATTTTTACGCATTTGGATTCCAGACTTCTTCTCACGCTTTAGGGGCCCCTAAAATGCCAGGGCAGTATAAATACCCCACATGTGACCCCATTTTGGAAAGAAGACACCCCAAGGTATTCTGTGAGGGGTATGGTGAGTTCATGTAAAATTTTATTTTTGTCACAAGTTAGTGGAATATGAGACTTTGTAAAAAAAAAAAAAAAAAACAATTTCCGCTGACTTGTGCCAAAAATAAAAATTCTGTGGACTCACCATGCCCCTCACAGAATACCTAGGGGTGTCTTCTTTCCAAAATGGGGTCACATGTGGGGTATTTATACTCACCTGGCATTTTAGGGGCCCCTAAAGTGTGAGAATCCAAATGCATAAAAATGGCCTGTGAAATCCTAAAGGTACTCATTGGTTTTAGGGCCCTTTGCGCACCCAGGCTGCAAAAAGTGTCACTCATGTGGTATCGCCGTACTCAGGAGAAGTAGGGCAATGTGGTTTGGGGTGTATTTTTACATATACCCATGCTGCGTGTGAGAAATATCGCTGTAAACGACAACTTTTTAATTTTTTTATTCAAAGTTGTCAATTTACAGAGATATTTCTCTCACCCAGCATGGGTATATGTAAAAATACACCCCAAAACACATTGCCCTACTTCTCCTGAGTACGGCGATACCACATGTGACACTTTTGCAGCCAAGATGCAAGGGGCCTAATTCCAATGAGTACCTTTTAGGAGGGCATTTTACGCATTTTTCTTCTCACGCTTTAGGGCCCCTAAACTGCCAGGGCAGTATAAATACCCACATGTGACCCCATTTTGAAAGAAGACACCCAAGGTATTCCATGAGGGGCATGGCGAGTTCATAGAAGATTTTTTTGGCACAAGTTAGTGGAAATTGATTTTTATTGTTTTTCTCACAAAGTCTCCCTTTCCGCTAACTTTTGACAAAAAGTTTAATTTTTCATGGACTCATTATGCCCCTCAGCGAATACCTTGGGGTGTCTTCTTTCCAAAATGGGGTCACATGTGAGGTATTTATACTGCCCTGGCATTTTAGGGGCCCTAAAGCGTGAGAAGAAAAATGCGTAAAAATGCCCTCCTAAAAGGTACTCGTTGGAATTTGGGCCCCTTTGCGCATCTTGGCTGCAAAAAAGTGTCACTCATGTGGTATCGCCGTACTAGAAATAGTAGAAATACCCCACCTGTGACCCCATTTTGGAATGAAGACACCCCAAGGTATTCTGTGAGGGGTATGGCGAGTTCACAGAAAAAAAAAATTTGGCACAAGTTAGCGGATATTGTTTTTTTTTTTTTTTTTTACAGTCTCATATTCCACTAACTTGTGACAAAAATAAAATTTTACATGAACTCCCCATACCCCTCACGGAATACCTTGGGGTGTCTTCTTTCTAAAATGGGGTCACATGTGGGGTTTTGTACTGCCCTGGCATTTTAGGGGTCTTCGCAATCATTACACGTATGGCCAGCATTAGGAGTTTCTGCGATTCTCCGTATATTGAGCATACGGGTAATGAGATTCTTTTCCGTTCAGCCTCTGCGCTGAAAAAAAAAAAAAAATGAACGGCACAGATTTTTTCATTCGCATCGGTCAATGTGGATGAAAAAATCTCTGCCAAAATCAGTGACTGCGGTGCGGAGGGCTGGGCGCTAGCTACCTAACAAGTAGCTAGCTAACTGGCGGTAAAGGGGCCCTTATGCCCCATTCACACGTCCGAAATTCTGTTTGCGGAGCGGAATTGCGGACCCATTCATTTCTATGGGGACAGACTTTGTCCCGCTCGGATCGGAATTACGGATCCGCGCTTCCGAGTCTGCACTTCCGTTCTGCAAAAATATAGAACATGTCCTATTCTTGTCCGCAATTGCGGACAAGAAAAAGCATTTTCTATATAGTTCTGGCAATGTGCGGATCTGCAAAATGCGGAAAGCACATTGCCGGTGTCCGTGTTTTGAGGATCTGCGGATCGGATCCGCGGATCCGTGAATCCACGGATCCGCAAAACACATATGGACGTCTGAATGGAGCCTTACAAGGGGTGTGATCAATGACAGGGGGTGATCAGGGGTCTAGATGGGGTGATCAAGGGGTTAATAGGTGAGGGGGTGGGGGGGTTAGTGTAGTGTTTGGTGCAACTTTACTGTGTTACCTGGTCCTCTGGTGGTCGATCCCAGTAAATGGGACCACCAGAGGACCAGGTAGCAGCTATATCAGACGCTGTTCATAAAACAGCGTCTGATATAGCAGTTTGATGCGATTTTATTCGCATCTACAGCCTGCCAGCGATTGATCATCGCTGGCAGGCTGTAGCCTAACTGCTGTGCCGCGCTTCCCTGTGAACGCGCGCGCGTTCACAGGAAATCTCGCCTCTCGCGAGATGACGCGCCGATGCGTCGTATCAGAGCTACAGGGCCGCCCGCAGGACGCATCCCTGCGTTAGGCGGTCCTGTAGCGGTTAACAAGAGGGCAAGATACGGCATCAAACTGTATAAATTGTGTGAAAGTGAAACTGGCTACTAGTGCTGGGCGTGAATATTCGCATCGCAAATTTTAATCGCAAATATCGCCACTTCGAGAATTCGCAAAGATTTAGAATATAGTGCTATATATTCGTATTCGCAAATATTCTAGATTTTTTTTTCCTCTGAACCCGATGATCCCTCCCTGCTTCTTGCTTGTGGGCCAATGAGAAGGCTGCAATGTCTTTGTCTGAGCCTAGATACATCCCTAGCAACCAATAGGAAAGTTGCCTTCCCCATACTATATAAGAACCTCTCCAGCAGCCATTGTATGCAGTATTTTTCAAATCTGAGAGAGACAGCAGTGTCATTGCTGTGCTCTCTGCTTTCCTGTGTCATTACATTAGATAGTTAGTTTGTTTGCTTATATAATAAAGATAGTAGGAGATAGTCAGTGTAGATTAGATTGTGATATAGTGTAGCTACTAGTGTAGCTGTATGTAGTCAGACCTGCTAAAATGTGAAGTGGCACATATTGCGCAAAAATATGCGCTTCATTAATTGCCGATTTGCGCAATCGCAAATATATCGGAGCACTCTACTGCATATAAAGCTATTGTAATGTTATGCTGTGCCAACCATTTTCTCCAGTCTCAGGAAACTTTTAGCAGCTTGAAAAATGTAGCAATAGTAACCCACGGCTGTATTGCACGCGCATTACGCACATATTACATTGCTGATTTTCGCAATCAAGAAAATAATCACGAACTTGAATATTGCCCCTGCCGCTCATGACTACTGACTACACACATCGCTTTAAAATAAACGAGGGGAAGGATTCTAAAATAGAACCCCCAGAATGTCCCCCCACCCTTGGAATAAGCGGAAAAATTGTATGGAATTTGGTTCACCCATTGCTGGATCAAGGATACCACCTGTACCTTGACAACTTTTATTCCAATGTATCACTTTTTAAGTGCCTTGCTAACAAACGTACGGTGGCATGTGGCACAATAAGAAAGAACCAAAAAGGCCTCTCAAAAACGCTGCTGGGGCAAATGCTTAGGGTGGGAGAGAGCAGAGCACTTTGTAGCGAAAATGTATTGTACGTTAAATATATGTTAACCACAATATATTGTGACATCAGCACCCTTGTACCTATCAGACTTACTAGCACTGAAACCCCTAAACCAGTGTGCATTCAAGAACATAATAAATTTATGGGTGGGGTAGACCTGCCAGACTCAGGTACTCAAGCCCTACAGTGCCATTCGAAAATCCAGGATATGGTATAAAAAAACTTGTGGTGCAACTTACACAGGTTGCATTATATAATGCATTTGTGCTCTACAGAAATGCAGGCCAAGAGGGAACTTTTCTTGAATTTCAAGGCCTCATATATGGGGACCGGGTGGAGGCAAGCCCCAATACCACTTCTACATGTGAGGCAACAAGGATTGTGCCAGGACAGCACTTCCCCAGTAAAATTTCTCCCACTGCAAAAAAAAAGACAAGCTGCTAAAACACTGCCGTGCGTGTTACAAAAATGGTATAAGAAAGGAAACCAGCTATCAGTGTGAAACATGTCCGTCAAAACCTGGCCTTTAGAAACATAGAATGTGTCGGCAGATAAGAACCATTTGGCCCATCTAGTCTGCCCAATATACTGAATACTATGAAAAGTATGTATGAAATACTTGTATGAAAAGATGCTTCAAAATTTACCATACTACTTTTGATGCATAATTTTATACTTTTACTTTCATGAAACCCTTTTTATCATTTCCTGTTGCCCAGTAAGAATTTATATTTTCGAAAAAGAGCTTAGTCCACCTTGTCTTAAATTATTCCAACTAAATTTAATGTACAAATTATAATAAAACTAAAAATCCACTATACCTCTAGATGAATACCTTAGTGGGAGTAGTTTCCAAAATGTGGTAATTTATTGGGGGTTTCCACTGTGGGGGTACCTCAGGATCTATTTATCTTTTGCCTCTTGGGAAATTAAAAAATGTGGGCCTAAAGTGACATTTTCATGAAAAAAATTAAATTTTTAATTTTAATTGCCAATTGTTTCTAAAGTCTATGAAACGCCTGTTATGGGGTGTTGTTGTATTCAGAAGAAAATGGGTAACAAATTGTGGGGTGCATTTCTTCGATTATTCCTTGTGTAAATAAAATATTTGGACCTACAAAAAAATGCAATTTTTCATTTTTATGGTGTTTCTAAATTCTAGGAAACGCCTGGTGGGCCAAAGTGTTCACTACTTCACTTAAAAAATTCTTTAGGGGGTTTAGTTTCCAAAATGGGGTCACTTTCTGGGGGTTTCCACGGTAGGGCTACCTCATGGTGTCTTCATATGCGACATAGCTCATAGCATTATAGCAAAATCTTTCCTCCAAAAACCATATGGCACTCCTTCCCTTCTGAACCCTGCCATACGCCCATACATCAGTTTTTGAGCACATATTGGGTGCACACATTTGAGCACAAATTCATGCATTTTGTCCTGTTACCCATTGTGAAAGTGAAAAATGTTGGGCTAAAGCAAATTTTTATTGAAAAAATTGTAATTTTTCATGTTCACAGCCAATTCTATGAAACACCTTTGGGGTCAAAGTGCTCACTACACACCTTGAAAGATTCCCTAAGGGGTTTGTTTTCCAAAATGGGGGTCACTTTTTTCAGATTTCCACTATGGGTACTTCAGGATGTCATTATAAGCGACGTGGCTCCCGAAAACCATTCCAGCAAAATCTGCCCTTCAAAATTGTTATGTCGTTCATTCCATTCTGCGCCCTGTCGTGTGCCCATACAGCAGTTTCCGACCACATATGGGGTATTTTTTTAAACTACCGAATCAGGGTAATAAACATTGAGTTTTGTTTTGCTGTTAACGCTTGTGTTACAGAAAACATGGATTAAAATGGGAAAAGTGCCGAAAAAAGTGACATTTTGAAATTTCCCCTCCATTTTGCTTTAATTCTTACCTAAAGCAGGGCTTGACAAATTTCCTTGGAATCTAGGAGCCAGCTAAAAAAGTTAGGAGCCAGGCCGAGCCACATCATAAAGCCCCCAGTAGATGCCCCCATAGTGCCTCTCCTCCCCCCCACTTCTCCATAGAGCCAACCAATGATGCATGCAAGTACATAGGGCCCCCATAGTAGTCCTTCCCCTCTTCTCCATAGTGCCCCCCATAATGTGCGAGTATATAGGGCCCCCATAGTGCTTCCCCTCTTCAATTGGTTATATGACACGTCAGACGCTGCCAGCATCCAAGTGATCGCCCCTGGTGGCCGCCATGACATGTGGAAACCCTTACAAGGATTACAGGGTCCGGAGGGGAGGACAGAGGGGTCCGGAGGAGAGGGCAGAGGGGTCCGGTGGAGAGGGCAGAGGGGTCCGGACGAGAGGGCAGAGGGGTCCGGAGGAGAGGGCAGAGGTATCCGGAGGAGAGGGCAGAGGGGTCCGGAGGGCATAAACATAGCGGGCACCATGACACGTTACTGAGCA
Source organism: Bufotes viridis (assembly GCA_033119425.1). NCBI lineage: Eukaryota > Metazoa > Chordata > Amphibia > Anura > Bufonidae > Bufotes > Bufotes viridis. Next base: position 503,943,280 of record CM065590.1, read on the forward strand.
CTACAACCCCCAGCTGGCGCTCAGCCTCTGCAGTCCCCACATCACTACAACTCCCACCTGGGGCTCAGCCTCTGCAGTCTCTGTATCACTACAACCCCCAGCTGGGGCTCAGCCTCTGCAGTCCCCACATCACTACAACCCTCAACTGGGGCTCAGCCTCTGCAGTCCCCGAATCACTACAACCTCCAGCTCTTTTCTCCTCTTGTCATTCTCTTTCCCCCTCTTGTCATTCACTTTCCCCCTCTTGTCATTCTCCCCCCCCCCTTGTCATTCTCTTTGCCCCTGTTGTGATTCTCTTACCCCCTCTTGTCATTCCCCCCATGGCATTCTCTTTCCCCCTCTTGTCATTCTCTTTGCCCCTGTTGTGATTCTCTTTCCCCCTCTTGTCATTCCCCCCCATGGCATTCTCTTTCCCCATCTTGTCATTCTCTTTCCCCATCTTGTCATTCTCCTTCCCCCTCTTGTCATTCCCTTTCCCCCTCTTATCATTCCCTTTCCCCCCTTGTCATTCACTTTCCCCCCTTTTCATTCTCCCCCCCTTGTTAGTCTCTTTTTCCCCCCCTCCCTCCGCTACCTCTAGTGTAGCGTGGTCGAGCTCTGTATGGTCCACGGGTACAGGAGCTTTAGTTTCCTGTACCCGGGCGGACTGACAGGAAGTGCACACTGTGTGCGCACTTCTTGTCATTCCGGCCGGGTACAGGAGACAGATGCTCCCTGTACCCGCGGACCATACAGGGCTCGGCCACGCTACAATGAGGGAGTGACAGGAGGGAGCGCTAAACGCTTCCCTCCTGTCAGTCCCTCTCTTCATGCTGCACCCGGGCGGTGCGCCCTCATGGACACGCCAGCCTGAGCAGTGCTGCAGCCGCCTGAAGCTCTATATAGAGCGCTCGGGTGGCTGCAGCACGAAGGGGGCTGGCGCTCCTATCGCCATGGTGACCTGGCGCCTGGGATTTGTCAAGCCCTGACCTAAAGGGTTAACAAAGTTTGTAAAATCTGTTTTGAATAACTTGAGGGGTGTAGTTTATAAAATGGTGTCATTTATGGGTGGTTTCAACTATGTAAGCCCCACTAGGTGACTTCAGAACTGAACTAGTCCTTAAAAAGTGGGTTTGGGAAATTTTCTAAAAAATTTTAAGAATTTCTTCTAAAATTCTAAGCCTTCTAACGTCCTAACAAAATAAAATGATGTTTACAAAGTGATGCCAACATAAAGTAGACATATGGGGAATGTTAAGTAATAAATATTTTATAAGGTATCAATTTCTGTTTCAAAAGCAGAGAAATTGAAATTTGGAAAATGGATTTCTTTTTTAACTTTTGGAAAATTTAGTATTTTTTCATAAATAAAGGTGAAATATATTGACTCAAATTTATGACTGTCATGAAGTACATCTCAGAATGGCTTGGATAAGCAAAATCGTTTCTAACTTATTACCACATAAAGTGACATATGTCAGATTTGCAAAAAATGGCCTGGTCCTTAACCACTTCCAGAACGAGCCATTTACCCCCTTCCTGACCAGGCCTGACATGTGTCACTTTGTGTGGTGATAACTTTGGAACACTTTTACTTATCCAAGCCATTCAGAGATTGTTTTCTCGTGACACATAGTACTTCATGTTAATGGTAAATTTGAGTCAATATGTTTTATTTATAAAAAAAATCCAAAAGTCAACACAAAATTTCTAAATTTGAATCTCTCTGCTTTTAAAACAGAAAGTTTGTAAATGTCATTTTATTTTTTTAAGACGTTAGAAGGCTTAGAATTTTAGAAACAATTCTTAAAATTTTTAAGAAAATGTCCAAAACCCACTTTTTAAGGACCAGTTCAGGTCTAAAGTCACTTTGTGGGGCCTACACAGTGGAAACCCCCCAAAAATGACCCCATTGTAGAAACTACACCCCTCAAGTTACTCAAAACTGATTTTAAAAACTTTGTTAACCCTTTAGGTGTTCCACAAGAATTAAAGGAAAATGATGACATTTCTAAATTTCACATTTTTGGCAGATTTTCATTTTAATAAATCTTTTCTATAACACATCGAGGGTAAACAGCCAAACAAAACTTAATATTTATTACTTTGATTCTGCGGTTTACATAAACACCCCACATGTAAACTGATGTAAGGGCACATGGCAGGGCGCAGAATAAAAGGAACACCATGTGGTTTTTGGAAGGCCTATTTTGCTGAACTGGTTTTTAGATGCCATGTCCCATTTAAATCCCCCTTTTTCCACACTTACAGTAGAAACTCCCCAAATTTACCCCATTTTGGAAACTAGGGGATAAGGTGCCAGTTTCATTGGTACTATTTTGGGGTACATATGATTTTTATTTGCTCTATATTATGTTTTTTGTGAGTCAAGGAAACCAAAAAATGGCTGTTTTGGCACTTTTATTTTATATTTATTACAACATTCATCTGACAGGGTAGATTATGTGCTATTTTTTTAGAGCAAGTTGTTACGGATGCAGTGATGTCAATTATGTCTACTTCCTTTGTTTGTTTGTTTCAGTTTTACATAATAAAGCATTTTTGGAAAAAAATTATGTTTTTGTGTCTCCTTTTTCTAAACGCCTTTTTTTTTTTTTTTTTTCTGCCAATCGGCTCTATAACTATTCCTGCAAAAAACGAGCCCCTGCACAAGACGTGCAGGGGCTCGTTTTTTGCAGGAATAGTTAATGTTTTTATTGGTACCATTTTTGGGTACATATGTTTTTTTAATCATTCATTATTATACTTTATGGGGCAAGGTGACCAAAAAATTGGTTGTTTTAGCACAGTTTTTATTTATTTAATTTTACAGCGTTCACCTGAGGGGTTAAGTCATGTGACTTTTTATAGAGCAGATCATTACAAACGTGGCCGTAATCTAATATGTATACTTTTTTTATTTATTTAAGTTTTACACAATAATAGCATATTTTAAACCAAAAAAACTTAGGTTCCAGCGCATGAGTACTTCCAGCTTTAGGATTTGCTCATGCTGTCAGCAGTCAAGGAAAGGCTCAGGGATTATCAGGTGGTGACCTTTACCTCTTCCCTAGCTTTGGGGCCTAGTCTGGTGTTTTGTTTCTGTTGTTGTATTCGGCTTTCTTCCCTTCCCTCACCTACCGTGACAAATGGCTTTTTTTTAAACAGTTTTTATATTTTTTTTTATGGTGTTTATCGGACGGGGTGGATCATATGATATATTTATAGAGCCGGTCGTCAAGGACGCAGCAATACCAAATATTTTTTTCTGTTTTTAACATTTTTTTTTTATTACTTAATTGGGGAATTTTCATTTTTTTTTACATGTGACTAGCTTTCTTTAATTATTTTTATAAAACACTTTATTTTTTTATTTTTTATTTTATACCTTGCATCCCCCATAAGGTCATACAAGATTTCTGGGGGACACTTAACCACATCCCAACCGCCTAACGCAGGGATGTGTCCTGTGGGTGGCCGGGATGTTCCACGTTGACGCGTCGGCGCGTCATCTCGCGAGAGGCGAGATTTCCTGTGATCACCCGCGCGCTCATAGGATAGCGACGGCAGGAACTTTAACTACAGCCTGCCAGTGCTTTGTAAACAGCGTCTGTTATGCCTGCTCCTCTGGTGATCCCTTTTGCTTGGGACCACCAGAGGACACTTAGTGCACCAATCACCACACACCAACACCCCCAGCCCGTCACTGATTAACCCCTGATCACCCCATGTCACCCCCCTGACCACCCCCGTCACTAATCACCCCCCTGTAAGGCTCATTCAGACGTCCATATGTGTTTTGCGGATCCACGAAGCACGGACACCGGCAATGTGCTTTCCGCATTTTGTGGATCCGCACATTGCCAGAACTATATAGAAAATGCCTTTTCTTGTCCGAAATTGCGGACAACCATAGGACATGCTCTATCTTTTGCGGAGCTGCGGTCGGGGTCCCCACATGTGACCCTATTTTGGAAAGAAGACAACCAAAGGTATTCGCTGAGGGGCATATTGAGTCTATGAAAGATTGAACTTTTTGTCATAAGTTAGTGGAAAGGGAGACTTTGTGAGAAAAAAAAAAGTCAATTTCGGCTAACTTGTGCCAAAATCTTCTATGAACTCGCCATGCCCCTTACAGAATACCTTGGGGTGTCTTCTTTCAAAAATGGGGTCACATGTGGGGTATTTATACTGCCCTGGCATTTTAGGGTCCCCTAAAGCGTGAGAAGAAGTCTGGAATCCAAATGCGTAAAAATGCCCTCCTAAAAAGTACTCATTGAAATTTGGGCCCCTTTGCGCACCTAGGCTGCAAAAAAGTGACACACATGTGGTATCGCCGTACTCAGGAGAAGTAGGGCAATGTGTTTTGGGGTGTATTTTTACATATACCCATGATGGGTGAGAGAAACATCTCTGTAAATTGACAACTTTGTGTAATTTTTTTTTAAAAGTTGTCATTTACAGAGATATTTCTGACACCCAGCATGGTTATATGTAAAAAATACACCCCAAAACACATTGTCCTACTTCTCCTGAGTACGGCGATACCACATGTGTGATACTTTTTCGCAGCCAAGATGCGCAAAGGGGCCCGAATTCCAATGAGAACCTTTAGGATTTCACAGGACATTTTTACGCATTTGGATTCCAAATGATTTCTCACACTTTAGGGGCCCCTAAAATGCGAGGGCAGTATAAATACCCCACAAGTGACCCTATTTTAGAAAGAAGACACCCCGAGGTATTCCGTGAGGGGCATGGCGAGTTCATAGAAGATTTCTTTTTTTTGGCACAAGCTAGCGGAAATTAATTTTTTCTTTTGTTTTTAAAGTCTCATATTCCACTAAGGGTCCATTCACACGTCCGTTGTTTAGTTCCGCATCTGATCCCGATTTTTCGGAATAGTTGCGGACAGAATTCGGACCCATTGATTTTCAATGGGTCTATAAAATATGCGGACAGCACAAAGTGTGCTGTCCGCATAATTTTCTCAGTACATAGTGTCCGTCAAAAAATAAAACATGTCCTATTCTAATCCGAAAATTGCATATAAAACTTTATTGGAATAGGAAAATGTATTCTTCTATCCGTTTTTTTTTGCGGATCCGCAAAAAACGGATGACAAACGGAAAGAATTCTTGGAAAATAGGATCCGCAAAAAACGGACGTGTGAATGGACCCTTACTTGTGACAAAAAATAAAATTTTATATGAACTCACCATACCCCTCACGGAATACCTTGGGGTGTCTTCTTTCTAAAATGGGGTCACTTGTGGGGTATTTATACTGCCCTGGCATTTTAGGGGCCCCTAAAGCGTGAGAAGTCGTTTGGAATCCAAATGCGTAAAAATGCCCTGTGAAATCCTAAAGGTACTCATTGGAATTTGGTCCCCTTTGCGCATCTTGGCTGCAAAAAAGTGTCACTCATGTGATATCGCCGTACTCAGGAGAAGTAGGGCAATGTGTTTTGGTGTGTATTTTTACATATACCCATGCTGGGTGTGAGAAATATCTCTGTAAATTACAACTTTTTTAAAATTTTTATGCAAAGTTGTCAGTTTACAGAGATATTTCTCTCACCCACCATGGGTATATGTAAAAATACACCCCAAAACACATTGCCCTACTTCTTCTGAGTACGGCGATACCACATGTGTGCCACTTTTTTGCAGCCTGGGTGCGTAAAGAGGCGTAAAGTCCAACGAGTACCTTTAGGCTTTACAGGGTTACTCACAATTTAGCCCCGCCCAAAATGCCAGAACAGTAGACACACCACACATATGACCCCATTTCGGAAAGTAGACACCCCAAGGTATTCACTGAGGGGCATAGTGAGTCCGTCTGAGATTTTTTTTTTTTTGCCAGAAGTTAGCAGAAATGGAAACTTTATTATTTTTTTTTTCCTCAGAAAGTGTCATTTTCCGCTAACTTGTGAAAAAAATGAAATGATACATGAACTCACCATGCCCCTCCGCGAATACTTTGGGGTGTCTTCTTTCTAAAATGGTGTCATTTGGGGGTATTTATACTATCCTGACATTCTAGCACCTTGAAGAAACATGACAGGTGCTCAGAAAGTCAGAGCTGCTTCAAAATGCGGAAATTCACTTTTTTGCACCATAGTTTGTAAATGCTATAACTTTTACCCAAACCAATAAATATACACTTATTGCCCTGATTTTTTTTTATCAAAGACATGTAGAACAATAAATTTAGAAAAATTTATATAGAAATGTATTTTTAAAAAAAATTTACAACAGAAAGCGAAAAATGTCATTTTTTGCAAAAATTTCGGTAATTTTTTATTAATATCAAAAAAAGTAAAAATGTCAGCAACAATGAAATATCACCAAATGAAAGCTCTATTAGTGAGAAGAAAAGGAGGTAAAATTCATTTGGGTGGTAAGTTGTATGACCGAGCAATAAACCGTGAAATTAGTGTAGTGCAGAATTGTAAAAAGTGGTCTGGTCATTAAGGGTGTTTAAGCTAGGGGGGCTGATGTGGTTAACTTAAAATTATAATATTTTTTTTTCACTATTGATTTCTCCTGTAACTGGGGCTGACATAGTAGCCCCAGTTACAGGGGAAATACAGCCCCCAGAGAGGCTGTACAGCATAATACAGTGATATACAGCCTCAGTGCAGGGCTGATCGAGGTTTATAGAAGACCCGACAGCTCTTGCGCTCTCCCGTCCCGGCGGTCACATGACCACCGGGCCGATACAGAAAGCGGCATTGCGCATCCTGATCGGTATACACAGTGCTCGCTGAGTGCTGTGTATACAGCAATCTAGAAGGCAGGGACGACTGGAAACTGTCCCTGCCTTCCCTCTGGGTTGCCCTGCTGTCACTGACAGCGGGCCCCCCGCTCGGCAGCTGCACGATTAGCGTGCAGCTGCCATCTCTGAATCGACGTTTTAGAACGTCCATTTAGAGATAAACAACCGCCCATAGGAATTTTATATCCTATGGGTGGTCTGGAAGTGGTTAAGGTGAAAAATGTCCTAAAGAGGTTAAGAACCAGTAACATTTTTCCCTCTCTGTGTCCAGCGGTTATACCTTTTTGCTTTAGCAGTATGAGATCTTAAACTCTGCAAAATAAGTTGCACTTTCTATAGGAACCATTTTGAGATGCATACAATTTATTAAATAACTTTTATGATTTTTTAACATTTTTTGTAGGATTTATTTTTACAGCGTACACTATGTGGTACAAATATCATGATAACTTTATTATGTGGGTCAGTACAATTATGGTGATGCCAAATTTATATAGTTTTTATTATGTTCCACGACTTGACATAATGAAAACATTTCTTTCTACAAAATAATTTGTTTTTGTGTTGCCACAGTTCAAGACCCAGTTCAACCCCTTTAAGTTTATAGTACAAGTCGTTACCAATGTAGTATATCTATTGTTATTACCTTTCCCAAGGAAAAATACCACCAATTTTTACATGGGTAAAAAGGGTGTGTGGTTCCAGGGATGTGGCTTAACACAGGTATTATTTGACACCAGTGGTATGTTCATAATATGAGTTTTGCACCATTCTTGTTTTTTGTTTTTTTAATCCTGTACCTTTAAAATAAAATGCAGCCAAAATTATGCAAAGGCACGATGTATAATAAGGTTTTATTGACGGGGCCAATAGAAGAAGTATGTGAGGAGTGATATAAAAACGAGCTCGAAAAAGGCAGTTGTGGATGAAGACGGTAAGAATGTTGAAACCTTATGGGTGGAATTACAAAGGGAAATAAAAACTGAAAAAATCTATAGACCCCCTAACATCAGCAGGAGCTCCGTACAGTATTAGAATGTATTGGCTACGATAATTGCTGAAGTCTCGCGAGACTTCGCACAATAACTTCATAAATTAATTTGTACTGTAAAAAACCATTTCCCGAACTCAGGCTCGGTTCCAAGGTCCGAAGTCGATTCGCTCATCCCTAGTCATAATGGTAAATTTTAACTTCCCAGACAATGACTGGAGTCATGGTTCTGCCTCAACTGCAAAGGGGAGAAAATTCCTCATCTTGCTGCAGGACCACCTTATGGGCCAGTTTGTAGAAGCTCTCACTAGGGGCGATGCTTTGTTGGATCTGGTAATTTCTAACAATGCAGAACCTTTCGGAAATGTAAGTGTTCATGAAAGGCCAATTTCCCCGGGTTTAGGACAGCATTTCAGGGCACAGATTGGGAGCAGCTATTGTCGCATACTAATACAGAGGATGATGTGACGTTGAATACTTTTGTGTTGATAAATACAAAAGTATTAAGGAAGCGATAACTTTATAGGCTAACCAGAAAAAAAACATATTGCAAGCTTTCAGAGCACAAAGGTTCCTTCTTCAGGCAGATTACAAATGAAAAAGAAGGAGCCTTTGTGCTCTAAAAGCTTGCAATATGTTTTTTTTCTGGTTAGCCTACAAAGGTGTCACTCCTTTTCTGACTAACACGGTACTATGCAACTCTTGCCACACACCATAATACAGAGGATAAATAGGAGAGCTTTATATTCTACTTTGGGTAATCATACTGCAGAATTTATTCCTGTAGGTAACAGGTATAAACAGCTACAATTATACCCCACATGGCTTTCAGCGCTGTAAAAAAGGCAATAAACAACAGAAAAAGGGCATTTAACCCCTTAATGACCTCTGAGCTGTGTCTTTACGGCAGTCATTTATGGGGCGTATTCCAGGCCTCCCGCCTAGAACAGTAGTGGGCAAACTTTTTTGTCAACTGAGCCAAATATCGCTAAAACCATGATTAAAATTTCTTTTGAGAGCCATATTTTTAAATTCTTTTTTTTTTTTTTAACTATTGTGTATTTATTGAAGATTGTAGAAATGACAAAGTACAGCAAAAACATAATTATGCACATGTGTACAATGTAAAGAGTGAAACATAGGAAGCATCACAATCACATTGACTGAACAGCATCGACAAGCAATAATGTTCAATGATATACAACGAGAGGTTAATCAAGACTATAAGTGTACAGACTACCTAAAAGAAAAAGAAAAAAGGCTGTGTCTGTCATAAATCGGTCCTATAGAGGACCACTAGAATGACAAATCCTAAAACAAGAAGGCACCAAGTAGCAGGGAGTACACCTCAGGGACCAGAGAGTCTAGTGCCTTCCAAGAAGAAAGCTCCATCAACCAATTAACAAAGACAACACAAAGAACAAAGACCATGACACTATGGGGGGGGGGGGGGGGGGAGACACCTCAGTCACACAAGATCATTAAGGCTGCCTCGTAGCCCAATAATCAGGGAGGGAAGAAAAACGTTGAGTTGGGAGGCTAGGACCTTAGTGTATATCTTAAGGTCCGAGTTAAGCAGGGCAATGGGCCTGTAATTTTGGCACTCGTGAGGGTCCTTCCTAGGCCTTCCTGGGACTTTTAAGGGCAGCGAGGTCGGGTGCTGGTAAAGTAGGAAGATGACAGGAGGCCAAGGAAGAGTGGAGTGTACTGTCTCTAAGTCCCGCATCAGAGGGGAGGTGAGAGGGCAAGTTATATAGGGCAGAGTAGTAGGTCAAAAACCTCTCTGCTATCACCCTAGGGTCATAATGAATCATTCCGCTTGGGGATTACGGTTCCTGAGTTGTCTGGCCAACAGAGTATGGGGTTTTGTTCCCCCATGCACAGTAGCGCTGTCGGGTGTAAAGCAGTAGCTTGTTAACACGGCCTAAAGCTAGACTCTTCAATTGGGCCCTAGTGTCTACTATTCGCCTCAGAGTACAGCGTGAGGGGTAAGCAGCCATCTTGTCCTCCAGGATTCGTAAGCGGGATGTAAGGGTCTTAACCAAAGCAACCGAGTCCCTCTTTAATTTAGAGCTGATTGCAATACATTGCCTTATGGGCTTCCCACAGAGATCGGATGTCCCCTATGGATCCCTCATTCAGATCAAAGTAAGATTTCAAATGCCCACGAAGTTCCTCCCGAGTAAGAGGCTGCTTCAGGAGGAAGTCATTAAGCCTCCAGTGGCACTGACGAATGTGACTCGACCCGCTATCAATGTCGATTAGCACTGGGGCATGATCAGACCATGTTATTTGACCCATATCCGCTCCCTCTAGAATCCTGAGGGTCGAAATTGTGCCAAATAAGTAATCAATACAGGTGTAAGAGCCATGCGGGGCAGAGTAAAAAGAAAAGGACCCGTCAGTGGGTTATGTGACACGCCAAAGGTCATACAGGGAGTATCTGTGTGGAATGTACCGGCTTGCCCAGCAGAGCCAAGCGGTCCATCGATTCAGAAAAAACAGTATTAAAGTCCCCACCCAACAGGACCAGAGGGTCCGGAGAGTCCACTCCCTCAACGAAAACTTGCGGAAGACTCTGTTGAGAAAGCTGATCTGCAAAGTATTGGGAGCGTATAAGTTACATAAAGTGATAGGCTTCTCTGCTAGGTGACCACGGAGGACAATATAACGCCCATGCGGGTCCAGTATCGAGGATTCGATCCTGAGGGGACACTGCGCAGATATCAAGATGGCGACTCCCTCCGACGGCTATGAGCAGCCGAATAAGCAGTAGGATACAAGTGAGAGGCAAATCGGAAGGAGGAAGCACCATCGAAGTGTGTTTCCTGTAGGAACACAATGTCCGCTTTAAGGGATTTCAATTAAAAAAGCAAGAGTTTCCTCTTGGCGTTGGAGTTGAGCCCCTTGACATTGAAGGTTACACACTGCATCATGAGTGAATGTGATGATATGAAATATATGCAGTGTACAGCTCACCAAGGGATCCGTTGGTGGCGGTGGTTTCGCACTAGTGGAACGAGGGACCAGAGGCAAGGCTAAGGTACACAATCCCCACAGGCAAGGAAGTTTAGGCACCTACAACAGGAGAGAGACACAAGGAGGAGGGTGGGAGACAGGACGAGACAACACAAAGTCAGACAAAGAAGTAACAATAAAAGAGTATTCCCAGAGAGAAAACCCTGCTAGGGGCAGGCAAAAAGCCCCTCAAGGGTGTGGTGTCAGAGACCAGCTAGTCGAGACTAGCCAGAGAGTAAACCAGAGATAAAGAAGGAACTAGCTAGCAATGAGGAGGGCCTTACAGAAAGCCCGCACCGTAAGGGAGCAAAAAGGGATCAGTAACTGGCGAAACAACAATAATAAACGGCTAATATGAGGACCCAAGAAGGATTAACCCCCCGGAAGTATAAAAGTTAAAGGGTGGGGCTCAGGACGGTCAAGACCTCCAGGCCATGGGCGGTCAGGCGGGCGGTCGTTGTCCCGATGTCAGGGGAGACCGCTGAGAAGAGGATGCACTTGAGGCAGGTCTTCTTTTCCTGGTTACATGGTGGTGGTTGCGTGGTGGCGGAGGCGGCGGGGACTCATATTCCCAATCAGTCATATCAGGTACCGGAATTCCCAGTGAGTTGCAAAGAGGATGGAGATCCGAGAAGGAACGGAGAGTCTCTGTTCTTCCCTGATGACGAACTACCAGGGCGGAGGGGAATCCGCAGCGGTAAGCAATCTGGCGGTCCCTGAGTAGCAGAAGGAGAGGTTGAAGAAGCCTCCTTTTCTGAAGTGTGAACCAAGATAGATCAGGAAACAGTTGCACAGGGGCACTATCAAAATCAAAGTTGCGGAGAGATCGCGCCTTGGCCATTATGGTATCTTTAAGGGCAAAGTCGTGGACGTGACAGATTACATCCCTAGGACGGGCAGCGAAGCCCTTGGGCTTGAGTGCCCTATGAGCCCTGTTCAGCTTGATCTTATGCGAAGGTGGCTGTCCCAGGATCATGTTAAATATGGCCTCGAGTGTTGCAAAGAGGTCCTCATTCCCAGTCGCTTCAGGAAGGCCCCACACCCGGATATTATTCCGATGGCCCCAGTTATCCAAGTCCTCTAGGTGCCGTCCCATGCCCCTGAGCACAGCCGTTTGAGCAGCGATGGATTCATGAAGAGTGGATATATACTGCCTGGGAGTCCATCCGGTCCACCACTTGTTTGATATCAGTGCGAACCGCTGCAACCTCAGCCCTGCAGGCTTCCATAACTTCAGAGATAAGGGCCTGAAAGTCCTCCTTTGTAGGAAACCGGTCAAAGTAACTCGCCCAGGGCTGTGGGGGCTCAGACAGGGCTGGAGGGGCCATAGCAGCAAGTGACGGAGGGCTTGGTGACCTGGTCCATATATCAGGAGTGAAGGGTGAGCTGCTATCGCCTGATCCACTAAAGGGGAGGTTGGGGAAGGCTTGCTGGGCCAGGGTGTATGTTCAGGGGCCCTACGGAGGCTAGATGCGAGGGCCACAGGAGTAGTATCCCGTGCCTGAGGGGGAGCCACAGTGCCTGTGTGCGCAGCCCCTCCTTGAGGGTTACATCCAGGAGCCGCCATGACAGGATTCCCCCTCTCAGCAACAGCAGGCACAAACTCCAGCACTGCAGGGGAGAGCACCAGACCCGATGCCCCTGATGCAGAGGCTGCTAATTTTGGCACTCGTGAGGGTCCTTCCTAGGCCTTCCTGGGACTATTAAGGGCAGCGAGGTCGGGTGCTGGTAAAGTAGGAAGGTGACAGGAGGCCAAGTAAGAGTGGAGTGTACTGTCTCTAAGTCCCGCATCAGAGGGGAGGTGAGAGGGCAAGTTATATAGGGCAGAGTAGTAGGTCAAAAACCTCTCTGCTATCACCCTAGGGTCATAATGAATCATTCCGCTTGGGGATTACGGTTCCTGAGTTGTCTGGCCAACAGAGTATGGGGTTTGTTCCCCCATGCACAGTAGCGCTGTCGGGTGTAAAGCAGTAGCTTGTTAACACGGCCTAAAGCTAGACTCTTCAATTGGGCCCTAGTGTCTACTATTCGCCTCAGAGTACAGCGTGAGGGGTAAGCGGCCATCTTGTCCTTCAGGATTCGTAAGCGGGACGTAAGGGTCTTAACCAAAGCAACCGAGTCCCTCTTTAATTTAGAGCTGATTGCAATACATTGCCTTATGGGCTTCCCACAGAGATCGGATGTCCCCTATGGATCCCTCATTCAGATCAAAGTAAGATTTCAAATGCCCACGAAGTTCCTCCCAAGTAAGAGGCTGCTTCAGGAGGAAGTCATTAAGCCTCCAGTGGCACTGACGAATGTGACTCGACCCGCTATCAATGTCGACTAGCACTGGGGCATGATCAGACCATGTTATTTGACCCATATCCGCTCCCTCTAGAATCCTGAGGGTCGAAATTGTGCCGAATAAGCAGTAGGATACAAGTGAGAGGCAAAACAGAAGGAGGAAGCACCATCGAAGTGTGTATCCTGTAGGAACACAATGTCCGCTTTAAGGGATTTCAAATTAAAAAGCAAGAGTTTCCACTTGGCGTTGGGGTTGAGCCCTTTGACATTGAAGGTTACACACCGCACCATGAGTGAATGTGATGATATGAAATATATGCAGGGTACAGCTCACCAAGGGATCCGTTGGTGGCGGTGGTTTCGCACTAGTGGAACGAGGGACCAGAGGCAAGGCTAAGGTACACAATCCCCACAGGCAAGGAAGTTCAGGCACCTACAACAGGAGAGAGACACAAGGAGGAGGGTGGGAGACAGGACGAGACAACACAAAGTCAGACAAAGAAGTAACAATAAAAGAGTATTCCCAGAGAGAAAAACCCTGCTAGGGGCAGGCAAAAAGCCCCTCAAGGGGTGTAAGTGTCGGAGACCAGCTAGTCGAGACTAGCCAGAGAGTAAACCAGAGATAAAGAAGGAACTAGCTAGCAACGAGGAGGGCCTTACAGAAAGCCCGCACCGTAAGGGAGCAAAAAGTGATCAGTAACTGGCGAAACAACAATAATAAACGGCTAATATGAGGACCCAAGAAGGATCAACCCCCGGAAGTATAAAAAGTTAAAGGGTGGGGCTCAGGACGGTCAAGACCTCCAGGCCATGGGCGGTCAGGCGGGCGGTCGTTGTCCCGATGTCAGGGGAGACCGCTGAGAAGAGGATGCACTTGAGGCAGGTCTTCTTTTCCTGGTTACATGGTGGTGGTTGCGTGGTGGCGGAGGCGCCGGGGACTCATATTCCCAATCAGTCATATCAGGTACCGGAATTCCCAGTGAGTTGCAAAGAGGATGGAGATCCGAGAAGGAACGGAGAGTCTCTGTTCTTCCCTGATGACGAACTACCAGGGCGAAGGGGAATCCGCAGCGGTAAGCAATCTGGCAGTCCCTGAGTAGCATAAGGAGAGGTTGAAGGTGCCTCCTTTTCTGAAGTGTGAACCAGGATAGATTAGGAAATAGTTGCACAGGGGCGCCATCAAAATCAAAGTGTTGCGTAGAGATCGCGCCTCCGCCATAATGGTTTCTTTAAGGGCAAAGTCGTGGACGCGACAGATTACATCCCTAGTACGTGCAGCAGAGCCCTTGGGCTTGAGTGCCCTATGAGCCCTGTCCAGTTGGATCTTATGCGAGGGTGGCTGTCCCAGGATCATATTAAATATGGCCTTGAGCGTGGCAAAGAGGTCCTCATCCCCAGTCGCTTCCGGAAGGCCCGCACCCGGATATTATTCCTATGGGCCCGGTTATCCAAGTCCTCTAGGTGCCGTCCCATGCCCCTGAGCACAGCCGTTTGAGGGCGATGGATTCATGAAGAGTGGATATATACTGCCTGGTGTTATCATGGGCATTTTCCAGGGAAGCCATCCGGTCCACCACGTGTTTGATATCAGTGTGAACTGCTGCAATCTCAGCCCTGCAGGCTCCTGTAGCTTCAGAGATAAGGGCCCGAAAGTCCTCCTTTGTAGGGAACCGGTCAAAGTAACTCGCCCAGGGCTGTGGGGGCTCAGACAGGGCTGGAGGGCCCATAATGGCAAGTGACAGAGGGCTCAGTGACCTGGCTCATATATCAGGAGGGAGAGGAGAGCTGCTGTCCCCCTGATCCATTAAAGAGAAGGCTGGGGGAGGCTTGCTGGGCCAGGGTTCATGTTCAGGGGCCTTATGGAGGCTAGATGCGGGGGCCACAGGGGTAGTATCCCGTACCCGAGGGGGAGCCACAGTACCTGTTTGCGCAGCCCCTCCTTGAGGAGGGGTAAATCCAGGAGCCGCCATGACAGGATCTCCCCTCTCAGCAATGGCAGGCACGAACTCCAGGGCAGCAGGGGAGAGCTCCAGACCCGATGCTCCCAATACAGAGGCTGCAGGTGAGGGTCCGGTCTCCAGACAAACGCCAGCAGATGGTCCGTGCACAGTTCCCCGCTCTCCTTCAACAGCACGGCAAGCAGGCGGGGGAAGGGAGGAATGGCGGGAGGCCTTCTGTGTCCTGTGGAAGCGCCGATCCTGCGGCCAGTACCCAGCACTGCTCAAGGGTCCTGGCAGGTGAGGGGGATCGGGGAGGGAGAGGGGTCCTCTTTGGGGCTGTTTTCTTCCCCATATGAGCTGGAACAGGCGTGAAGAAAGCTGCGGTGCGGGCAGGAGCTGATCCCTCAAACAGCCATCTCAGGAGGTGTCCGGACACGACCCCTTAAATTGATTTTTAAATTTGTGGATGACGCACTCTTAAGCTTCTGTGGATGATGCACTGTTATGGGGGCATCTGTGGATAACACTGTTATGGGGGGATCTCTGGATGACACATGACAGTGTCTGTGTAAATAGTAATATAAAATTAGTGGGGCTCACACCTAGAATGTAATGGATATTTTAAGCAGGGTTCTCCAGCCTTGATGGATACACCCAATCAAAACAGTAGGCAAGAAGTAAAAGTAATAAAATAGGCGTGCACACCTTGCACTGGCTCTGCAGACAAGTTTAATAAAGTAAAAAATGATAAAGATAAAATGAAATAATAATCAAGATCCAAATAAAAGAAAGTACATATAAAAGTATGTAAAAACACACTCTAAGGGCTCATGCCCATGAACGTAAGGACGCCTTGCACGTGCTGCGGACCACAAATTGCAGTCCGCAATGCATGGACACAGACCGTGGGGCAGCTGCATGAGGATCGCGGACCCATTCACTTGAATGGGGTTCGCGATCCGCATCCGACTGTCCGCACCGCAAAAAAGTAACGCATGCGCTACTTTTTTTGCGGTGTGGAGGCACTGCCAGAAGCACCATGGAAGCACTCTGTAGTACTCATATCCCAGATCCTGGACCCATTGAAGTGAATGGGTCTGTGATGCGGGCTGCACACGGCCAGTGCCCGTGTATTGCGGACCCGCCGTATGCGGTCCGCAATACGGCAATGGAGGGCACACGGTCGTATGCATGAGCCCTAATAGTCCTTACTGGTACTGTTGATGCAATAATAATATAGATTCTATATTATTATGGCGTCAATAGTACCAGTGAGGACTATTAGAGTGTGTTCTTACATACTTTTACATGTACTTTCTTATTTGGATCTTGATTATTATTTCATTTAATCTTTATCATTTTTTACTTTTATTAAACTTGTCTGCAGACATTACTTTTGCTGTTTAAATCATTTACATGCCAAGTAAATGCTGATTCCAAATAATTGAGTCACCTGTAGAAGGAGGTAGAAGGAGGTACACTGACTCTTACTCTATGCCTGTAGTCACGTTCAAAGAAAGCACCTGCAGCAGTGTTCTGGCTCTGGCAGATTTCACTGCCCGGGAACTTTCACTACCCCTCGTCACTTCCTCCTGTGACGCAGCACGTTCCGACGTCTGGAAGGAGGTGCGTACTACAACTGAAGGAGCTTACTGTGATGATGCGCATGCGCTAATACTAGTTAGTACTAGTGATATGCCCTCTCTTGCTTTGCGGAATGCAAATGCGTCCCCCACAGGCAAGATGTCTGTAGTGCAGGATGGGTTGGTTTCGCCGTGGGAGCCCGCACCAAACAGCCGCATTCAAGGGTCTAAAGAGACGCTTGTGGCTCGCGAGCCGCGCTTTGCCGACCACTGGCCTAGAAAAAGTGGTGCATGGGTCTTCCATGCAGCAGAGAGCAGGAGCTCAGCTATCATATGATCTAGGCCGTTTAACTGCTTAGATGCCATGGTCAATAGCAACCTTAGCATCTAAGTGGTTTGGAGGGAGAGATTTCCCTCTGCCAGGCATCGGCCCCCCACAAGTGAGATGGCAAGGTGCTGATGTCTTCACGTGGGTGCGAAGATTTAATGAAAGCCCTCCAGGTCAACCTGCAGTGTATGCCTACCAGGCTGTGCCAGAGACACAGCCTAAAGAGCCTGATACTATAATACGTTTTACCACATAAGCAGTAGAGTATTATAAAAGAGATTTTATTGTGAAAAAGTAGTAAAACTTAAAAAAATATATATTTAATTTATATAATTTGCTGCAAAAAACATGACAAAACACTATGCAGAATAATCTCTGGACATCGCTGTATTCGGGAGTGCTGAGGGACCATTTGATCACATGTGCTGGGCACTAAATCAAAGGTCCTTCAGCACCTACAAGACTAGTTTGAGAGAGCATGGAGAGGCAGCAGCAGTCTGTAAGTGTATAAGTGTGTGTGTGTCTCTATGTATGTGTCTGTGTATGTATGCGTGTAATAAGACAAAAAGTGCGAAAGGAAAAAGGTTGTACCCCTTTAAATGGCGCCAGAAAACCCTCTGGTATTAGGTGTCTCGTGGGTGTCACTTAGTTGTGATTGCCCGGGTGCAGAGACGCAATTGGGAGGGGTAATAACTCACTTCACCCAGGAAGTATCTCTAACTTATTTTATTATATCTCTACTTTTTTTTATTTATCTCCCTAATTATCTTTTAACCTAGTGTGAGTACCAAATCTCTGGTCATTACCTCCTCCCAATTGCGTCTCTGCACCCGGGCAATCACAACTAAGTGACACCCACGGGACACCTAATACCAGAGGGTTTTCTGGCGCCATTTAAAGGAGTACAACCTTTTTGCTTTCATACTTTTTGTCTCATTGCCCACATCCATCAAGGAACCCCCTTGATGGTTTATGTGCCCTTGGCAGCCTATCCCCTCCACCTCCACTCTTATACAAGAACTGACGCGTTAAACAGGTCCATCCTCTGGCGCCCCGCCATTTATTCCCAGTTCCTTCCTTGAAGGTCTGCAACTAACCCTCTTTCTTTTTTCATTTTCTCTACCATATGTATGTGTGTGACAGTGTGTGCCTCTATGCATGTGTGTATCTGTATCTGTTTGTATCCTGTGAAAAGGGGCCTACTCATCACAACTAATGCCCTGTATGCTTGGTGTCTGTCTCTATCAGTTGTTTGTATATATATATATATATATATATAGTCTAAATTTGCTTACCGAAATTTATCTTTCCTTGAGTCCAAAGGTAGCACACACAAAGGGTTAATTTCTTGCTCCTGCCATCTAGGACAAAAGATTACATAGTAACATAGTACAGAAGGCTAAAAAAGACATCTGTCCATCTAGTTTGGCCTGTCATCCTGCTAGTTGATCCAGAGGAAGGCCAAAAACCCCTGTGAGGTAGAAGCCAATTTTCCTCACTTAAGGGGAATAAAAAAATGCTTTCCCAACTCCAATCTGACAATCAGTACAACTCCCTAGATCAACGACCCCTCTCTAGTAGCTATAGCCTGTAATATTATTACACTCCAGAAATACATCCAGTCCCCTCTTGAACTCTTTCAGTGAACTCACCATCACCACCTCCTCAGGCAGAGAGTTCCATAGTCTCACTGCTCTTACCGTAAAGAATCCTCTTCTATGTTTGTGTACAAACCTTCTTTCCTCCAGACGTAGAGGATATCCCCTCGTCACAGTCCTGGGGATAAATAGATTATGGGAGAGATCTCTGTACTGACCCCTCATATATTTATACATGGTTATTAGATCTCCCCTCAGTCGTCTTTTTTCTAAAGTGAATAACCCTAGTTTTGATAATCTTTCTGGGTACTGTAGTCCCCCCATTCCAGTTATTACTTTAGTTGCCCTCCTCTGAACCCTCTCCAGCTCTGCTATGTCTGCCTTGTTCACAGGAGCCCAGAACTGTACACAGTACTCCATGTGTGGTCTGACTAGAGATTTGTAAACTAATAGGACTATGTTCTCATCACGGGCATCTATGCCCCATTTGATGCAACCCATTATCTTATTGGCCTTGGCGGTAGCTGCCTGACACTGGTTTTTGCAGCTTAATTTGCTGTTTATTAAATTCCTAGATCCTTTTCCATGTCAGTGTTACCGCATGTTTTATCATTTAATATGTACGGGTGACTTGCATTATTCCTTCCCTTGTGCATAACCTTACATTTGTCAGTGTTAAACCTCATCTGCTACTTATCTGTCCAAGCCTCCAATCTATCCAGATCCCTCTGTAGCATTATATTGTCCTCTTCAGTGTTAATTACTTTACACAGTTTAGGGTCATCTGCAAAAATTTATATTTTACTATGCAAGCCTTCTACAAGATCATTAATAAATATATTGAAACGAATAGGGCCCAGTACTGACCCCTGAGGTACCCCACTAGTGACAGTGACCCAATCTGAGTGTGTAATAAATCATTAGTAAATCAGACTAATTAACCTCCCTATAAAGGAGTGCACACCCACTAGGCAGACATTTTTTTCCAAGCAATGTCTTTTTCAGGGAGGGATATATGTGCTGCCTTTGGACTCAAGGAAAGAAATTTCAGTAAGCAAATTTAGACTTTCCTTATCATCCATCAGGCAGCACACACAAAGGATCTGAAAAGCAGTATTTCGCACCCTTATAATCACTTGTCTGGCAAAGGCTGAATCGCAAGCACCAGATACATCCAGTTTATATTGTTTTGTAAAGATGCATGCAGAAGACCATGTAGCGGCCCTGCATATTTGATCCAATGCCTTTTATTTTTTCTGCCCAAGTGACTAAGTAGACCGAGTTGTTTGTGCTGTAACTCCACCTGGTAACTGGAGTACTTGAGATTAAGAAGCAGACTTAATAGTATTCTTGATCCAAGTAGTGTAGTCTTGCTGGCTTTTATATTTCTCTATAAACAGCTGGTCAGCCGACCTGAAGGACCCTGGTTCTCCAACGACCAGTAGATGAAGCTTTTCTTGTTCAGCTGATTGAGGATTCTGATAGATGAATGTTTTTACTGACATTCATCAGATGAGACCTTTGGTAGGATATAGTGCATCAACCTTAAAATCAAGACTTCTTGATGTACTTTCTGATATGGCCCTTTACATGATAGAGCATGCCACCAGAAATAAAACTTTCCAACTTACAAACCTTAGTGGTGCTTCTGTAAGAGGCTGAAATGGAGATTCAGCCAGGGTCCTGAGGAGAACAGCCCGATCCCAGACTGGAAAAGGAGACTTAACCGATTATTTAAATTGAATAAAGAACGTAAAAAAAAAAAACATGAATGACGAAGGCTCCATCTATGCAAGTAGTGGCAGCCATGAAATACACTATTACAGTGTTAGGTTTACCCCAAACTGGAAACCTTCCTATAAAAAAAATGTAAGACTTCAGACAGATCAGGATTCTGCAAGTTTCCACCACCACAGATTACAGGCTGTAAACGGAAACATCTCCAGTGTACATGATGTAGGCCTGCTTGAACCAGAAGATCTGTCTGGACTATATCTTCAATAATTTCCTCTGGAAAGTTAAAGCCAGTGAGGGATCATGCCCTCCTGGCCAGATGAATACTATGGCTATGGCTGATACTATCGTCTTATTTTCCTGAGCACTTAATACATGAGGGGAAAATTTGGATGAAAAATTCCTTCCCAGCTGAAAGATGGGCCATCTTTTCTTTCTGGTGGATCCGCTGGATTCAGGGAGCAGAACTTCTTTAGTTTTGTATTGGAGGCTGTCCCCATTGCATCTAAATAGGGGTACCCCATCTGCACACAATCTGTTAAAAATACAATTTTTCAACTGTGACCTACTTAACAGATCCGCCTGAACATTCAGAATACCTTAAATGTTGATGGCTGCCTACGGACATTCCACTGCCCAAGTCATAATTTGACTGTATTGACTGCTCTGTGGATCAGTGAGTACTGTGCCAATTATTGATATAGCAAATGGTGGAGATATTATCTTTTGCTCCACCACTCACTGATTCTTGAGCCTGCCCTAAATGAAGAGCTAGATATATTGCTCCCAGGTCTCTGATATTGGATCACAGATACAGCTCTTGAGGAGACAATATCCTCTGAACTCAAAGAATGTGGAAGTGTACTTCCTGACCAGAGATATTTAAATGGACAGGTAAATCTTCCTTGTTCAGTATTTCTTGGACAAAGCCATCAAAGACAGGTCTTCCCAAGTTTCTGACTTGATCACCACAAGACAAACCAGACTTGAAAACATTGGTTTCTTCTTGAAACAATACTGGTTTGCAATGTATACTAATGTCCATGTTATGGCTTCTATAGAAGTGGTCAGGAAAGTATATATTGGTAGAAAGAGGGGCTGCCTGGCCTGATCTGATAGCGATCTTGACTAGCAGTGGCAGTTGCATGGGAGGGGGAGAGTTTGCACAGAAGTTGCTGGGGGGAGCACTGTTCAAATATTTGCTGTGAGGCCCAGTTATTTCTAGTTACTCCAGTGGGTCCTGACTGGCACTTGGTAATGGGACCTTAGATGTCACATCCACCTTGATTTCTGGATCCGCTCCTGAGTAAGCTCCAGTTTCTGGACTTTAACTGGAAGCTAAGGGCTGCAGTTAGTGCCACAACTAACTTAAGTAAAAATACCAGGCAATGATGATAAACCAAAGGCCAGTGAATTGAAGATGAGAAACCCTCGTGAGTGATGGCCATAAAATGGTCCTGCTGGTGAATGTTGATAACAGAACAGAAATTCACATCATGAATTTCTTCCTGGAGATATTTGTTTAGACACGTCAGATCTAGCCTCCATCTTATCTGTGGCTTTCGTACTGCATACACTCTTGAAAAGACCTCAAAAATTTCCAGGTAAAGAGGTCAAGATTTTCCTGTGAAGTCCTGAAACAACCATCATATGAGGCTTTGTGAAGGGTTGGGGAGGCAATTTCTTTAACCTGGGTACAAGATTCTTTCCAGGTGTCTGACATAATCTTTGCACAATTTAAGAAAAGGTTTTGCAGTCTTGCTCCCACCGGAAGCCTGGTGTCCTAAATTTGATTTTCCTGTTCCAAATTTCTACTTTCTAGTGCTTGGAGAGCCTGAACACTTAGAACTTACTCTTCTCTATCTGTCCCTTCTGAATCCCTCTTAGGGCTCTTTCACACTTGCGTATTTCTTTTCCGGCATAGAGTTCCGTCGTCGGGGCTCTATGCTGGAAAAATCCTGATCAGGATTATCCCAATGCATTCTTAATGGAGAGAAATCCGTTCAGGATGCATCAGGATGTCTTCAGTTCAGGACCGGAACGTTTTTTGGCCGGAGAAAATACCGCAGCATGCTGCGTTTTTTGCTCTGACCAAAAATCCGGAACACTTGCCGCAAGGCCGGATCCGGAATTAATGCCCATTGAAAGGCAATAATCCGGATCCGGCCTTAAGCTAAATGTCGTTTCAGCGCATCGCCGGATCCGACGTTTAGCTTTTTCTGAATGGTTACCATGGCAGCCAGGACGCTAAAGTCCTGGTTGCCATCGTAAAGTGTAGTGGGGAGCGGGGGAGCAGTATACTTACCGCCCGTGTGGCTCCCGGGGCGCTCCAGAGTGATGTCAGGGTGCCCCACGCGAATGGATCACGTGATCCATGCGCATAGGGCGCTCTGAAATCATTCTGGAGTGCCCCGGGAGCCGCGTGGGCGGTAAGTATACTGCTCCCCCGCTCCCCACTACTACTATGGCAACCAGGACTTTAATAGCGTCCTGGCTGCCATAGTAACACTGAAAACATTTTGAAGACTGATCAGTCTTAAAATGCTTTCAGTTCACTTGCGTTGTGCAGGAATGGTAAGTCCCAGAGAGCTGAGACCCGGTCTAAAACCTTCACGGACACCTGATACATATGTGCCAAATTTGGTGCAGATCGGTCCAGTCGTTTGGTCATGAATAAAGAACAGACAAACTCCTTTTATATATATATAAGAGATATATGAACACTGCACAGAACCACTTCTCTTGTCCTGTATACTGGGTGTAATTCTCAGTATTTGTTCTTATTCTGTATATATAGACACTGCACAGTACCACTTCTCCTGTCCTGTATACTGGGTGTAATTCTCAGTATCTTCTCTTATTCTGTATATATGGACATTGCACAGTACCACTTCTCCTGTCCTGTATACTGGGTGTAATTCTCAGTATTTGTTCTTATTCTGTATATATAGACACTGCACAGTACCACTTCTCCTGTCTTGTATACTGGGTGTAATTCTCAGTATTCGTTCTTATTCTGTATATATAGACACTGCACAGTACCACTTCTCCTGTCCTGTATACTGGGTGTAATTCTCAGTATTTGTTCCTATTCTGTATATATGGACACTGCACAGTACCACTTCTCCTGTCCTGTATACTGGGTGTAATTCTCAGTATTTGTTCTTATTCTGTATATATGGACACTGCATAGTACTTCTCTTGTCCTGTCCTATAACTTACAGTCTGTAATCAGGTGTTTTTTTCTGCTTTCCCTAGTGTCTCACAAGAAAAAAACCTGTTCTTAAAGGGATTTTCCGAGATTTTGATACTGATGACTTATTCTCAGGATAGGTCATCAGTATCTGATCGGTGGGGTCCAACACCTGGGACCTCCGTCCCCATTGACTATAATGGCGGCGGAAATATGGCGAGAGGCCGCTGGACTAAAAGTACTACATGTCTGACATTTTATTCTGGTGGCCTCTCGCAGTGCACTGCCGTGCTGCGCCAGAATGGGGCGGAGCGGCAGTCCGGCGGCATGGCGAAATAGCGGCAGGACGGATCCAACAGGGTGCACAGCCTATCGGGTCCGTCCTGCCGCAAGCGTGAAAGTACCCTAATTAGGATGTGGCTATCTAATTAGGAGAAGTTAAAGCCAGTCCTTTGAATTCACAGAAAAAAAAGCAGTCTGGTTTGAGAGCTACACTTATACAAGCAGACAAACAACGCGAGTTTGTGGGCGTTCACGTGTTTTTGACTTCCAGTGTGTGTTTGTATTAAGTGTGTGACTTTAGCTTACGTGACTTGAGATTCAGGGACTTTAGGAGGGGACTACAGTAAGTTAGATTCTTAGGCCTCTTTCACACTAGCGTTTTAGCTTTCCGTCCTAGAGATCCGTCCTCGGGTCTCTAGGACGGAAAGCTACTGATCAGGATTATCCCCATGCATCCTGAATGGAGAGAAATCTGTTCAGGATGCATCAGGATGTCTTCCGTTCAGTATGTCAACGTTTTTTGGACGTTGACAAAAGAGCAGCATGCTGCGGATTTGTCTCCGTCCAAAAATCCGGAAGACATGCCGCAACGCCGGATCGGAATTAATGCCCATTGAAGGGCATTAGTCTGGATCCGACCTTTACTAAACGTCGTTTCCGCGCATTGCCGGAACCGGCGTTTAGCTTTGTCAATGGTTACTATGGCAGCCAGGACGCTAAAGTCCTGGTTGCCATAGTAAGTAGAGGGAGCGGGAGCAGCATACTTACATTCCGTGCGGCTCCGGGACGCTCTAGGATGACGTCAGGGCGCCCCAGTGCATAGATCACGTGATCGCATGGATCACGTGATCCATGCGCGCGGGTGCTCTGGCGTCATTCAGGCGCCCGGGAGTCGCACGGAATGTAGCATACCGCTCCCCACTCCTCACTGCTACTATGGCAACCAGGACGCTAGTAGCGTCCTGGCTGCCATAGTAACACTGAAAGCATTTTGAAGACTGATCAGTCTTCAAATGCTTTCAGTTCACTAGCGTTGTGCAGGATCGGCGTGCATTCCGGCGACAGAAGTGCACGCCGGATCCTAACAACGCTAGTGTGAAAGAGGCCTTATCACTGCACCATATTGTATTTTTTCTCTTTTCTTGCGTACAGTTGTGTTCAAAATTATTCAACCCCCAATGTTGTAAAGGGTTTTAGGGAATTTAGTGTACATTTGTACAAGGACTTTTTAAAGAACCAAATGCAACTAAAATGACATCAATTGTTTTTGTAATACAGTATAAGGCCTTTTTCACACTTGCGTTCTGAGGATCCGGCGGGCACTTCCGTCCCGCCGGATCCATCAGAACGCAAGTCGCCTGAAAGCATTAGAAGACTGATCAGGATCCTGATCAGTCTTCTAATGCTTTCAGGTTACTATGGCAGCCAGGACGCTATTAAAGTCCTGGTTGCCATAGTAGGAGCGAGGAGCGGGGAGCGGTATGCTACAGTCACGCGGCTCGGGCGCTCCTGAATGACGAGGAGCGCCCCATGCCCATGGATCACGTGATTCATGCGATCACGCGATCCATGCATGTAGGGCGCCCTGACGTCACTCTGGAGCGCCCCGGGAGCCGCACGGATGGTAAGTATACTGCTCCCCCGCTCCCCACTACATTTTACCATGGCAACCAGGACTTTAGCGTCCTGGCTGCCATGGTAACAATTGAGAAAGCTAAGCGTCGGATCCGGCGATGCGCCGAAACGACGTTTAGCTTAAGCCCGGATCCGGATTAATGCACTTCAATGGGCATTAATTCCGGATCCGGCATTACGGCATGTCTTCCGGATTTTTTGACGGAGACAAATCCGCTGCATGCTGCGCTTTTGTCAACGTCCAAAAAACGTTCACATACTGAGCGGAAGACATCCTGATGCATCCTGAACGGATTGCTTTCCATTCAGGATGCATTAGGATAATCCTGATCAGTATCTTTCCGTCCTAGAGCCCCGAGGACGGAACTCTAGGACGGAAAGCAAAAACGCTAGTGTGAAAGAGCCCTAAATGTTTTTTTTGTAATTTCTTCATTGACACAATTATTCAACCCCTTAAAGACTACCACTCTTAAGAACAGAGGTTCATTCAAGTGTTTTCGATCAGGTATTGAAAACACCTGTGGATGTCAAGGAGCAGCAATCAAGCATAATACGCACTGATTAGGCAGATGTAAAGTGACTGTGATACTCAGCTCCTTCTAGACATTTACTGGTGTGTTTACAGACATGGTGATGTCAAGAGAATGGTCCAGGAAGACAAGAGAAGAGGTGATTTCTCTTCACAGGAAGGGCAATGGCTATAAGAAGATTGCAAAGATGTTAAACATACCAAGAGACACCATAGGGATCATCATTCGCAAATTCAAGGCAAAAGGCACTGTTGAAACGCTACCTGGTCGTGGCAGAAAGAAGATGCTGACTTCGACTGCTGTGCGCAACCTGAAGCGCAAAGTGTTGAAAAGTCCCCGTGTGACTGCTGAGGAACTGAAAAAAGATTTGTCAGATGTGGGTACTGAAGTTTCAGCTCAGACAATAAGGTGCACACTGCATAATGAAGGCCTCCATGCCAGAACTCCCAGGCGCACCCCCTTGCTGTCTCCAAAGAATAAGAAGAGTCGACTGCAGTATGCCAAAAGTCATGTGGACAAACCAGAAAAGTTTTGGGATAGTGTTCTGTGGACTGATGAAACAAAATTAGAACTGTTTGGGCCCATGGATCAACGCTATGTTTGGAGGAGGAAGAACAAGGCCTATGAAGAAAAGAACACCATGCCTACTGTGAAGCATGGCGGGGGGTCAATCATGTTTTGGGGCTGTTTTGCTTCTACAGGTACAGGGAAGCTTCAGCGTGTGCAAGGTACCATGAATTCTCTTCAGTACCAGGAGATATTGGATGAAAATGTGATGCAGTCCGTCACAAACATGAGGCTTAGGAGACGTTGGACCTTTCAACAGGACAATGATCCCAAGCATACCTCCAAGTCCACTAGAGCATGGTTGCAGATTAAAGGCTGGAACATTTTGAAGTGGCCATCGCAGTCACCAGACTTAAATCCGATTGAGAACCTCTGGTGGGACTTAGAGAAAGCAGTTGCAGCGCGCAAGCCTAAGAATGTGACTGAACTGGAGGCTTTTGCCCATGAAGAATGGGCGAAGATACCCGTAGATCGCTGCAAGACACTTGTGTCAAGCTATGCTTCACGTTTAAAAGCTGTTATAACTGGAAAAGGATGTTGTACTAAGTACTAAGATTGAATGTCACTTGGGGGTTGAATAAAACTGATAATGATGTGAGCACAGAAAAGACATTTGTGGTTATTTCATTATAAATGTTGTGTTATATTTGTCTGACTTACAAGTGCCTCTTTGATTTAATTGTAAACAAGATGACTGAAATGATCAAAATCAATGTCAAACTGGCCAAAACACTCAATTTCTGTGGGGGTTGAATAATTTTGAACACAAATGTAAATCACTAAAACAGGAGGGTAGCAAGGAAGCACTGAAAAACTATAAGGAAAAAAATAAAATATGTAAAAAACAAATAAAAGCAGCCAAACTAGAGACTGAGAGATTAATTGCCAAAGAGAGCAAAACTAACCCTAAAATGTTCTTCAATTCTATAAATGGTAAAAAGTATAAATCTGAAGGTGTCGGCCCTCTACAGAGTAATGAGGGGGGAGTTGCAGAGAGCGATGAGGAGAAAGCAAAGCTATAAAATATTTTTTTCTCCACTCTATTCACTGAGGAAAATATTTCAGATGAAATGCAGAATGTAAAAGTAAATTCCCCATTAAAAGTGCCCCGTCTGACCCAGGAAAAAGTACAGTGGCGTCTTAAAAAGATTAAAATAGACAAATCGCAGGGGAGTGGCCTGCTCTCTAATGGCACTGAACGCTTAGAGCTTCAGCTCCGCTCCTAGCGCCCTTCACCGGCATCCACTGCGGCTCATAGGACAGCAACTGCGAGATTCGGAGACCTGCTTCTTTGCTGCCATCATGGGCAAACTGAAAAAGCGGCAGCCTCCAAAGAAACTCACCAAGTTCTTCACTGAGCCAGCGCCATGCGGCCCAGCACAAGTAGGTGCGCTGCATTTGTCTCTTCCTGCAGCTTCCTCACTGGTCTCATCCTCGGGAGCCTCTTTGGATCCTGCAGTCTCTCCCTAGCTCCCATTCCCTTCCAGGCCACTAACTACAGACTCCATGCGAGCTATACTGGAGTCCCTCCGCTCCTCCATCAAGGAAGACATTTCCTGCGCCTTGAAAGAGTTAAGGAGCGAAAACCATAGCTTGGGGGACCGCACAAGTTTGCCGCCTCACACAATACACTAATAGATGCCCATGAGGCACTAGAGGAGGATGTGACAGCGCTAAAGGCAAAGCTACAAGATTTGGAAGACTGCCATAGGTGCAATAATGTAAGAATTCGGGGGGGGTCCTGGAGACAGTTGGCCCTGACGGGTTGGACTCCCTCTCAGGGGACTTATTAAAGAAGCACTTCCTGCAGTCTCCTAAACGGATCTCATCGTGGATCGTATTCATCAGGTTCCTAAACCCAAAAATTTAGATCCATCGCTACCGCGCGATATAATAGCGCAGATCCATTTCTATCACATTAAAGATCAGTTCCTCTGGGCCCTGCGGCAGAATCCCTCTCCGTCCTTCACTGGGATTTCAATTTTTACTGTTTTATCAGCAGCCGCTATGGCTAATAGGAGGGAGTACTCCCAAATAACAAAAATTCTACGGGACCAGCAGATTCGGTACCTTTGGGGATTCCCCTTGAAGCTGCTGGTAATGCACAAATGTACCCAATACTTCTGGAGCTTCCC
The DNA here is from genome assembly GCA_033119425.1 of Bufotes viridis. Taxonomy (NCBI): domain Eukaryota; kingdom Metazoa; phylum Chordata; class Amphibia; order Anura; family Bufonidae; genus Bufotes; species Bufotes viridis. Next base: position 503,971,859 of record CM065590.1, read on the forward strand.
TCAAGAAGCAGCGCTCAATCTGCATAAGTGGGGACTACTTCCGGATTTCCAGCGGAAAAGGAATGGAAACCCGAACAAGACAGATAAGATCTCTCCTGAATGGGAAACTGCCTGAACTTTTACATGCTTTGTATCCTTCTGCCCCCCACCCCCCCCCCCCCCCCCTTGGTCTGCTATGTCACCTCTGCAGACTACCCTTTTATTTGCAATGCACATCGTGGTCTTGAGGTGTATTATGTTTAGGGTGTTCACAGTCACTGTGCCCTACTACTGCGAACCTGTGAAGTAACAGTTCATTTGCATTTTACACTGCATTTTATAGTAAAGTATTATGGGGTTAAAGATCTTCTCTAATAATGTGAGGGGCCTGAACTCTCCCTTCAGGCGCTCTCAACTCTGGTCTGACATTATAAGAGCTCACTGTGACATAATCCTGATACAGGAGTCCCACTTGCTGGAGAAAGATCAACACAGATGTGCCCATCGTCTCTTCCCCCGTATGTTCTTTTCTCCTTCAGTCAAAAGGCGTAAAGCTGTCATTTTTATCAGGGTCAAAGCTTCAGTAGCATTCACTCTTCACCATTGTATATTGGATAACCTTGAAAGATATGTCATACTAGTTTGCTCTATAGATGGTGCCTTATATACCATTGCATCTGTGTACGCACCCAATGTCAGGCAGAAGTCCTTCCTTAACAAGTTTTTTAGGAAAATTCGGCAGGTGGCAAAGGGGGCAGTAATCTTAGGGGGCGATTTTAATATTCCGATACATGCGGACATTGACTGCTGTTCAGCTCCGGGGGTTAAAAGGGAGGATCTGAGATCAATTCTTAGTACCACGCCTTTTCATGATATATGGAGGTACCATCACGGAGGAGAGCAAGATTATACTTATGTTTCCTCTGCCCACCTATCTCAATCCCGTATTGATTATTTATTTCTAGGGACATTTTACATAAGGCGGTTCAGTCAAACATTGGGTGTGCCACTTGGTCTGATCACGCCCCCATAACTCTGGTGTTAGATATGGGGATGCCCAACTGCTCCCCTGCTCAGTGGAAACTTAACCCCTACCTACTTAAGACTGAACACTGGGTTGAGGAATTCAGATCCAAGATACAAGATTTCTTCTTGCTAAATGTAAGTCCTGAAATTTCCCCCTCAACACTGGCTTTCCCACAAGGCATACATGAGAGGGATTCTGTTGCAATCGGTTGCTCGCCTTAAAAAAAAGTAGAGACCAGCAGCGGACAAGCTGTATAAGCAGGTCCCAGCCCCTGCTAATCTAAAATCTCTCCAAGACGCTCTTTCGCTTGTGAAATCTCTCCTTCTCTATAAACATGAAAGGGCTCTCCGTAGACTCCGAACCTCCTTTTATCACATGGGAGACAGAGCAGGTGCACTCCTTGCTCGCAGGCTACATCGCAGAGCGTATGAGTCTAAAATAGGCAAGTTACGTTATGATGATGTCATTTATACGCATCCTCAGGAGATGGCTAACGCGTTTGCCTCGTATTATAGGCGCCTGTATAATTTTGGAGAGGATGCTTCTGTCCCTCAACCGTCCTCTGACAACATAAAGTCTAGACAACTAGTGAACAGCTAAGAGCCCTAAACTCACCTATAGCTGAGGGACAAGTTCTTCTTGTTATCCACAATACCCCATTAGGTAAAGCCCCTCGCCCAGATGGCTTTATCTCTAACTACTAGAAGACCTTCCAACAACAGCTGTCCCCATATTTGACTTCCTCATTCAACAGATTTTTTACTCCCCGGGCCATACCCAGAGATGTTGGCCGCTACGGTGGTTACCATCCCAAAACCAGGCAAGACCCCTGACAAGCCATCGAATTTTCGGCCTAGATCCTTATAAATTGTAGATTTAAAGCTTTTTGCTAAAATTTTGGCATCCCGCATTAGCACTTTTCTCCCATGTTTAGTTGATCCGGACCAGGTGGGATTCGTGCCCGGGAGGCAGTGTTGGGATGGGACCAGAAGAATGCTCAATCTGATCCAGATAGAGGAAAGTTCCAGGAGCCCCACGATGTTTCTCTCCCTTGACGCTGAAAAAGCGTTTGACAGAGTGCATTGGGGGTTCCTGGAACAGGTTCTAGGTAAATTTGGGTTTGCTGGCCCCATCTGTGCGGCTATACTAAGGTTATACTCTAATCCTTCTGCTAGAGTCTTAGCTTCTGGTTTCATCTTCGACCCGTTTCTGATTACGAATGGTACTCGTCAGGGGTGCCCCCTGTCCCCACTCATTTTTTTCTCTGGTTATAGAGCCCCTAGCGTCTCGTATACGCACTTGTCCCCGCATCCGGGGGATATCAGACGGTAATTCCACGCATGTCATTGGGCTTTACGCAGACGTAATTTTGACTATAACGGACCTTGAATGTTCTCTAGCTTCTCTGTCTGTACTCACAATGCTCTTATTATAAGCTGAATGAAAGGAAGACCAACGTCTTGGATTTTCATGTAGCAGACACAACCAAATCTGACCTCCAATTGAAGTATCTCTTCCAATGGGCTGCCAACTCCATTACCTACCTGGGAGTGGAGCTGGCTCACTCTGTCCCAAAAACCCTCTCTATTAATTTATGCAATTTAAGGGCTGAACTTAAGAAGGATTATACAACAATGTCTAAAATCCACTTATCGTGGATCACTAGAATTAACGCTGTCAAGATGTTATCTCTTCCCAAAATATTGTATTGTTTCAGATGTTTACCAGTATTGTTACCTAAGGCTCCCTGATACATACAAGTACTATCTGGCAAGTTTAGCGGATCAAGCATTTGAATCGTGGTCCACAGCTTCCGCTCAAAAATGGCATAGGATAGAAGAATCCTATGTAAAAGGTCGGTCCCTGAGAGCTTTGCTTGTAGCCCGCAGTCTGAGGGCCGTTCAATTTTCTCCCTTATCCTGTACTACCCAGGCTACGGTGTACATTTGGATGCAGCTAGTAGATTCATTTAAGCTGTTCCAAGTGCCCCCTACTGCTGTTCCTTTAACGGCACTGGAATATCACATTCCTGGCTTATCCCTAGAAGTCCACCACCTTGATTGCTTGTATAATAGGGCTACATTAGTGGATTTTGCCACTCTACATACCAAATACTCGCCTTTATCAATTTCTACAAATAAGACATTTTTTAAACTCATTGACCTCACGTCAAATTCCCGCTACTAACTCCTCTCAACTCTCTCTCAGACTTTTGCCCCTTCAGGCCCAAACTCTCCACATTTTATGCTGCCATTCTTCCTGCGGAAATGAAAGTTAGGCAGCCATTTGTTCTCTGTTGGGAACTAGGATTGGGGAAAGTATTCTCTATACGGCAATAGAACACAGCACTGTACTGGTCCTTCAAGTGTTCCAAATGTATTAACCACATTGAGCAGGCCAGGCGAATTCAGTTACGCTGGTACTTAACGCCTAATAGATTGGCCCACTTAATACCAGGCTCCTCTCCACTTTGCTGGAGAGGATGCGGGGTGGTAGGCACCCCCTTGCATATGTGGTGGGCATGCCCCTCAGTCACTTCTCTTTGGTCTGACGTTAGAGCCCTCCTTAGAGAAGTTACTTCTGCAGATTTAGATCTATCTCCTGAACTATCAGTCCTAGGGATAGGCTTAGCGGACATCTCTCTTGAGTCAAGAGGGATTGTAGCGCATGTTCTTAGTGCTGCCCGAAATATCATAGCCCCTCAGTGGAAATTAGCGCAGTCCCCGTCGATAGCTGCGGTTGTGCAATCTGTCAATGAGCATATACATTGTAAAATGACCTTTGTGGACACAGTACGCTCCAGAGTACGAACACATAATCAATGGGTTCCTTGGCTATCTAGCCGCTATGCTACTCCTTTGCCCACCTCTCTGAGTGTTGTTACATTGATAACTGGTTAACTCAAAGACTCTGACACCCAATGTATTTGGGAACTCAGCCAGTGATCATTGTGTTACATTATGTTCGCCTCTGTATTGTAATGCCATTATTGAAGTTCTTATATGACATTGTTAATGCACCTTCTGCGCATATGTCTCTTCGTTACTTTTATGTGTTAAAATTCAATAAAAATTGAATACCTAAAATAGACAAATCGCCAGGACTAGATGGCATACACCCCCGTGTCCCAAGAGAATTAAGTAATGTCATAGCCAGACCCTTATTTCTGATATTTAAGGACTCTATACTGACAGGGAGGGTGTTCCACAGGATTGGCGCCTAGCAAATAGGGTGCCAATATTCAAAAAGGGTCCAAAAACAGAGCCCGGAAACTATAGGCCGTTAAGTTTAACATCTGTCGTGGGTAAACTGTTTGAAGGTTTTCTAAGAGATGCTATCTTGGAGTACCTCAATAAAAATAAGCAAATAACGCCATATCAGCATTGCTTCATGAGGGATCGGTCATGTCAAACTAATTTAATCAGTTTCTATGAGGAGGTAAGTTTTAGACTTGACAGCGGCGAATCAATGGATGTCGTATATCTGGACTTCTGAACTCCAACACAGCAAAACCGTTACGCAGCAACAATTGGTATAAAATAAAATATATATTATATTAATCAGATCTTAAATGGAATAAATACATTTAAAAATGGCGGCATGCATATACAGGAAAAAAAATGAACCACAATGGTACGTCATACATCAAAAGTCCAGACCCCCAAAACATATGGTACTGGTGTGGAATCTCCATACCCACAATAAGAAATACATCTAATATCACAGGTCAAAAAATGACATTGATAATAATAAACTCCAGATGGAGATACAAGCAAATAGTGGGAATGGATCAAACTACTACATACAGTATATATATATATATAAATTGCCTAGTGCCAAACAGTTTATACCAAGACCATGAGGGAGTATATAATGGAATAAATAATACCAACCAATATGGTTCAGACATTTTGTGTTAGAGTTCATTTCGATATGCACAGCACTTACTAATCTGTGGTTGGAGCTATTGCTATTTGGTGTGATATCTGGACTTCTCCAAAGCATTTGACACTGTACCGCATGAAAGCTTAGAATATAAAATGAGGATGCTCGGGAGAAAATGTCTGTATGTGGGTAAGTAACTGGCTCAGTGATAATAACCACCCTCTGTTTTCTAACGGTAGATACTCAGATGGGGTCACTGTCACTAGTGGAGTACATCAAGGCCCTATTCTGTTCAATATATTTATTAACGATCTTGTATAAGGCCTGCACAGTAAAATATCATTTTTTGCAGATGACACTAAACTGTTTAAAGTATCTAACACTGAAGAGGACAGTATACTGCTACAGAGGGATTTGGATAGATTGGAGGCTTGGGCAGAGAAATGGCAGAAGAGGTTTAACACTGACAAATGTAAGCTTATTCACATGGGAAGGAATAATACAAGTCACCCGTACATACTCAATGGTAAAACACTGGGTAACACTGACATGGAAAAGGACGTAGGAATTTTAGTGAACAGCAAACTAAGCTGTAGAAACCAGTGTCAGGCAGCTGCTGCCAAGTCCAATAAGACAATGGGTTGCATCAAAAGGGGCATAGATGCCCATGATGAGAACATAGTCCTACACTTTACAGATCACTAGTCAGACCACACATGGAGTACTGTGTACAGTTCTGGGCAGGGGCAGATTAAGTGCATGATAGGCCCGGGGCTGTCTACCCAACTTGGGCCCCCCCACTCCATTTTAGGTTTCAGGTTTTTTTTCTGTGTGAAGAGGGTGCGGTGCTTTGTGAGCGTCACAGTCTCTTCCTAGGCCATATGATGTCACATTCATCGTTCACGTGGCCGAGGTGCAGCTCTGTCCCATCTGAGTGATTGGGGCTGAGCTGCAATACCAAGCGCAGTGCTGTCAAATGGACAGCGCTGTGCTTAGTAAGAAACAAGAAGGCTGCGGCGCTCACTGGAACATCACGGTCTCCTCAAACAGGAGTCTGACCCCCACCATCTCATAACTCTCTGTGTACAGATGTCATAGATGTTACCTGCAGTCCTATGTAACACCCCACATAACACAGTGATTTATTCTGTTATGTGGGGTGTTACTAGAACTGCAGAAACATCTACAACATTATCTGCACACAGAGAGTTATCACTAGTATCTGGGCTGTTACATAGGGCTGCAGGTGAAAAATTAAAGTTTAAGTTGCCAAATTTAAAATACATATGATTATGATAAAGACTTGGAGGAGAAGATGAGGCGCAGGTCACAGCAGTGAGGATACAGCACCACATACCTCTTACATCCAGGGACTTCTCCTGTCATGTAGATCTTCTCTTTCCTCTTCTCCTCCGTCTGACCCAGACCGCCATGACTAATTCTTTCAGCCGCATCTCGTCTCTACAGAGTTTGTTACACAGACACGTTAGATTTCTCATAATTGGGGTCATTTGTCAAACTGGTGTAAATTAGAACTGGCTTAGTTGCCCATAGCAACCAATTAGATTCCACCTTTCCTTTTCCAGAGGAGCTGTTAAAAATGAAAGGTGGAATCTGTTGCTATGGACAACTAAGCCAGGTCTACTTTACACCAGCTTTATAAATTATCCCAAAGGTCCCTATAGTGTCTACAGCAGTTATAATGTCCCCTAGAGTGCCCCCAGTAATAACAACAACACCCTATATTGTGCTCCAGGTAATAATGCCTGTATAGTGTCCCCAAAAATAATGTCCCCCCAATACCCCACACTGCCCCCATATAGTAATCTCCCCCACACTGTCCCCATATAGTAATTTCCCCCACACTGTCCCATATAGTAATTTCCCCCACACTGCTCCATACAGTAATTTCCCACACACTGCCCCCATATAGTAATTTCCCCCACACTGCTCCATACAGTAATTTCCCCCACACTGCCCCATACAGTAATTTCCCCCACACTGCCCCATACAGTAATTTCCCCACACTGCCCCATATAGTAATTTCCCCACACTGCCCCCATACAGTAATTTCCCCACACTGCCCCCATATAGTAATTTCCCCACACTGCCCCCATATAGTAATTTCCCCCACACTGCCCCCATATAGTAATTTCCCCACACTGCTCCATACAGTAATTTCCCCCACACTGCCCCATACAGTAATTTCCCCACACTGCCCCATACAGTAATTTCCCCCACTGCCCCCATACAGTAATTTCCCACACTGCCCCCATACAGTAATTTCCCCACACTGCCCCATACAGTAATTTCCCCACACTGCCCCCATACAGTAATTTCCCCCACACTGCCCCATACAGTAATTTCCCCACACTGCCCCATATAGTAATTTCCCCACACTGCCCCATATAGTAATTTCCCCACACTGCCCCATGCAGTAATTTCCCCCACACTGCCCCCATACAGTAATTTCCCCACACTGCCCCCATACAGTAATTTCCCCACACTGCCCCCATACAGTAATTTCCCCACACTGCTCCACACAGTAATTTCCCCACACTGCCATCCATTAATTAATTTGCCCCCACACTGCCATCCATTAATTAATTTGCCCCCACACTGCCATCCATTAATTAATTTGCCCCCACACTGCCATCCATTAATTAATTTGCCCCCCACTGCCATCCATTAATTAATTTGCCCCACAACTGCCATCCATTAATTAATTTGCCCCCAGAACTACCATCCATTAATTAGTTTGCCCCCACACTCTCATCCATTAATTTGCCCCACACTGCCATTTATTAATTATTTTGCCCCCACAATGCCATCCATAAATTTTCTCCCACAACTGCCATCCATTAACTAATTTGCCCCACTGCCCCTAATATCTCCTCTCCTCCTCCCCCAAGTTAGCACATACACATAAAAAAAAAAAAAAAAGGTAATGCTTACCTGTATGCTGAATGGTGTGGCAGGCGCGCGTACGCCACCATACAGGCGCGCGATGACGTCATCACGCGCGCCGCACGATGATGTCATCGCGCACGCCGGGCTTCTACCACCACACAGGCCTCAGGCCTACTAGGCCTGAAGCCTATGGCGGTGATAGGCGGCAGGGCAGGGAACTATACGCTCCCATGCCCCGCCGCAGTACGTTGGTGTTCGGGTCGGCGCTGGGCCCCCCAGCGATGCCGGGCCCGGGGCGACCGACCCAAACGCCCCAATTATAATCCGCCACTGGTTCTGGGCTCCTGTGAACAAGGCAGACATAGCAGAGCTGGAGAGCGTTCAGAGGAGGGCAACTAAAGTAATAACTGGAATGGGGCAACTACAGTACCCTGATGGATTATCAAAATTAGGGTTATTCACTTTAGAAAAAAGATGACCGAGTATAAATATATCAGTGGTCAGTACAGAGATCTCTCCCATCATCTATTTATCCCCAGGACTGTGACGAGGGGACATCCTCTGCGTCTGGAGGAAAGAAGGTTTGTACACAAACATAGAAGAGGATTCTTTACAGTAAGAGCAATGAGACTATGGAACTCTCTGCCTGAGGAGGTGGTGATGGCGAGTTCACTAAAAGAGTTCAAGAGGGGCCTGGATGTATTTCTGGAGTGTAATAGTATTATAGGTTATAGTTACTAGAGATGGATCGTTGATCCAGGGAGTTATTCTGATTGCCTGATTGGAGTCGGGAAGGAATTTTTCCCCTTAAGGGCTCATGCACACGATCGTATTTTGTTTCCATGTCTGTTCCGTTTTTTTTCTGATAGGATATGGACCCATTCATTTCAATGGGTCCGCAAAAAATGCGGACAGCACACCATGTCCGTTCCGTAGCCCCGCAAAAAAACATAGAGCATGTCCTATTTTTTTCTAGTTTGCGGACAAGGATTGGTATTATTACAATGGATCCGCAAAAATAACAGATCCGCCAAAAAAACGGATGTCATATAGGCATCATCCATTTTTTTTTTGCAGATCCGCAATTTGCGGACCGCAAAACACATACGGTCATGTGCATGAGGCCTAAGTGGGGAAAATTGGCTTCTACCTCACAGTTTTTTTGTTTCCTTCCTCTGGATCAACTTGCAGGATAACAGGCCGAACTGGATGGACAGATGTCTTTTTTCGGCCTTATAAACTATGTTACTATGTATGACTAGGGTTTTTGTTTTTTTACACATGTTGCTGCCAGTTTCTTTTTATAGAGCAGCCTCTTTAAAGAGGACCTTTCACCAATTTAAAAACTAAAAACTACCTATATCTGTGGGCAGAACAGCACCCAGGGGTCCCCCTGCACTTACTAGTATGTCTGGGCGCCTCTCCGTTCACCCGGTATAGGCTCCGGTGTCTGCAGCTCCCTCTGTTGTACTGGGCGGAGTTTTTGTATTAGGCGCGTCCCTTGCTGCAGCGCTGGCCAATCGCAGCGCACAGCTCATAGCCTGGGACTCCGAATCCCGCAGGCAGTTCCGGCGATGGAACTGCCTGCAGGAATCCTCTGCCGCAAGTGTAAAACTACCCTTAGATGAATAAATGTTAAATAACTAACACTTATGCAAATGTGTAGTAGTCTGGTTCTCACTCCCCTTTCCTAAGCTCACATCCCCACCTGTCCTTTGGTTGAACTTTAAACCTTTGGGCAGATTCCAGGTGGCCGATCTAGTATGTCACAAAGTATACCACTAGGTCCACCCTTCATCAATCCAGTCTCCTGCTGTCTCATCCTTCATCAATCCTGGACAGTTCAGTGAGTAGCTCACTGCTGGCTCTGCTTCCCTCTTCTTCTGTGAGCCTGCAACTGTGATGCCAAAGTGTAACTAGTGCTGCTGTATTTTGCCGTGCGTTACAGACATTAGCTTCATGCTGCCTCCAATGGCTCACAATCTAAGTTCCCAGTATGTTTTTGGAGTGTGGAAGGAAACTACGTTCAGTATGTTTTTGGAGTGTGGAAGGAAACTAAGTTCAGTATGTTTTTGGAGTGTGGAAGGAAACCCACGCAAACACAGGGAGAACATACAAACTCCATGCAGATGTCCATGGTTGGATTCAAACCTAGGACCCCAGCGCTAACCACTGCGCCACCATGCTGAGCCACTGTCCTTCCAAATGAAACAAAGTTTCCCAGTCTGACTTAGCCATTCTGCAGAGTTGCAGGCAAAGTATATAAAGATCCTGCCGTCCAGCTCAGAAAAGGTACAGTAAGTGGAAATAAGCGTGTGTATATACAGTGCATTTGGAAAGTCTTCACATCCTTTCACTTTTCTCACATTTTGTTTTGTTGTAGCCTTTTGCTAAAATAAGAAAAAAATCAAGTTTTCCCCCATCAGTCTGCACTCAATACCCCATAACGAGAAAGTGAAAAGAGAATTTTGGAAAAGTTTGCAAATTTATTAAAAAGGGAAAATTCAAATTGTATATGTCACAACTATTTAGACCCTTTTAGCTGTGGGGGTCAGCTATTTCTCTTAATCTTCTTTGAGCTCTTTCTACACCTTGATTGAAGTCCATCTGTGGTAAAAATGGAAAGGCACACCATTGTCTATATAAGGTCTGTCAGCTGACAACTGTAAGAAAGCTACTACTATGAATATTTGGTAGAAGTTCTGGGATGATGTGGCAAGGAAAACAGACCAACAAATTATATTTTATGACATATTTATATAATGAGAAAATCACTTGTTACAAAAAAGCTACCAGCTTAATACACACAGAAATAAGCACACCACCACATTATAGTGAGGAGAGCATATTAATACCCCCAATCAAATGAGCCACACAAAACAATATAACCCAATTGTCTGCAGCCTTTGACCTTCAAGGAACAAAGATATATAGTATACCTCTACTTTTTAGATTTGGTAGCGCTTTCCCCTTTCTCACTTGGCTGGAGCAGAGTGGTGTTGTACAAAAGGCAACTTGATCCTGGAACTTCTAGGTGATAGACCCCTTTGGCTTCCCCTTGGTGGTTTCCCTCTAGTATCTTCAGTCTCTTCTTCCTCTTTTCTTCCTTGCTGACCCCCTCTGGCTATTTATATGTTTAAGAACTAGTTCCAGAACCTACCATGAGATACCTTGGCAGGTTCTGATTGGTTGCTTGTGTTAGCTTTCTGGCACTTTCCAGGTAATTCCTCACGTGACTGATGGAAGAAACTGGAACTTTATGCTTCTAGCAGTTTCCACGATTCTCCTGAATGTTTAGGACACTATTGACTAAGAGATAGTCATTGTTGTTGCCTTTGATATGTAAATGGAGTTTGACCAGTTGGAACCTATCTTGAGATCACTAACTAGTAGTGATGAGTGACCACCAAAGTGTTCAGGTGCTCGGCCGAGCGCACAAATATTGTTATGTGTTCGGGCACTTTGGTGCTCGCTCATCACTACTAGTTAGTGATATCAAGATAGATTCCAACTGGTGAAACCTCATTTACATATCAAAGGCCGAGTATAATAGAAGTCAATGGGAGACAACCAGGCACCCCCTGCTCAGATGAGGGGAGGGTGCCTGGTTCATAGGGAATTGTCAGAAAGTGAGAGAAACACCACCGAAATGGATCTGGAAAAGCATGGCGACCATGTCTGGGTACATCTTGGACTCCAATGTCGCTGTTGGGAACAATGTTGTCCCACTTTTACAGACCGACAAAATAAGGCCTAAAATCCCGCCCTCTCAAAAAAAAAAAAAAATTTTAGAGGTAAAATTGTTAGGAAAAAGCACTCCGATACAGCCTGTATATCACATAAAGGAGGGCCTCATTCACATGGTGCTACAATTGTTCAGGTACACTGCTATACTCGTAAAGCCTATGCACTAAGTGAAAGGGCTGCCAAAAATTACAAGGAACTGGCACTACAATACACTCTTTATTACACATAAAGGAGGGCATCATACACACCCTTGAAAAATTATGATTGATGGCCTGCTGGTGACCCTCAAAAACATTTGGAGCAAGGGCCTGCTGGTTACCCTCTAAAACATTACGGGTGAGGGCCTGCTGCTGAGCTGACCCTCTAAAACATTATAGTTGAGGGCCTGAAGGTGAGCGGACCCTATAAAAAATTGTAGTGAGGGCCTGAAGGTGAGTGAACCCCATAAAACATTGCAGTGATGGCCTACAGGTTAGCAGACTGTATAAAACATTACAAGTGAGGGCCTGAAGGTGAGCAGGCCGTATAAAACATTGGAGGTGAGGGCCTGAAGGTGGGCGGACCACATAAAACATTGCAGTGATGGCCTACAGGTGAGCAGACTGTATAAAACATTGGAGGTGAGGGCCTGGCCTGAAGGTGAGCAGACCATATAAAACATTAAAGGTGAGGGCCTGAAGGTGAGCAGACCGTATAAAACATTGGAGGTCAGGGCCTGAAGGTTGATCGAACCCCATAAAACATTGCAGTTAGGGCCTACAAGTGAGCAGACCGTATAAAACTCCAGCTCTTCCTCCTCCTCTTCATGGCCCAATTCGCCCCGAGAAGACGAACTGTGGATGTTATGGCTATCACCCTGTGTAATGTTCTCCCCCATTTACTCGTCTGCCACATTCAGAGCGTCCTCCTAAATTGTGAGCAGTGATCGTTTGAGTAGACAGATCAGTGGGATGGTTATGCTGATAATAGCAGTTATCGCCACTAACCATTTGTGTGGATTTATCAAAGTTTTTTAATACCTCACATACAGTAGGTCTCCCATCAATGCCCACTCCTCGCTTGTGAATAGTGGCAGTTGACTCGAAAGGCGACGACCATGTTGCAGCTGGTATTCAATAACTGCCCTCTGCTACTCACAAACCCTGGCCAACATGTAGAAGGTAGAGTTCCAGTGCGTGCTCTCATCGCACAACAGTCGGTGAGCTGAAAGCCGCAAGCGCTGCCACAGCGTTGACAGAAAGGCTGAAGCTGTGGACAGCTTTCTGAAGTGGGCACACAAGTGGTGCGCCTTCACTCGTAGCTCCTGCAAATTGGGGTAGGTTTTTATAAACTGCTGAACCACTAAGTTTAAGACATGGGCTAGGCATGGAATGTGTGTCAGGTTGCCGAGCTCCAAAGCCACCACCAAGTTACGGTCATTGTCAGACACAACCATGCCTGGTTGTATGTTGAGTAGCGAGAGCCACAGCTCGGTCTGGTCCCTTATACCCTGCCACAGCTCTGCGGTGGTGTGCTGTTTGTCCCCTAAGCAGATTAGCTTCAGCACGGACTGTTGACGCTTACCCACAGCAGTGCCACACTGCTTCCAGCTAGCGACTAATGGCTGACTGCTGTTGGAGGTGGAAGTGGAGGAGGTGGCAGAGGAGGAGAAGTGAGTGTTGGAGCCAGTAACATAGCTGCTGGCGGAGACCCTAATAGACTTAGGGCCCGCAATCCTGGGCGTGGGTTACACCTGTGCCATCCCAGGGTACGACTCACTCCCGGCCTCCACAACATTCACCCAGTGTGCGGTCAGGGAAATGTAGCGTCCCTGGTCACCAGCACTTATCCATGTGTCCGTGGTGAGGAGGACCTTACCAGTAAGTGCGTTGGTCAGGACACGGGTGATGTTCTGGGACACATGCTGGTGTAAGGCGGACATGGCACACCGTGAAAAATAGTGGCGGCTGGGGACTGCGTACCGAGGGATGTCCGCCGACATCAGGCTGCGGAAGGCCTCAGTGTCCACAAGCCTAAATGGCAACATTTTAAGGGCCAGTAATTTTGAAAGTTGCGCATTTAGTGCTATGGCCTGTGGGTGGGTATTTGCACTTGCATTCAAATGCCTGTGTTATCAACATTTGGATGCTGCGCTGGGACAGGGAAGTGGATGTTGTTGCTGACGGTTCATGCGAAGGTCCAGGTGCAGGGCGATGGGCATCCGGGCCTCCGCCTTGACAGGGGATTGGCCAGCAGTGCGTAACACAGGGAAAGTGGAGGCAGTGGTGTGACCCGCAGACCCAGATTGTGGACCCAGGCGTTTGGCCCACTTATTAGGGGCTTGGATGCCATGTGGCGGATCATGCCCAGGCTCATTCTGGTACGGCACAGGTTGCAAACTATCACTCTTTTGTCATCTGCGCTTTCCTAAAAAAAAAGCGCCATACTGTGGAACACCTACCCCTTGGCAAGGTAGATTTGTGCATGGGGGTGCTCGGTGTAACGGTTGCGGGCCTGTTTGGTGTTGGCCGACGTCTCCCTTTTGCAAGACCACTACCTCTTCCAGACTGTTGCAGTGCTGGGGATCCCTCCCCCTCTGTACTGCTGTCCTCGATCGGCTTTTCACCTTCCCATGTTGGGTCAGTGACCACATCATCCACCACCTCTTCTTCCACTTCCTCACTCTGCTCATCCTCCTGACTTGACCTAACCGCAACCTGAGTATTTGGCAACTGTGTCTCATCATCCTCCTCCACGTAAACGAATGATTGCCGATCTCACCACCATCATCTTCTTGCAACTGCGAAGACTCAAGAGGTTGGGAATCAGGGCACAATATCTCAGGTCCCTCTTCAAGCGTGCTGGGCAAGAGGGACAATTACAATAGTGGTGCTGGAAAGAGCTCCTCAGAATTTTCGAGAGATCACTCGTTTGACAAGCCTCTACATGGTGGGAGGAGGGATGATCAGAGTGAGGATTTGGTTGACCAGACTCTTAGCTACAGAGACTGAACCTAGAGGAAGAGAGGGTAGTGCTTAACCGACTGGAAGCATTATCTTCAGCAAACCAACCGACCAACTGTTCGCACTGGTCCAACTTTGAAAGTGTAGTCCTGCGCCACCCAGCTAATTTGGACATGAAGCTGGGTACATTTATTTTTTCGGGTGCACTGGCAGCAGACACAGTTTTATTGCGCCCAGGGCCACTACCTCTGCATGCACCATCAACATCACGCCCACTTCCCCATCCCTTTGTGCTCGCCTTCTTCATATTAATGGTTTTGTTTATAGATGTGGCGCTGATTGTTTTACTGTCTGCTAAAGACACAGTTTTCTGATGCAGGACAGTATTGGATACAAAACCCAAAGATTGTGGACACTTTACTATGCCCAGATTAATCGAATTTGTAATATACACACTGTATTCAGATGCAGTTCAGTATTGGATACAAATTTGTCCCAAATAAAATGTATTCTCTACTGGAATACTGTGTATACAATTGTGGCCTAAACTCACCCACAGATGTGCCCAAAACTAGTTAAATTGGGCCAAAATATAAATCACTCTCTGCTGGAGGAATGAATAGAACGGTTGCAGATTTAACGCAACCACACAGATGTGGCACAAAGTAGATTAATTTCCCCAGAAAAAAAATATTCTCTGATTGTGCAGTGTATATCTCACTAGCAGGCACGCTGTAGTGAATAAGCCCCTTTTTATAATGTCTGCTCAACACACTGCTGTCTGATGGCGTACTGTAGATGTCACTAATCTGAAATCTTTCTGTCTTTTAAAAAGCGATTTTCAAGCCCTGCACTATCTGTCCCTTCCTGAAGACGCCTGTCCCTGATAGTGCTGAATTAAACCCCTTGTTAAAAAAATAAAAATGGTGCTGCACTGCTGTCACACACACACACTGTAGTCCTTAAAAGGACTGTTTGGTCTTTCGATAAAGTTTTTGTAGTGAATTCAGTAACTTTACAGCAAAACGCTATCTGTCCCTGCCTACTGTCTGCTCTCCCTGACGCTGAATGATCTGAGCACCGGACCTCAGCTCCTATATGAACTTGTATCACGTGTTCCGGCCAGCCAATCAGTGTAAGGCTTACAGCTAACATGGCTATGGCCTTACACTGAAGGGAATTACTTACCTGGACCTTGATTGGCTGCCTAGGAGGTGCCAAACGTGAGGGGAGGAGACTCAAGCAATGTGTCGAACACACATGGTGCTCGGCCAAGTACAGCCGAGGGCCGATCATAGTAATACTGAAGCCGAACCGATACTCGGCCGAGCATGCTCGCTCATCACTACTAACTAGCCCTAACTGGTTTGGAGATGAATATATCTTTACAACTAGAGGTCAAAAGCTGAGACATAACAATAGATGTGAATATATACAAAGTGAAATAAAATGACACAAATACAAAATAGTTAAAAATCTCACTCAACGCGTATCAGAGCAGAAACCCAGCCATGAGAAGGAAAGAACTGCCTGTAGAGCTCAGAAACAGGATGGTGTGGAGACAATAAACCAAAAAACGCCCTAAACGGTACAAAGATGGGTGAATATTGTCAACACCTCCAATATATCCTAAATCTATTCCAATGGTGGACTAGGCATTAAAATCTAACTTTTAATAATTGATTAAAAAACACCAATTAAACAGTGAGACACCAATACATAAAGGTGCAACAGTGTTGGCCTTGTTTCTGTATTGACTATATACTAGCCATTATGCCAGTACTGACATGCACCACTATTACCTTAATATATAAAAATACAAGTAAAAAGGTTCAATCTCACCCCTTTTCTTGTTAGTATCCAAATGAGCGTGGTCATGTGCCCAATTCAACGGATCTCTCGCATATTCATACAGGCAAGGAGGGCAGCTTCGTGTGTGATAGTGGCAATGGCTCCTGTATAGCCCTGGTCATCAACCTCCCTAAATACTAGGTGAGGAGGGGGACCTATATTAGCCTTGCCTATAGACACGGAGCACCCGCCCCGACAGGGGCGACCCCATACGGAACCTGTCCCTGCACGGGGCCTGAAATTTCTCTGTACTGCCCCTAGTATACAATCCCTACGCGCCACGTTTCGTCCCTTTTGGGACTCGTCAGGGGACATGCCAATTAGGGGTTAAAAGATAAGGTTCAAGTTTTCACTGTCCCTTATATCGCCACCTGGGCAGTAGTCCCAGGCGGTACCAACGACTTCTGTGATGAAGGGAGGGTATGGTGTCCCTCACACCTCCACACTTAACCACAGTATGTGCGGTCTCACTGCGCAAAATAATCCTAGGCAGAGACCTGGCATTTTAGGGGTCCTAAAGCGTGAGAATCCAAATGCGTAAAAATGCCCTGTGAAATCCTAAAGATACTCATGGGAATTTGGGCCCCTTTGCGCATCTTGGTTGCAAAAAAGTGTCACACATGTGGTGTCGCCGTACTTAGGAGAAGGAGGGCAATGAGTTTTGGGGTGTATTTTTATATATACCCATACTTTGTGTGAGAAATATCGCTGTAAACGACAAATTTTTAAATTTTTTTATACAAAGTTGTCAATTTACAGAGATATTTCTCTCACCCAACATGGGTATATGTAAAAATACACACCAAAACACATTGCCCTACTTCTCCTGAGTACGGCCATACCACATGAGTGACACTTTTTTGCAGCCTGGGTGCGCAAAGGGGCCAAAATTCCAACGACTACCTTTAGGTTTTACATGGCTGCTCACAATTTAGCCCCACCCAAAATGCCAGAACAGTACAAACACCCCACAAATGACCCCATTTTGGAAAGAAGACATCCCAAGGTATTCGCTGAGGGGCATAGTAAGTCTATAAAAAATTAAACTTTTTGTCACAAGTTAGCGGAAAGGGAGACTTTGTGAGAAAAAAACAATAAAAAATCAATTTCCGCTAACTTGTGCCAAAAAAAAAATCTTCTATGAACTAGCCATGGCCCTCATGGAATACCTTGGGGTGTCTTCTTTCCAAAATGGGGTCACTTGTGGGGTATTTATACTGCCCTGGCATTTTAGGGGTCTCTAAAGCGTGAGAAGAAGTCTGGAATCTAAATGCGTAAAAATGCCCTGTGAAATCGTAAAGGTACTCATTGGAATTTGGGCCCCTTTGCGCACCCAGGCTGCAAAAAAGTGTCACACATGTGGTATCGCCGTACTCAGTAGAAGTAGGGCAATGTGTTTTGGGGTGTGTTTTTACATATACCCATGCTGGGTGTGAGAAATATCTCTGTAAATGACAACTTTTTAAAAAGTTTTATACAAAGTTGTCAGTTTACAGAGATATTTCTCTCACCCAACATGGGTATATGTAAGAATACACCCCAAAACACATTGCCCTATTTCTCCTGAGTACGGCGATACCACATGAGTGACACTTTTTTGCAGCCTGGGTGCGCAAACGGGCCCAAATTCCAATGAGTACCTTTAGGTTTTACAGGGATGCTCACAATTTAGCCCCACCCAAAATGCCAGAACAGTAAACACACCCCACAAATGACCCCATTTTGGAAAGTAGACATCCCAAGGTATTCACTGAGGGGCATAGTGAGTCCGTGGGAGATTTTATTCTTTTTTGCCAGAAGTTAGCAGAAATGAAAACTTTATTATTATTTTTTTTTCCTCATAAAGTGTCATTTTCCGCTAACTTGTGAAAAAAAATGAAATGATACATGAACTCACCATGCCCCTCCGAGAATACTTTGGGGTGTCTTCTTTCTAAAATGGTGTCACTTGGGGGGTATTTATACTATCCTGACATTCTAGCACCTGAAGAAACATGACAGGTGCTCAGAAAGTTAGAGATGCTTCAAAATGCCGAAATTCACTTTGTTGTACCATAGTCTGTAAACACTATAACTTTTACTCAAACCAATAAATATACACTTATTGGATTTTTTTTATCAAAGACATGTAGAACAATACATTTAGAGAAAAATTTATATAGAAATGTAGTTTTTTTAAAAAAAAGTTACAACAGAAAGTGAAAAATGTCATTTTTTTGCTAAAATTTCGGGCATTTTTGATTAATAGCAAAAAAAGTAAAAATGTCAGCAGCAATGAAATAGCACCAAATGAAAGCTCTATTAGTGAGAAGAAAAGGAGGTAAAATTCATTTGGGTGGTAAATTGTATGACGGAGCAATAAACGGTGAAAGTAGTGTAGTGCAGAATTGTAAACAGTGGCCTGGTCATTAACCCCTTAAGGACCAAGGGCGTACACCCTGTGAATATCCGATCACCGCTGCGCACGTGGCGGTGATCGGAACAAGATGCCTGCTGAAATCAATCAGCAGGCATCTTGGCACAATGCCCAGGGGGGTCCTGTGACCCCCCATGTCAGCGATCGCAGCAAACCGCAGGTCAATTCAGACCTGCGGTTTGCTGCGCTATCTGTAGTCTCTGATCCCCGCGGTCTGTGACCGTGGGGATCAGAGACTAAAATATGCCCCAAAGTGTAATTTTTAACCGCGGTATAGAAGGTGTTAACATGGAGAGAGCTCCCTCTCCCATCAGGGGGCTGCCGTACCTTTGCAGCCCCCCCGACGGGATAGGATAGTAGAGGGAGGGAGCTCACCTCTCTTCCCATCACCCGCTGCTCTGTAATGGCAGCGGGTGATGGTACTATGGCAGCAGGGCTGCTTCAGAAGCGTCCTGCTTGCTATGGTATAGTAACTCTGGTCAGACTTCTGCTAAAGGAAGACTGTGAAAAGTAAAAATACAGTGCAGTACACTATATAGTGTACTGTACTGTATTATATAGACACCAGATCCACTGGATCTACAAGAACCAAGTGGGTCTGGGTCAAAAATGTCAAAATAAGAAAAATACATATCACTGAATAAAAATAAAAAAACAAATAAACTACACATATTAGGTATGGCGCGTCCGTAAAAATCTCCTCTATAAAAATATCACGTGACCTAACCCCTCACGCAAATACCGTAAAAAAACACAAAAAAATGGTGTAAAAAGCCATTTTTGTCACCTTACATCACAAAAAGTGTAATACCAAGTGATCAAAAAGGCGTATGCCTCCCAAAATAGTACCAATAAAACCGCCATCTCATCCCGCAAAAAATGAGTCCTTTTATAGGACAACCGCCCAAAAAATAAAAAATATGGCTCTCAGACTATGGAGACACTAAAACATAATTTTTTTTTTCTAAAATGCTATTATTGTGTTAAAGTAAAATAAATAAATAAAAAGTATACATATTATGTATCGCCGCGTCCGTAAAAACCTGCTCTATAAAAATATCACATTATCTAACCCCTCAGGTAAACTGTTAAAAAAATAAAATAAAAACAATGTAAAAAAAAAACATTTTTGTCACCTCACATCTCAAAAACTGTAATAGCAAGCGATCAAAAAGTTATATGCACCCAAAAATAGTGCCAATCAAAGAGTAGGAGGGGGCGCTAGGCACGAACAGCGATGGGTGCGGCCGGGCACCCTGCATCCCTGGACCTCCCTTGGGCACCTTATTTCTTTGATTGACAGGTTAGTAAAACCTGTTTTTTGCCAAAATAAAGCTACTGATCGCATTGATGAGCCCACATTAGGAATCCTGATGAGAACCTGAGCGTCAGCATATGTTTAGCTGACAGGGGTCAAACCTGGTGACAGAATCCCTTTAACATGTCAGTTATATCATAGTGAGTGACATAAGCCCAAAACACTGAGAAAAAGAGATGAAAAAAGTAGTACTGCTTGTTAAAGGGGTTTCCTGGGATAGGTCATTAGTATCTGAACGGTCATTAGTATCTGAATGGTGGGGGTCCTACACCTGGAACCCCCACCGATCAGCTGTTTGAGAAGGCATCGTTGCTCCTGTGAGCGGCACTGCCATCTCACAGCTTACCAAGCACAGCGCTGTACATTGTATAGCGGCTATGCTTGGCATCACAGCTCAGCCCCATTCACTTCAATGTGGCTGAGTGCGATACCAAGCACTGCCACTATACAATGTACAGCGCTGTGCTTGGTGACCATGGAGAAAGCTGTGGCACTCACAGGAACGCTGATGCCTTCTGAAACAGCTGGACAGCGGTGGTTCCTGGGTGCCAGACCCCCATCGATTAGATACTGATGACCTATCCTTAGGATAAGTTATCAGTATCAAAATCCCAGAAAACCCCTTCTAAAATCCCAGCATGTAGCACTAATAAAAATTGCAGCTGCTCACTTGCAAGCAGCAGTTTTGAAGAGATTTGCAAGTCACTAAATGCCTTTCCAAGAACAGAGATAGATTATCACATCAAACCCTTTTGCTGCTAAGGATGTATCTCATAAATACATGCAGGGTGCAACTTCAGTGGCAAAAATATAGAAGATATATCCTTCCAATAACGACTTGTAATTACCGCCGCCTCTGCGGGCCTTCATGTACTCATGGTCATATACCTGCTGCATTAGTTATTCCATTTGTGTTGCTAATATTCTTTATTTCATATTTTTCATTTGGATTCCTGCCAGATGGATATGTGTATTCTTGGAGCATATTCCCATTCAACTTTGGTGATGACTTTTATTTTTTACTTTGCATCTGTGCACTTGGCTACCTTTTGGTTTATTTTACTTTATTTACTCACCTATTTATTATTCAATGTGTCAGAATCCTGATGTATTCTTCTAATTTCCCACTAGTGGCCGCTGTTTAACTCACTCTGAACTATTGTGTTGCACTTCCACTCCTCACCACTGGAGGCTGCTGTGTTTGTCCTAGGATTTGCCCTTAAGAAAGATGGCCGATGTGTGCTGATTGGAGGCAATCTTGTTTACTGTTTGGGCCTACTTATACCCATGAGGCAATTCAATCATTGCTCGTGTATTGTGACTTCTTCCAGTCTCCTGCTCCTCAGAACGTCTTTCCCAGACTGTTTCTACACTTCGCTGAATTATTACCTTGCCATCTACACTTCAGACCGCACTACAACTCTACAGTTCATAACTGGGTCTGGCTTATTTCATCTAGCTACTGGATTCCAGCCATGTCTACCAGTATCGTAGCACAACGCTTTTTTTTTTTGTGGTGGCTAGAAAGTAGCAGCTTATGCCATTTTCCATGTGACTTATGAAGTGTTTTATCAGTGTTTTTGCTTGTACCTATTCTCAGTAAAATTATGATTGCCTTATACATGGCTTACGTGCTCACTGCTCCGTCCACAGTTCGCTCATTTGTCACAATTACCACCATCCACCTAGCGGCATCAGATAAGGGACACCAGACACTTTTAGTACATCTAATATAGCAAGACCATGAATGTACAAACATCAATAACGTTAACATTTTACACTGTCCCTATCCTTTCCATACCTGAAATATGTAGACTGTAGACCTATCCTGTCCCTACCCGAAATATGCAGATTGCTATACCTGTCACATGCTACAATAATAGTGACAACCATTATCTTACATTTTTGCCCAAATCGCCATAAATAATTGTTTTCAATTAGTTGTACAAAACAATACAAAAAAAACAATGGTATACGCACGTTTCAGACAGGTGTAATACAGGTGCTTTTTTGGGCGCATATTTTAGATACACCTGGTCCTCTTGCGGTTTGTCAAGGCCTCATGCACACAACGGTGGTTTGCGTCTGCATCCGAGCCACATTTTTTGCAGGTTGGATGCGGACCCATTCACTTCAATGGGGCTGCAAAAGATGCGGACAGCATCCGCACGTGTGCTGTCCACATCCGCACGTCCGTTCTTTTGATCGATTCTATAGTTCTCTTGTACTTATGCAGTACAAGAAAACTATGCATTCAATGCTATATGGACAGTCTCCAGCAGGCTGCGCCAGAGAGGCAATACCTGCTAGGATATACTGTGGCCAGCTTTGCAGTTTTCAATAGGGAGTCCGCTTCCTCTGTATACCATTGAGATGCCACAGTTGCTATTGACCACGACATTTAAGGGGTAAATGGCCTGGATCATGGGCATCTGCCGGGCCATTAGAGCAGGAGACCCATGCAGCGCTAGTTCTGCCATAAAAGACAGCAGCCCAGCCTGACTCCTTAGTGACCTCCTTACAAAGGCGTACGGGTGGTCACTAAAGGATTAAGGTAATTTTAGTCTGCTGTGTTTTTACTGTGCTTGAAGAAAATGCAGCAGACGCAGGAATGTTGTCCCAAAAACAGCATGCGTTTTTTTTTCTATGCATTATTTTGCCGCACCCAAAACGCAGCACAGCCGCGACATGTGGCAGCACCCTTAGTTAACACATCAGATTTAGCCCCTTTCACACGAGCGAGTTTTTAGCGCGGGTGCAATGCGTGACGTGAACGCATTACACCCGCACTGAATCCGGACCCATTCATTTCAATAGCTCTGTGTACATGAGTGTTGTTTTTCACGCATCACTTGTGCGTTGCATGAAAATTGCAGCATGTTCTATATTCATTTATGAAATCTGGGGTCATATATTAAATCTGGCATGCCGGTTTTCTGGCTTTAAATTGTCACAAGCGCTGGTGCACACAATGTTTTGCACAAAATTTTGTGACTTTTGGCCTCTTGTACCACACCACGCCACTTTGACATTCAAAGTCACAAAAATGTTGCAACTCCACGCCATGCAATCCCCAGGTGTACTTTAAAGGATATAGGTGGAAACCACATTGCACTTACTCCAAATTCATCATTATTATGCGCCAATTTATAAATTAGATGGACCAGTTTAGGCTACATTCACACGTCCTGTCTGTGTTTTGCGGATCCACGGATCCGCAAAACACGGACACCGGCAATGTGCGTTCTGCATTTTGCAGACCGCACATCGCCGGCACTCTCATAGAAAATGCCTTTTCTTGTCCGCAATTGCGGACAAGAATAGGACGTGTGCTATATTTTTCGGGACACGATTGCGGACCCGGAAGTGCGGATCTGCAATTGCAGACCCGGGCGGGACATCGTCTGTCCCCATTGAAATGAATGGGTCCGCAATTCCATTCCGCAAAATGCAGAACAGAATTGCGGATGTGTGAATGGAGCCTAAAAATGACACAAAAAACACCACCAATGACAAATTTTTTCTTTAAATCTTCCAGAAAGGATCTTCTCCTTTTCTGAATGTTTCCATTCAGCCACCTTTGCTTTAGTGAACATTTTGTCCAATCTGAAGGCCTTTAGCCCCCTAGAGGTGGATTCTGGAACTTCCCCTTGACCAACATCCTTATTTCTTGACTGTAAGAATTTCAGTCATTTTTTAATTTTCTTCACAGGAAAATATCCCCTTCCTTGTTAGAGGAAGATGAAAATCTCTCTCTTCCACAGGAGTCCGATAATGAGGTTTAGAACTCCTAAGGCGTTGAGGGATAAAGAAATCTGTCTCGTTCATGGAGCTTTACACATGGGAGAGATTGATCAAAACTGGTGCAAAGGAAAACTGGCTTAGGCTACTTTCACATCTGCGTTTTCAATTCCGCCACTGATCCGTCATAGGATTCGTTCATTGTCAATAGGGACAAAACGGAATGCACCAAAATGCATTCCGTTCGGTTGCGCTCCCATTGCGGAGCAGCGTTTTTCTATCCGCAATATGGTGCGGAGCAAAACGGATCCGTCCTGGCACACAATGTAAGTCAATAGGAACTGATCGGTTTTCTCTGACACAATAGAATACGGATCCGTCCCCCACTGACTTTCAATGGTGTTCATGACGGATCCGTCATGGCTATAGAAGACATAATACAACCGGATCCGTTAATGACGGATGTATGTGGTTGTAGTATTGTAACAGAAGCGTTTTGCAGATCCACGACGGAACTGCAAAAAAAACGCTAATGTGAAAGTAGCCTTACTTGCCCATAGTGACCAATGCTATTCCACCTTTCATTTTTCAGAGCTCCTTTAGAAAATGAGTATCAGTCTGATTGGTTGCTATGGGCAACTAAGCCAGTTTTCCTTTGTACCGGTTTTCATAAATCATAATCTTTGACCCAAACAACAATATCACAAAATGGCGGTTCTCCTGCAGTATTTGAGAGAAGCACTGTTGACATCTATATTATTATATTCATGTCACAATCTCTGCAGCTATAATATTTATGCCTGGAGGTGGATTTTCCTCCTTCAGATCCGTCAATGGAGCCAGCAGAAGACATCTGTGCAAAAGAAAATAATGTAATTCCATAATAAACCTTAATGAAAGAAGCAAATAGTATAAAAAGAACTTAGAAATGCAGAGAACCCTACAAAAAAACCAACTGCATACTATATAGCTATATGAAAGGGGGTATCCAGCAATTGATGATGTGATCATTATCACATCTGCGGGGGTTCAAGTCCTGATACCCCCCTTCGATCAGTTGTTTCAGGGAGCCGCCTCACTCACCACCTCTGGTAAGCGATACAGGCTCCCGCAGCTTACCAACCACAGCGCTTTATATCATATAGTGGCAGTACTTGGTATTGCAGCTCAGTCCTATTGACTTGAATGGGGCCGAGTTACAATTAGGCCATGTGACCAAAGTACGGTGACGTCACTGGCTTGGGAAGAGGCCACGGTGCTCATAGCTGATCGTCGTTTAGTCCTGGGTTGTCAGACCCCCACCAATTTGATGACCTATCCAGAGGTGCAGTTTTCATATTTCCTATAAAAATTTGGCTAACATCTGAAGCTGGATTTTTTTACTGCCAAAAGCGCACCAAAAACCGAAAGGTGCAAAAACACCACTATAAAAGCGAACGTGCATAAAAACGCCATTAAAAACATATGTGTGAACCTACTCTAAAACACAGATTTTTGGTCTTTCTAGTTCTGGTTAGATTTGTGCATATAAAGCTAATCTTAAAGAGGACCTTTCACTTGTCCAACTCCTCGCACCTGGGAGGAGACATTCTCTTCTGCCCTGGGCGTCTCCTTCTCCCAGGCTGGAGCGCTGGCCAATCGCAACGCTCAGCTCACAGCCTGAGAGCTCTCTTTCTCCCAGGCTGTGAGCTGAGCGTTGCGATTGGCCAGCGCTCCAGCCTGGGAGAAAGAGACGCCCAGGGCAGAAGGATGTCTCCTCCCAGGTGCGAGCTTAGCTGTAATTACCATACAGCGCCGGTAATCGGGGCCACAGCGGGCGAACGGAGCGGTGCTCAGAGATAATAGTAAGTGCAGGGAGATCCCTGGGCGCCGCTCTACACATACATATCATTATCTGACAATCGTTGGACCAGTGAAAGGTCCTCTTTAAGAGTGGTTTCAGTGTGAGAAAAAAAAAAAAACATGTTACATGCTGGCTAATTGGAAATTATAGCAGGCCCTACAAACACTGCATTTTTTTCATAGTGGCGTTTTAAGATAATTTCATAGCGTTTTTTATTTTATCGCAGCATGCACCAGGTATGGCATTCTTCAGACTTTGCTTGCAGACATCTATTGGCCCACTGACTTTTATGTGTCAGTGTTCACTCTGTGTGCTGCCAATTATCTCTCATCGCGGTGATGCTAGGGTGGCTCGTCCCCATCCACGCCTGCCATTGGCTGCTCCCACTCCTAACCCCTCCTCCCCCCAAAAACCCCTGTTTTCATTCGCAGAAGCGGCCGTGCGAGACCAGCGGCACAGGGAAAGGGGAGCCAGGTAAGTATATTCATTGTGAGGGGCCTGGACGGGGGAGGAGGGCATTTTATAGTCTTAGATAACCCCTTTTAGGGTACTTTCACACTAGCGTTTTGGATTCCGTTTGTGAGATCCGTTTCAGGGCTCTCACAAACGTTCCAAAACGGATCAGTTAAGCCCCAATGCATTCTGAATGGATAAGGATCCGTTCAGAATGCATCAGTTCGGCTCCGTTCCGCCTCTATTACGTTTTGGAGGCGGACACCAAAACGCAGCATGCAGCATTTTGGTGTCCGTCTGAAGAGGCGGAGCCTAACGGATCAGTTTTTTTTTACAATGTAAGTCAATGGGGACGGATCCGTTGTCAGTGACACAATATGGTGCATTTGAAAACGGATCCGTTCCCCATTGACTTTCAATGTAATCCAAAACGGATCCGTTTTGGACTTTGTCATTTTTCTTTAAACCTAATGCAAACGGATCCGTTCTAAACGGATACAAACGTTTGCATTATAGGTGCGGATCCGTCTGTGAAAATAAACAGACGGATCCGCACCAACGCTAGTGTGAAAGTACCCTAACTGAATGAGCCCTAAGAAGCAGAACATTAGCGTTTTTCTCAATGAGAAATTAAAAACACAATTAATTAAAATGAGCATCAATTTAAAAAAAAAGTGCACGAGAACCGAACCAAACACTGAAGAACCACAAAGCAGATGAGAATCACCCAGAAGTAGTCACTGGGTTTATCTATTTTAAAGACGAAGTCCAAAACAAATATTGGCCATCTACTAGTAAACCAGAGGTTGAGAACCAGACAATGTTTGACATTGTAGCATTTTTCAGCTGTTATTTTTGCAGACACGACATTTTGCTTTTCACTTTTGAATTAATTTTGCTATTAATAAAATATTTGTTTGTTAAACAATTCTAAAATATCATTTCTGTATCACTTCCTTACAGTTTTCCACATCTCTGCTTGCTGTCATGGTTATGTGGTGGTGAACACACAGCTCTTTACAGTAGTCCATCACATGACCACAACAGTTTTTTTTAAAGAGTAACTAAACTTTGAATTAACTTTTTGGTAAAATGTCTCTAATGCTATAATACTTTTTGTAATATACTTTGTATTAAAAATACATTAATAGATATTCCCCCTAAAGAGCACCTTTCCCTGTGCGCTTAAAATCCACTTTTGTGCACACCGCTGACTGCTCAGCGGTGTATGGAGTACGGGCTCTACAGTATATGAATTGGGTTGCAGCGCATGGAGTACGGGCAGGAGCACACATTACTGCTCCTGTCCGTGCCCCCCAGAGGTTTACTAAATGCTGGCATAGCACATGGGTACCCTGTACTCATGTAATATGCCAGGATTAGCTGAGTGGAGTGGGCTCCTGCCTGTGTCTGCTTTGCTCAGCTAATCCTGGCATAGCACATGGGTACTGTTACGCCAGGATTCAGTGAGACTCCGGGGGAAGGGGGGGGGGGGCATGGGCAGGAGCAGCAATGTGCGTTCCTGCCCGTACTCCATGCGTGGTGGCCCCATTGATAAACTGTAGAGCCCGTCAGCGGTGTACAGAAAAGTGGATTTTAAGCGCACAGACAAAGGTCCGCTTTGGGGTGAATCTCTGTTAAAATTAAAAATGCATTAATAAAGTATAACAAAAATTATTGTTAGGACATTTTAAAGAAAAAATTTAAGTTTAGTTACTCTAAGGTTCCACTGAAGCAGAGATCTTGTGTTCAATGAAGACATCAGCCCCTCTCACTGATGGGTGCCTGATTAGCAGCAGATGCTTTAGGCTGGAGAACTGGGGAGAAGGGCAGCTGGTTCTGTACCTGATGGTCCCTATTTACATGCTCTAAGGCTGTATTGACATGGTCATGTGTGGTCCCAATAATGGCCTCATTTCCTAGACCGCCCGCGGCTCATGTGAGCTGAACTCCCTGCATCATAGAATCAGTGACCAAGCTTTCCCAGACTCCAGAATGATAAATGTGCTTAGTAATGAAGCAATTCACCCACCACTTGTCTTGGTGCCACCAGAGTTACCATTCAAAGCTGTAGGAAAGTTGTTGTGGTGGCCATATTAGGCTTGTTTTTACCGGTAACTTTCTTAACCTTCAGGAATTGATGAACCTCAAGTATAGGATGGTACAATCTAAAGAGAATTTACTTTTTTATGATAAAAAATAAATTCCGGAAACAATTCTGACAACCTGGAATGATGAACACTAGGAGTGAGAATAACACAGGACAGCAGTAAAATAGCTGGAACATGTAGCCTACACGAAATACAAGTTTTAATTATGGACCAGACTAGTTTACAAAAAGAATAAAAAAAGAAAAATCCTCAAATATTCAATGTTCCACGAGTTGTCAACTAAGGACAAAGCCATCGCCACATTGCCAGCAGGGAAGAGGAATGTGGCTGTGAAGTCATTATATGTCACCATCGGCCCCGGACAATGCCCTATAAGAGCTCATGAAGATCATGGAGGAAGGGCCCCTAAGCAGGAACCCCCTCCATTATCAGAGCGGATTGCTTAAGCTGCATTTAGATGCTGCGAGGAGCAGACGATTGTCGGGAAGGAATCGGCTGCTTGTTAAGTGGAGGTGAAGATGAAGAATGCAGCAATCACCCCCACAGTATGAGGACTAGTGATGGCTACTGCAATCTCTCGTACCCCACACAAAATCATTGTTTCCGGGCAGGAGAGTGCTTTTTAGGCTGCCCGGGAACCATGATTGAGGTGTCCACTCTCAGATCATTTGGTGATATGCGGCACCTTTAAACGGGCCGATTACAAGCGTTGTAGGGTCGTGTAAATGCAGCTTTATACTGTCTTTAGCAGGGGGTCCCAACAACCGAAATAGTCATTGGGGGGACCTGTCAATGAAAAGAGATTGTCCAAAGTGGACAGCCCATTCAACATAAATGGTTTTGTTTGGCAAGTACATAAGCTCAAAATACGAAGACTGTAAACTGTACCATACCTGTCTGGGACCTCCTCTGTGCACCCTTTCTGTGTAATGACGTGTCATCCACAGGGAACACAAATCATGGAGGCCAATTGAAGAAAGGAGTTGTGTTATCCATAGCATTATCACTGCAGTGGCCAAACCTGATGTGATAATGAAGAATGCACAGAGGAGCGTCGGGGAAAACAGAGAAAATAAAATACATAAAAAGGTAAATCCACGGACGGGCTGCAGGATTCACCATCGCCAAATGGAAACAAATCTTTGAAGCTTGTGCATTCTTATGTGAACGAAGCTTAATCATTTCTGTAATGAAACGCTGCATATCTTTTAATTCCTCGTCAAGATCCCAGCCATCTTTACACAGTCATAGACGGAGGACGGTCAACAGCTGATAGGTCCGTCGCCTCCTTGAAAAGAGCACGAATTTAAATACAACTTACACTAAATCTTTTTCCACAAAACTATATTTCCATCTGCTCAGCTCCTCCTGCTTTATAACACGCTGCCTGCAGCTCAGACACCATATTCAACATGGCAGGTTCCCTCTAAAGGGGACCTAAACATTTACTGAAAGCATGGAAGGTGTAGCAGGGCTTCTCAAACCGAGCCACACCTTTGGTTTGCATCGGCCCTGCTTTGTTTTCCAACACACAGAGTATGGCCCTATAGAAAGTATACAGGATCCGTTCTGTGCACGCTGGCACTATAGAAAGTATACAGGATCCGTACTGTGCACGCTGGCACTATAGAAAGTATACAGGATCCGTACTGTGCACGCTGGCACTATAGAAAGTATACAGGATCCGTACTGTGCACGCTGGCACTATAGAAAGTATACAGGATCCGTACTGTGCACGCTGGCACTATAGAAAGTATACAGGATCCGTACTGTGCACGCTGGCACTATAGAAAGTATATAGGATCCGTACTGTGCACGCTGGCACTATAGAAAGTATACAGGATCCGTACTGTGCACGCTGGCACTATAGAAAGTATACAGGATCCGTACTGTGCACGCTGGCACTATAGAAAGTATATAGGATCCGTACTGTGCACGCTGGCACTATAGAAAGTATACAGGATCCGTACTGTGCACGCTGGCACTATAGAAAGTATACAGGATCCGTACTGTGCACTCTGGCTCTATAGAAAGTATATAGGATCCGTACTGTGCACGCTGGCACTATAGAAAGTATATAGGATCCGTACTGTGCACGCTTGCTCTATAGAAAGTATATAGGATCCGTACTGTGCACGCTGGCTCTATAGAAAGTATATAGGATCCGTACTGTGCACGCTGGCTCTATAGAAAGTATATAGGATCCGTACTGTGCACGCTGGCACTATAGAAAGTATATAGGATCCGTACTGTGCACGCTTGCTCTATAGAAAGTATACAGGATCCGTACTGGGCACGCTGGCTCTATAGAAAGTATATAGGATCCGTACTGTGCACGCTGGCACTATAGAAAGTATATAGGATCCGTACTGTGCACGCTGGCTCTATAGAAAGTATACAGGATCCGTACTGTGCACGCTGGCTCTATAGAAAGTATACAGGATCCGTACTGTGCACGCTGGCTCTATAGAAAGTATATAGGATCCGTACTGTGCACGCTGGCTCTATAGAAAGTATATAGGATCCGTACTGTGCACGCTGGCACTATAGAAAGTATATAGGATCCGTACTGTGCACGCTTGCTCTATAGAAAGTATATAGGATCCGTACTGTGCACGCTGGCTCTATAGAAAGTATATAGGATCCGTACTGTGCACGCTGGCACTATAGAAAGTATATAGGATCCGTACTGTGCACGCTGGCACTATAGAAAGTATATAGGATCCGTACTGTGCACGCTGGCACTATAGAAAGTATATAGGATCCGTACTGTGCACGCTGGCTCTATAGAAAGTATATAGGATCCGTACTGTGCACGCTGGCTCTATAGAAAGTATATAGGATCCGTACTGTGCACGCTGGCTCTATAGAAAGTATATAGGATCCGTACTGTGCACGCTGGCTCCATAGAAAGTATATAGGATCCGTACTGTGCACGCTGGAACTATAGAAAGTATATAGGATCCGTACTGTGCACGCTGGCTCTATAGAAAGTATATAGGATCCGTACTGTGCACGCTGGAACTATAGAAAGTATATAAGATCCGAACTGTGCACGCTGGCTCCATAGAAAGTATATAGGATCCGTACTGTGCACTCTGGCACTATAGAAAGTATATAAGATCCGAACTGTGCACGCTGGCTCCATAGAAAGTATATAGGATCCGTACTGTGCACTCTGGCTCTATAGAAAGTATATAGAATCCGTACTGTGCACGCTGGAACTATAGAAAGTATATAGAATCCGTACTGTGCACGCTGGCACTATAGAAAGTATATAGGATCCGTACTGTGCACGCTGGCTCTATAGAAAGTATATAGGATCCGTACTGTGCACGCTTGCTCTATAGAAAGTATATAGGATCCGTACTGTGCACGCTGGCTCTATAGAAAGTATATAGGATCCGTACTGTGCACGCCGGCACTATAGAAAGTATATAGGATCCGTACTGTGCACGCTGGAAAAGTAGAGCATAGCCGATGCAAGCTGCAGAGTGCTCTAAAAAGCGCTGCCTCAACTTCTGTGCTTTCAGTAAAAATGTAGGTTCCTTTTAAACTGATACACTGTAACAAGCTTAACAGCTGTATGAATGGGACAATGTATGGTAATAGGGAAGAGGGCTATTCAATGATTAGACTTTAATTTCAGAACATTGGACCCCTGCCCATCTGACTCACAGCAGACATTCTACGCCTGAGGTCTGCAACCACCGGTACTCCAGCTGTGAAGCTACAACTCCCAGCATGCTCCATTTACTACTAAGAGTTCCATGAACAGCTGAGCAAGTGTGCATGCTGGGGGTTGTAGTTTCACAAGAGCTGACATACCAGAGGTTACTGACCCCTGCTTCTACACAAAATCATTAATGAGCTGGAGTTCAAACACTTGAAGATGCTCCTTTAGCTTCTCTCTGACGTCAGACTGTGCGCGCCGCTCCCGCATATGCTCTTGCTGTAAAGCCGAGATCCGTAGACGGAGCCGCTGTTCACGCCTCCTACAAGCCTCCAGCTGCCTCTGAACTTTGCTCAGAGCCTCCAGAGCAGCCTCTGCTCTTCGCTTCCATAAGAGCGCATTTCCCACATGGTAACTATGCTCATTTTGTATGTAAGCTCCTGGCGGCTGTGGGATGCGCATCATGTACGTGGAGGGAGACACAGGCCGAGGAGTTTTGTCCTCCTCCGAGGGTTTGCTCGATTCTGTGTTCAGACACATTTCAGCAGACATCTCCTCTCGTACATGTCCCAGTTCTAAGTCTGATAGTGGCCCATTAATTGCTGATGAAACCTCTAAGTCTTCCAGCGCAGCCTCTGGATGTATCTGGTGGTCCACAGTGGTGGCCAAGGCTCCTTCAGCTGGAGCTGCATCTCCTGGAATATCAATGTTTTCCGGGCAAAGTCCATGGAAGTGAACCAGATCTGTTGTGGGTACATTGTCATACCTCCCGCTATCAAAACTCTGGTTGTCTGAAGGATTGGCGCTCTCTGCTGTGTTACTGTTTACCAGCAAGTCTCTATGGAGGAAGGAAGGAAGGATCAGTGAAAACTACAGAACAAGGCAGTCCAAATCATAGGCAGCAAAGTGATCCCACAACACCATTAACGAGCATTTTGCTCATTTATTGGGTAATCAGTGGAATCTTAACATCAGCAAACAATGATTTTGTATGGGGACAAGCGTTTGCATTAGTGACTGCTCCTCCCCATACTGTGAAGCGGTCTCTACCATGGATGAGCAAGTGATTGTCAGGAAGGAACGCCGCCTTCCCGACAATCGCCATCCTCATCTGCCAGTGTAAAGGGGCCTTTATGTCTGGCCTGGAGGGGCTGGGTGGCTGAACAAGGAGATGTTTCATGACTTGTACGCAGCAATTACTAATTTGCATAATCATGAAAAGTGTTATTTCTGCAGAGCAGGGATTTACAGAGCAAAGACAGCATTTACTTCAGGGGAGTTAAAGAGGACCTGTTGCCACAAAATGCATTGCAATCTGCAGGCAGCATGTTATAGAGCAGGGGGGGCTGAACAGACTCATATATAGGGGCACATTTATTAAGACCGGCATTTTAGACGTCGGTCTTAATAAGCCCTATGCCTGGAGGTGCATCTGCTAGAATTATGAAGAGGCGCTGGCAGATCCATCGCCACTTCTAAATGTAAGACAGCTTCCTAGCGGTCTTACATTTACACCATTTTCTACGCCTAAAACAGGCATAGAAAGTGGTAAATGTGACAGGCTTGCCCTCTTCCCCACCACGCACACTTCTTTAGACCTGGCGTGAGTGAAGAAAAGTCGCAGATTGTGGCGCAAAGTACATTTGCGCTGCAATCGGCATCAGAAAATACACCTAATTTAGGCGTATTTCTGTTTAACAAATGACCCTCATAGTTTTGTGGGAAGGGTTTCAGCAAAACTTGTATTTTATCATTTTAAAGTGGGTTGGCTGGGCTTTACTAAGTGGTGGCCTAACAGCTCCATCAACGTTACAGTGGACAGAGCTGCTGTCCTTGCAGAGCTGCCCCTAATTATTTCAACGCATTGCCCACCACAAGGATGATGGAGCGGTGTAGTTCCAGTGCCATCTCCCAGCAATGAAGATACACCCAACAGCCGATTAGCAGGGGTCCGACACCCCGCACCACTGCCAATCAACTGGTGATGGCCTATCTGGAAAAATCCAGACAACCCCTCTAAATTTCTGCTCTTTCTGAACTTAAGACCACCCGATGCACAACTATCAGTGACTGACAGTTATCTATGTATATACACTTACACATGGAGCACCATCATTATTTTTTTGATAAGATGGCGACCGAGTCAGAAAAAGAGATTTACGTGAATAGAATACAAGTTTTACAGAATTTCTCATAAAACTATATATCAATCTGCATTTCGTAGTAACAGGTTCCCTTTAAGCCTATTTGTCACTGCCCTTAGTTTATTAGCCTTGCTCCTGATGAAGGTAATTCGTCAGATTATTATGGCGGTGTGGATTACTAACTGTTTTATCGGCCGGTATAAGGAGAGCCGATTTCCAATTCAGCAAAGACAGAACTATTATAAACCCCTAGTAACAAAAGAGAACGAGGAACTTCCTGAATGTAATGACTTCTCATGGAGAGACCCCCTGGACATGTCACACTCACTTTTTCCTCTTTACTTTTGCTTTTGTGACCTTTGAATTTTTCTTTTTCTGTGCTCGGAGTTTTTCGGTCCTCTGCAGTTTTGATGAGGGCATAAATATCGTTGGCACAGCGTCTTCCTTCAGACGATGGTATCCGCTGTAATACAGAGGAATAGACAGTTCATTATATGAAAGCTTGATTTATGTAGAGTGAAATTCTTCCCCTGCGTGTCTACACACTGGGAGGCTCAGTGTGAAAATGACAAAAGGTCCGGTTCCGCAGTGAGTGCAATGGGAAAATGGTGAACAATAGGACCAATACGTTAAGGACATCAAATAGGAGTAAGGAACGGCTGCATTTATTGCCGGCCTCCTGAAATTACCTTGTATTTCGAACCCCCCCCAAGATCGTGTTTAAATAACCTCCATCATTTGCGGGAGGAAGCTAAAAAACGCCTACCTGATGCCAACGGCTTCAAAGCAGCTCTTCTCAAAGTGTTTGGAGCAGAAATAAACATAGTCAGAAGAAGGGTCCCAAAGCCCAAGGCCATTGGGGTCTCTTCTTCTGCAGTTTGCAATCCACAGGCTCCGTCTATGGTCGTCCTTCCTTGGAAGCCTTGTAACAAAGAAAAGCATACACATTTTTTACAAATCTGATATATATAGTATTGTTAACCGCTTCATTACCGGAGTGTTTATCCCCCCCGACCCCCCACCCTCCCTTTCCAGGCCAACGTTTTAGTTTGGGCGATGGTCCTATCCAACTGCGAATAATTATCTCCTGAGCAAACCTACATGTATTTGATATTAAAATTCAAGGGAGATCTTAGACCTTTGTTTTATGAAAAAAAAAATAACCATAGCAAAGGCAGGTGCACTCTGCGGTAATACTAAACCCTCACACTGATGTTAGAATTGAGAGGTTAGTTCGACACATCCTACTAGGAGGACATGTCTTAAGCTCGGACACCACGTCAAGGTCTCTCAAGTAGCCTGAGACCCTACCACTCATTTGATTGTTCTCCACATCTACATTATTGTTATTGTATGTAGGATGGTTATTGTGGTACTTGTAGTCCGTTGCTGGCATCTTTCATTGTATGCATTTTTTGCTGTTGATTGCCCCTAGCAACGGACTACAAGTGCAGGATGTGCTCCCCTATATACATGCACAACTGCATATGGGTTGAGCATATCCCGCTTGTTAAACACCACACCACGTTTTCTAATGGTTTATATAATATGTTTGGAGGTGTATAAACTCCATTTTAAATGTGCCTGCTTTTCATCTGCAGGCTACATTCAGGTGCCACCTGGGAGGCTCTGGGCCATATCAGCCGGTCTCGGGTGGGGCTCACAGGCACCTCCCACCTCCCATTGCAAGCATGGCTACATGCTGGAGGTCACTGGTGAGCTGTCTGTGAGTCAGGCCTTACTCTCCGGCCCCTGGTATCGCCCATACGGCACAGGCAGGTTGAGTGGTAGGGTCTTGGGCTACTTGAGAGACCTTGGCGTGGTGTCCGAGCTTAAGACATGTCCTCCTAGTAGGATATTTCGAACTAACCTCTCAATTCTAACATCAGTGTGAGGGTTTAGTATTGCCACAGAGTGCACCTGCCTTTGCTATGGTTATGTTTTTGATTGTTCTCCACATCCACATTATCGTTATCGTATGTAGGATGGTTATTGTGGTACTTGTAGTCCGTTGCTGGCATCTTCCATTGTATGCAATTTTTGCTGTTGATTGCCCCTAGCAACGGACTACAAGTGCAGGATGTGCTCCCCTATATACATGCACAACTGCATATGGGGTGAGCATATCCTGCTTGTTAAACACCACACCACGTTTTCTAATGGTTTATACCTTTGTTTTATGCCATTAGATAATATAATATAAAAACAAATGTTTCCTTTCTTATCAATTTTTTTCTATTACAGACGATTTCAAATCCAAACATTTCTAAATGCTACAACGATGCCACGCAGAGAGACCGCTTCTGCTGGTCTTGAGCATACGTACAGTGAACGCAGCCGTCGGAAGAGCCATAGGGTGGCGGCAGATCTTAATGTAACCCAGTGTTTATGTACGTGGGGTTACAGTTAGAAACCTACCACCACAACATACCACAAAGTCGTGTGACAGTCATCAAAAGGTTAAAGTAGATGCCCAGAAATAGAAAAACATGGCTGCTTTCTTCCAGAAACAGTGCTACACCTGTCCATGGGTTGTGTCTGGTATTGCAGCTTAGTTCTATGGAAGTGAATGGAGCTGCACAGTTATGGTGTCATATTTTGAAGAAAGCAGCCATGTTTTTCTGACTCTAGGCAACCCTTTTAAAGGGGTTTGTCAAAGTTACAACAAAAAGTCCCCCCGTTCCCCAAATGTAATAAGAACTTACTACTTAGTCCTCTGCTATTTCCAGCACTCAACACTGGTCCTCCCCTCTGTTCTGTGTCTATAGGCTGCCCTGGTGATGCAGCAGTATATGGCATGTAACCGCTGCAGCCAATCACTGGACTTGTACCGTATATTGCTGAGGCCAGTAATTGGCTGCAGTGATCACATTTTGTATAATATTATGTCACGTCGAGGTGACAACCGGATTGTTCTTTTATTGGGCTAATCCCTTTAAGGAGTTTTCTGGCCCCTCCGCCCACAACAATGTAAAAAGCCTTATGTCTACACTACCCAAGTGCATGATTTGTGGCAGAAGTCAGGGACGTTGGGACTATGTCAAGTTTTGAAGAAAAAAAAAACGACAGTTCAAAACGCGTCACTGTTGTGGTGGAGGTGGAGTATTTTGTCTGTACTTACTACCGCTATTTGGAGAACTGAAAAATAAAGTGCAACTACAAATATATTGGAACGGTGCTGGAGTATACTTCTTTAAATTTGCTATGTCACATGATGGCAGTATGAAACTCCCGTACTGCCTGCTAGTACGGGAGTTTCATAGTGAGTAACGTGGATTGCGCTACCTTGCCTACACTTTACATATGGATTGCCTACACTTTACATATGAATGCTGCTGTGTGTGGTGCCCGGTGTAATAGAATACAGTGACTGCATCGGGCCCCACCGCGATTTCAACAGCAGTCGTCGGCCTCTTGCCCCTCCTCCCTCCCCACTGATACATCACAGGTCACGCTGTGCAGCGACTCAGCCAGCGATGCATCAGTGTTAAGCAGAGTAAAAATTTCAGCATTCGTCTCATAAGACGCACTGCCATTTCCCCCGACTTTTGGGGTGGAAAAAAGTGCGTCTTATGGGGCTAAAAATACGGTAATACAGTATCTTAACGATCACAGCGATACTAAATACATATCAACACAGAGACCCTTTTTAAAGCTAGTTTCACATCAGCGAATGTCACGCTCTGGACTTTCAGAGTGAGTATTAGGCTATGTTCACACGACGACATTTGTCGCACGACAAATAGGGCACAACTTCACTGCAACATTTGTCGCGCGACAATTTTTATAATGGGAGTCTATGGTGTCGCAGCGACAGTCGCAAAAAAACCCATGTTGAATGGATTTTTTGCGACTGTCGCGTCGCAGCATGTTGCAATGCGACACCATAGACTCCCATTATAAAAATTGTAGCGCGACAAATGTCGTCGCGTGAACGTAGCCTACATTTTTTCGCACTATTGTCGCGCTACAATTTTTATAATGGGAGTCTATGGTGTCGCATTGCGACATGCAACATGCTGCGACTGCGACTCGACAGTCGCAAAAAATCCATTCAAGATGGGTTTTTCTGCGACTGTCGCGTCGCAGTATGTCGCAACGCGACACCATAGACTCCCATTATAAAAATTGTAGCGTGACAATAGTGCGACAAAATGTAGGCTATTGACATGTCTGGCCGATTACCGCTAATCATTTACTACTCTGCGCATTGCATATGTCTGCCAGTTTAGTCTTATGTGTATGCTTAGCTTTAGGCTGGTTTCACATGAGCGAGTGTCACGCTCCGCACTCGCAGAGTAAGCCTAAGACAGCTCCCGTCCTGACCTCCCAGCACTCCTGGGGTCGCATAGCACGATAGTGATTTATGACGCTACGTAATCCTTAGAGTTCTGGAATGTATTGTATAACACTGACATAATGCTGTCAGTGTTATATAATACATTCCAGAACTGTAAGGGTTACATAGAATCATAGATCAATATATTGCTATGCGACGCCAGCAGTGCTAGGAGGTCAGGACGGGAGCTGTCTTATACTTACTCTGCGAGTGCGGAGCGTGACACTCGCTCATGTGAAACCAGCCTAAAGCTAAGCATACACATAAGACTAAACTGGCAGACATATGCAATGCGCAGAGTAGTAAATGATTAGCGGTAATCGGCCATGTCTAGTTTCAGCTGACAGTGGCTGAAAAGTTCCAGTGGGCCAACCATTTCAGCCTCTGCAAAAGATCATTTGTGTATCATTTCCAAATGATGGTCGGCTGCAGTGGTCATAATTTGGCCAACTATCTTCTTGCATGTAAGGCCAGTTGAAAGGTTTTTCATTAGCATTAAATAAGTACTTGGAGCAGACCTGTGGAAAGAGATGTTCTCGTCTCTTGTCTGTCGAGAATCTCGGGTGGTGCAGCCAAGAGCGGAGCAGTGACGTGGCATCTAGAACCCAAAAGTTGGAGGATATATGTAAACAAAAGCAGATGTAGTAAAACATTAAAGGGGTTGCCAAAGGTCTTTTAAGTAAGGGCCTATCCTCAAGATAGGCCATCATTTACTGATTGACTGATTGGCGGGGCCCGACATGTTGACTTCCATCAACAGAGCTTCCAGCTGATCAGCAGGAATACGGCGTATCAGACACCCGCCAAAGTTAGTGATGGCCTATCCTCACGATAGGCCATGACTTAAAAAACTCTTGACAACCCCTTTAAAAGGCATCTGTCAGCAGATTTGTATCTATGACACTGGCTGACCTGTTGCATGTGCGCTTGGCAGCTGAAGGCATCTGTGTTGGTCCCATGTTCATATGTGCCTGCATTGCTAAGAAAAGTGAAGTTTTAATGTATGCAAATGAGCCTCTAGGAGCAATGGGGGCATTGCCATTACTCCTAGAGGCTCTGCTCTCTCTGCAACTGCTGTGCCCTCTGCACTTTGATTGACAGGGCCAGGCAATGAAAACGTCACCACACCTACCTGGCCCTGTCAATCAAAGTGCAAAGGACGCAGCAGTTGCAGAGAGAGCAGCGCCTCTAGAAGTAATGGCAATGCCCCCGTTGCTCCTAGAGCAGTGATGGCTAACCTCCGGCACTCCAGCTGTGGTGAAACTACAACTCCCAGCATGCTCCATTCATTTCTGTGGAGTTCTGAGGATAGCCAAGCAAGTGTGCATCTTGGGAGTTCGATTTTTACCACAGTTGGAGTGCCGGAGGTTAGCCATTACAGTCCTAGAGGCTCATTTGCAGATAGAGCAACGCGGACACGTATGAATATGGGACCAACACAGATGTCTTCAGCTGCCAAGTGCACATGTGACAGGTCAGCCGGTATCATAGGCACAAATCTGCTGACAGATGCCCTTTAAGCAAGCAAGACCTAGAAACTCCCTGCTGACTGGCACATTTTCTCATTCTGTTATTTTGCCACTAGGAGGCAGTGTCTACTGTGCAGGTATATAGATCCATGCCACTGTAGTAAGGAGTTATTCGGTAATATATATTAATGACTTATACTCAGGACTACCCGGGACCCCCGACGATCAGCTGTTAGAAGAGGCCATGTGACGTCACTATACATCGGTCACATGGCCTAGTTGCAACTCAGCCCTATTGAAGTGAAAGGGGCTAAGCTGCAATACCAAGTACTGCCACTGTACTATGTATAGCACTGCGCTTACCAGAGTTCAGGGGATTGTACGGATTCCCTGAAACAGCTGATCAGCGGGGGAGCCCGACGCATGCTGATGAGATAATGATGACCTATACTGAGTATAGGTCATCATTAGCATTTCACGGTTAACTCCTTTAACGCCATACAAATCAACGTCACCATCTCCACAATATTAGGCTCCATTCACACGACCGTATGTTGTCCGCAAAAAAACGGATCCGTGTCCACAAAAAAACGGATTGCATTCGGTTTTTTTGCTGATCCATAGACTTCAATAGGACATGGCCCTATTGAAGTCTATGGATCAGCAAAAAAACTGACACGGATCCGTTTGTTTGCGGACAGGGATCCGTTTTTTTGCGGACAACATACGGTCGTGTGAATGGAGCCTTAAAAAGTTAGGTGAAATAAAGGATCGCATAGTTACAGGCTGTCCATGTTATACATTCTTGTAGCTGCTCTGCGCCCTGGCTAATAGATGAGGGAAATAAACGAGGGGACTTCCTCTATTAACCTCTTAGTCACCAGCCTGTTTTGGGCCTTACTAACCAGGGCATTTTTTTTTTATCGTCGCCTTCCAAGAGCTAGAACTTTTTTATTTTTCTGTCAATGTACCGTATGAGAGCTTTTTGCAGAACAAGTTGTAGTTTTCAATGGTGCCATTTTGGGGCACACATAACTTACTTTTATTAACTCTTTCTGGGAAGGAGATGGGAAAAACAGCAATACTGCCACTGAGTTTTTTACGTTACACATTTTTGGCATAAATAATACAATATCTTTACTCTCTGGGTCAGTATGGTTACAGCAATACTAAATATACAGTTTTTATGTATTATTACTTTTGTGCAATAACCTCTCCCCCTTTTTTTTGGGTTGTTCTGTTTACGGCATTCACTATACGGGATAAATTTCAGAATTGTGTAGTGCAGGTCATTGATGGACGCAGCGAAAACAAATATGTGGAGGAGAGGAATATAATAGGTGAACTTTTGATCGCCTCTAAAAACACATTGCATTATGCCTGTAGTGCAATGTATCTTATTGTCAGTGCTATACTGACATTCACCAGCAGCTAGGACACACTAGAGGCAGGCCTGGAGCCTTCACTAGGCCCTGGCCTACTTGCTCTAGCACCACAGATGAGATTGCGGGGTGCCACTAGGAGAAAGAGGGAGTCCGCTCCCTCTGTTAGGCTAGTGTCACACCTGCAGCGCGTAGATCTGTCCGCCTGCATTTTTGCTGGAAAGCATCCGGATCCCGTTATACTTTATGGGGCCGGTGTAAATTCTGTTTGTATTCAGTAGTGCCGGATCCGGACAATTCCAGCAGGCTATTCTTTGCCGGAATTCAAGCCGCAGAGAAACTAGCCTAACCACCCGCAGTATATATGGGGGCTAAAAAGCCTTGATCAGCGCTCCTGACGGTGAGGACCATTAGAGCAGGAGCGTGGCTCACAAGTTACAGCCGTTCCCCCGCTCTCTGCTGCACGGGAGACTCATGCAGCACTTGAACTGGGCAGCTGTTAAAAGGAGGCGACTCAGCCTAAGGCCTCTTAGTGACCGCCGTAAAAAGTCGTATTGGTGGTCACTAAGGGGTTAAAGGGGTCTTAACTTAAAAGTGATAAATGTATGACCACTGGGGTCCAACCGCTGGCACTCCCATGTATCATGAGAAATGGTGTCCCCGAGTCTCCTATGTGAAGGTAGAGGTAGTGCACATGCATGATCCCAGCTCTAAAGGGGCTGAGGGAGACAGCCAAGCGTGGTACACAGTCCACCCCACAGAAGTAAATAGAGCCGTGGTCTCACATTTGCACTACTGCTCCTTCGACACAGAGGACTCACCCATCTTCGTTCTTGTGATAGGTGGGTCCCGTGGTTGGATCTCCTGCGCTCATCTCGCCCATCCTGCGGGTATGTTCTCCACTTTAAATAATCTCTATTTGTTAGAAGGATCCTTTGACAATAAGCTTATCACCAAGTGTCTCCATACTTGGACCCCCAAGTGATCAGCTGTTATCTGTGGAAAAGCCTGGCAGTAAGTGTTCAATTTTACTACGGCGCCACCACAGGAGAACTTAAGCCCTACATAATGCCCATTAGAATCAATGGGTTATGTGTGTAATGCAGGACAGGTCGTCCAGAGCCAGAGGTACACTTTGTAACAGCTCTCCACTCTTGTGAAGAGATGAGGAACGCCTCTACTGAGTCAATTCCCAAGTAGGGTAGATAAAAGTAAAAGTTAAAACCTGTCACCTCCAAAACACATATTAAACGGACATCATTACCTTACAGTAGCCCCCAGTGCGTTCCTAGTCATGTGTTTCATTCCAAAATCGGTGGCTGTATACTTTAATAAAACTATATTCGCACCGTTTTCCGAGTCAGCTTGAAGTCAAGGGGGCAGCGGCCTCCTTGCTTTAAGTCAAGCTAAGCCCGCCACTTACCCATCCTCTCCTCACTTTGATTGACATCTTGCCGTGAGGCAGGGATCGCTAAAGTCTCGCGCACCTTGTTACTGCTTGATCCCGTCTCTGGCTCCCACAGGCATCTGGCTCCTAAACTCTCACTGTGCATGCGCCGGCCATTTACATTGCGCGCACGCCCAGCATATCTGTTAATCAGTGTCATCACTGGCTTGTGTTCTCCTGCGCATGAAGCCAGTGATCACTCTGACACTGAGGAACAGATAAGCCGGGTGCGCGCACAATGTAAATGGCCGGCACATGCGCAGTGAGAGTTTAGCAGCCAGATGCCTGCGGGAGACAGGATCGAGCAGTAACAAGGTGCGCTCCACGCATGCGCAAGACTTCAGCGATCCCTGCCTCACGGCAGGATGTCAATCAAAGTGAGGAGAGGTAAGGGGCGGGCTTAGCTTGACTTGAAGCAAGGAGGCCGCTGCCCCCTTGACTTCAAGCTGACTCGGAAAACGGCGCGAACAGAGAATAAAACATTGTTTTATTAAAGTATGCAGCCACCGATTTTGGAATGAAACACATGACTAGGAACGCACTGGGGGCTACTCTAAGGTAATGATGTCAGTTTAATATGTGTTTTGGAGGTGACAGGTTCCCTTTAAGTCTGTAAATCACACAACCCCTGGAAGAACTAGACATACCGTCACTTGTGGTGCACTAAGTGTTGAGAAGATTACGGGGACTGCAGAGTCCCTCAGTCGCACGGTCTGTCCAGTCCGGTCAAACTGCTTATCATGGAAGTGCTGCGAGCACAGAGAGCTGTGAACAGATGGCGTCCAGTCACTGCCGACAGCTGCGTGGGAGCGAGACACGGCATTCACCCACAGCGTCCTCCGAGACTCCTCTTTGGGAAACCTAGTTTAAAAAAATATATATATATTTACACGATTACAGGACGATGGAGCAGAAATGGCAGCGCTGCCGATTGCCATGGTTGTTCAGGAAGTATTCTGACATGTTCGTGTGACCTCTTCCCTACAGATTTTACTGTGATATAAGTCACCGTGATGATCCCTTCTGATCTCCCACCACCTTTATGACGCCTTCACATCCTCACTGGTCCAGCACAAGAATCCAGGCGTCCATGTCACTTACCGGTGGAACGTTATTCCCTTGCGCTTGGTCAGCACGGTCTGGC
The DNA here is from genome assembly GCA_033119425.1 of Bufotes viridis. Classification (NCBI taxonomy): domain Eukaryota; kingdom Metazoa; phylum Chordata; class Amphibia; order Anura; family Bufonidae; genus Bufotes; species Bufotes viridis. Next base: position 504,015,680 of record CM065590.1, read on the forward strand.
GGTTGACACAATTAGCAGCCGAACATGATCGCACCATTTCGTATCTTTCTGGGGTGGATCCTGCCTGGGGGGGGGGGGGGGGGGGTTACAGAAGATATAAATCATGTTATAATGTACACGTTGCCGCACACATTACTATAGGGAGACTCCGGCTGAACAGTACACCTAGCTTTAAAGGCCACAAATGCCTGACATGTGAGGACTGCTTCTCTAGGAACCCCACCTACTGGGATAAAGGGGGTCCCCTGCTTCCTCTTGCCACTCAAGAACACGGAAGTTACAGAACTGGCTGAGCATCACCATTGATTCATTCATCCCGTTATGTCTTAGTTCTACCAACGCACATGACACACGGTTCAAGTATCCAAAAGTCAATGAAAACTGTCACTCCACTGATTTCTATGGGCAGATCTCCCAAGATCTCTGGCCAACTGCAAGGAGTCTGGGCTACATGTCTCAGCACATTCCTGTGGGACACAGCAGAAGTCTTCATCCTGGCCTAATGCAGCATCTTCTCTGTAAGCATGCTGGGATGTGTAGTACCAGGTCACTCTTTATCCTCACCCACCCCCCTAGACTGCACAATAGGAAAGGCTGGGGTTGTAGTGAGACCAGACTCATATGCAGAAGGTAAACAAACATGCTGAGCCGCCATCCTACCCCTCCCCCAGCTCTGCTCCCGCCATATACCTGCCCACAGCATACATATAAATATATACACCGCTCCCAAATCGCCGGAGACAGGGCTCATCCGTCCCCAGCAGCCCTCATCCTCTTCACTTCCCCATCCACCGTACACCGTACTCATCCACTGCACACACAGCCCGCCCCTCCGCTGTATCGCTGCACCGCCACCTGCTGGCCGGAGGTGCGCGCTGCAGCGGCCGCAGCCTGAAGTCATATTGGACAGATCATGTCGGGCCTGTGGCTGCACCATTCAAGGGGTGCCATAGTGCTCAAAAACAATTGGGGGCTGCTGTCAGAGACTAGAGGAGGTCACAGCGGTCAGCGTGGTTCTAGTATGGGGGCACTGAGGCTGTGGGGACACTTTGTTGCTGGATCAATCTGACTGGAACATGGCACTGCAGCTGTCTGCCTTAGGGCTTGTTCACACCACCGTTGTTCTGGTCCGCATCCTGCGGCTCGGGTGTGGACCCATTCACTTCAATGGGGCCGCAAAAGATGCAGACAGAGCTTTGTGTCCTGTCCGCATCCGTTGCTCCGTTCCGTAGCCCCGCAAAAAAATATAACATGTCCTATTCTTGTCCGTTTTGCGGACAAGAATAGGCATCTCTATAATGGGCCGCCTGGTCCGTTCCACAAATTGCGGAAGGCACATGGGCGGCTTCTGTGTTTTGTTGATCCGCAATTTGCGGACCGCAAAAAACGGAACAGTCGTGTGCGTGAGGCCTTAGGCTACATGCACACGAACGTATCTTCTTTCCGTGTACATTCCGTTTTTTTTTGTGAATAGGATGCGGACCCATTCATTTCAATGGGTCGGCAAAAACTGCTGACAGCACACCGTGTACTATCCGCATCTGTATGTCCGCTCCGTAGCCTCACAAAAAAAAATAGAGCATGTCCTATTCTTGTCCGTTTTGCGGACAAGGATAGGCAATATTACAATGGATCCGCAAAAAAAAACAACAGATGCCATACAGAACGTCATCCTTTTTTTTGCGGACCGCAAAACACATACGGTCGTGTTCATGTAGCCCTATGGGTACATTTTAGTTAGGTTATGCAGACAAAGTTGGGGTCATTTATCAAACTGGTGTATAGAACGGGCTTAGTTGCCCATAGCAACCAATCAGATTCCACTTTTCATTTTGAACAGTTCATTTGGAAAATGAAAGGTGGAATCTGATTGGTTGCTATGGAAAACTCAGCCAGTTCTCTTTACACCAGTTTGATAAATGACCCCAAGTGTCTCTTTTAGGCTTCCATAGTATTTTTATGGCCTTTTTGGTGGTAAAAAATAGAATGGGTTTTGGTATTTTTTATTTTTACCCATTTTGCCTTTTTTCACCCTTCTAAGCATTTTTTATTGTAAAATTTAAAGTGAAGCTTATGTTTAAAAGAAACTACTCTCGTGTGATTGCTATGTCATTTTTGATATATAATTAAAGGGCTCATCCCATGATTAATGTAAACAATGAAAATCCGATATCATATAGAAGTCAATCTTACCTCACACAGGGCCTCACAGAGATATCTCCTATAACTGTTAGATTTATTCCAAGCTGGCATCACAGGGGGCATGTCCTTTCTCAGGATGCGTGTCCTTTCTGCCGCCACCTGTGGCAGTTGAAGAATGAACCTGAGCATGTGTGTCCACCTCAGTGAGGAGGACAGAGAAATTAGTAAAAGAACAAACAGCAGGTGGCGCTATACAGATACATTCGATTGAATAAATCAGTGGTCTATACTAAATTTTAATTGCATGCAAAAAGTATTAGGAACCAGGTGCCTGGTTTGAAAAATGTAGAATTTTTTTTGTGGGACAACCTCTTCAATTATGTATAAATAAAGGGGTTCTCTGGTCATTTTAGGTAATCCGTCCTTTGTACTGTCATGTGGATGGAAGATCATTTAGTTAGTACTTACCTGTCCCTTGCTCCACCAATGCCTCTATCTCAGCTGCACTTAGATATGTGTGCCCGGATGTGTGCCCTTCTCTTCCTGTTCATCTTTGTCAGGGATGCCCAACCTGTGGCCCTCCAGCTGTGGCAAAACTACAACTCCCAGCATGTCCGGACAGCCTACAGGAGGGCATGATGGGAGTTGTAGTTTTACAACAGCTGGAGGGCACAGGTTGAGCATCCCTGATCTATGTATAGTAAACACATCTGATCGGGACCCGATGAAAGAGCCCGTGTCCTGTGTGAGCGCAGCTGAGATAGCAGCATTGGCGAAGCAAGGGATGGGTAAGTACTAACTAAACAGTCTTCCTTCTGTTTTGGATGCACACAAGCTGTGCTGTCTTATTGACTGTCAGCTCCAAATTACAAGCTGTTAGTTTATCGTGCTTGGAAGGAGCACACTGCCACTTTGCAGTATTAAAGCAGAACTGGTTTATTACAGGAAGTTAAGCAGTTTTTATATCATCAGAGAGGGCGTTCCTCTACGGAGGCTCATGCCATTGTTTCATTGGCTAAAATACAAAAACAAGAAAAGAGCTAACACTTGGCATTTGCGCATTGTGCATTCGTTCACAAACTTTTGTATGTAAACCGTAGGTGCCAGCGCCATATTGTAATAGCTTCACATTAAAGGGGTATTCCCATCTCAGACAATGGGGGCATATCGCTAGGATATGCCCTCATTGTCTGATAGGTGCGGGTCTCAGACCTACAATGAGAACGAAGCGGGGAGCGCTGTGGCTGGAGGACCCCGGATTTCCCGGGGTCCCTCCACCACCAAGTGCTGCTCCTATAAAAGTGAAAATGAGTGCACCGCGCATTAATTTCTATGGGGCAGACTGAAATAGCCAAGCCAAGCCCCATAGAAATGAATGGAGGGCGGCTGCACATGCGCAGTGCGCCCTCCGTTCATTTCCCCGCTCCGTTCTCATTGTAGGTGGGGGTCCCAGCGGCTCGGCTATTTCTGTCTGCCCCATAGAAATTAATGCGCGGGGCACTCATTTTCATTTCTATAGGAGCAGCGCTTGGTGGTGGACGGACCCCGGACTCGCACCTATCAGACAATGGGGGCATATCCTAGCGCAGGGCTCGACAAATCGCAGGCGCCAGGTCGCCATGGCGACCAGGAATTTGGTCCTGGCGCCTGGGTATTTGTCAGCCCGTTCTGTCAGGTGGCCAGGCGCAGGGCCGGCGCGGACTAGGAGCGCCGGCCCCCTTCATGTTGCAGCCGCCCGAGCGCTCTGTATAGAGCCTCAGGCGGCTGCAGCCCTGCTCGGGCTGGCGCGTCCATGAGGCGCACCGCCCGGGCACAGCATGAAGAGGACTGACAGGAGGGAAGCGCTAGCGCTCCCTCCTGTCAGTTCCTCATTGCAGCGTGGCGAGCCCTGTATGGTCCGCGGTACAGGAGCATCTGTCTCCTGTACCCGGCCGGACTGACAAGAAGTGCGCACACAGTGTGCACTTCCTGTCAGTTCGCCCGGGTACAGGAAACTAAAGCTCCTGTACCCGTGGGACCATACAAAGCTCGGCCACGCTACACTAGAGGAGGGGGGCAGAAAATGACAAGGGGGAAAGATAATGACAAGGGGGAGGGAGAAAGTGAATGACAAGGGGGAGAGAAAGAGAAAGTGAATGACAAGGGGGGAGAGAAAGTGAATGACAAGGGGGTGAGAGAAAGTGAATGACAAGGGGGTGAGAGAAAGTGAATGACAAGGGGGTGAGAGAAAGTGAATGACAAGGGGGTGGTGAGAGAAAGTGAATGACAAGGGGAGTGGTGAGAGAAAGTGAATGACAAGGGGGGATGAGAAAGTGAATGACAAGGGGGTGGTGAGAGAAAGTGAATGACAAGAGGGGGAGAGAGAAAGTGAATGACAAGGGGGAAAGAGATTGACAAGACGGACCCCTCTGCCCTCCCTCCGGACCCTCTGCCCTCCCCTCCGGACCCCTCTGCCCTCCCCTCCGGACCCCTCTGCCCTCCCCTCCGGACCCCTCTGCCCTCCCCTCCGGACCCCTCTGCCCTCTCCTCCGGACCCCTCTGCCCTCTCCTCCGGACCCTCTGCCCTCTCCTCCGGACCCCTCTGCCCTCCCTCCTCCGGACCCCTCTGCCCTCCCTCCTCCGGACCCTTCTGCCCTCCCCTCCGGCCCCCTCTGCCCTCTCCTCCGGACCCCTCTGCCCTCTCCTCCGGACCCCTCTGCCCTCTCCTCCGGACCCCTCTGCCCTCTCCTCCGGACCCCTCTGCCCTCCTCCGGACCCTGTAATCCTTGTAAGGGTTTCCACATGTCATGGCGGCCGCAAGTGGCGATCACTTAGACGCTGGCAGCATCTGACGGTCATATAACCTATAGAAGAGGGGAAGCACTATGGGGGCCCTATACACTCGCACATTATGGGGGGCACTATGGAAAACAGGGGTAGGAACACTATGGGGGCATCTACTGGGGGCCCTATGTACTGGCATGCATTATTGGGGGGCTCTATAGAGAAGTGTGGGGGGGAGCACTATGGGGGCATCTATTGGGAGCTTTATGACACGGCTCCGCCTGGCTCCTAACTTTTTTAGCTGGCTCCTAGATTCCAAGAAAATTTGTCAAGCCCTGTCCTAGCGATATGCCCCCATTGTCTGAGATGGGAAAACCCCTTTAATATCATGACATCCTCAACACTTCTACAGCAATGTACAAAGGACTGACTACCTAAAATGACCAGAGAACCCCTTTAAGGGCTCACGCACACGACCGTATGTATTTTGCGGTCCGCAAAAAATGGATCGGTAAAAAAAATATAGCGTCCGTGTGCATTCCATGTTTTGCGGAAAGGAATACCTGGGTCCTATCCTTGTCCATAATGTGGACAATAATAGCACATGTTCTATTTATTTTGCAGAACGGACATATGGAAATGGAATGGACACGGAGTAACTTCCGTTTTTTTTGCAGACCCATTGGAATGAATGGTTCCACATATGGTCAGCAAAAAAAAAACACGGAACGGACACAGAAAGAAAATACATTTGTGGGCATAAGCCCTAATTCTGAGCAAAGCTTGCATGCTAATAATTTTTTTTATTGTTACTTTTTAGCTTTACTGTTATCGGCAAATTCAACCTGAAAATTCATCTCCTGCCTGACCAGCAGCTCAGGCTGCCACCCTGTCTCTCAACCATGCTTTATACTGCATCTCTGCCTCATACAGGCTGATGTACGCTACCAGAAGTCCAGTGCGAGTTCAGCCGGAAGTCAGTCAGTACAGGGAAGGCTAAGGAGGATTACAGTGAGGATCGTAAATTCTAGGCGCCAGTGACAGAAGAAAGAGCTTCAGGTGACCAGCCGGGATATGAGCCCCAATGTGGGAGGAGTCTGGCGATCATGCCTGCCTCTGTGACACTACATATAGACTCCACGTGCAGAGAAATATACAGTCTTAGGCCTCATGCACACGAACGTAGGTGTTTTGCGGTACACAAACCGCGGATCTGTTCTGCGTTCCGTTCTGCAATTTGCGTAATGCGGCCCATTGTAGAAATGCCTATTCTTGTCTGCAAAACGGACAAGAATAGGACATGCTCTATTTTTTTTTGCGGGGCCACAGAACGGAGCAAAGGACGCGGGCAGCACACAGAGTGCAGTCCGCATCTTTTGCGGCCCCATTGAAGTGAATGGGTCTGCGCCCGAGCCGCAAAATATGCAGCTCGGACGCGGACCCAAAATACGTTCGTGTGCATGAGGCCTTATTTAGGATGGCTGCTTGCAGCAAGCACAACCTCACTGCTCCTATATAAAGACTGAGAAAATTAGACGATTACTTTCCATATATATCTAGACTATGACGAATGATGGGAGAGCGAACACCATGACAGACACTGCTCCTATATGAAGCAAATACAGAGGTCAGGATCCTTATAGACTTAGAGGACAGTCAGCTGACATACTCCGAATTACACCGGACTTACCTCTGTAGGCTGTTATTGGTGCAGATTTGATGCGGTTTTTCAGCAGATCTCACCCTTCCATTGAAAAGGGTGAAATCTGCAGCTAAAACCGCAAACATAATTGTCATGCTATAAAAATCTGAAAAACGCAATGCAGGTCAATTTCCACACGGGAAAAATCCACAAAGTGTACGGGATTTGTGTAATCTCATACACTTTGCTGGCACTGTAATACGGTACTTTTTTCCCCACATGGGAATCTTCTGGGAAAAAACACACATATTCGGCAACGTGTGCAGGTTGTCCATAGTTCACACATAATGGATTAGTGGTGCAGATTCTGTGGATGAGGTTTTCAAACCTTCATCATCATGCGGTAGAAAGAATCCACACAAAAAGCAGAGCATATTACGGATTTCTAGAAGTTTACTGAGACTGGAGATAATGGTTGGCATGGCAGAACATTATAATAGCTTTATTTGCAGGTAGAGTGCTCCAATATATATTTGCGATAGCGAAAATCTGCAATTAATGATGCGCATATTTTTGCGCAAAACATGCAACTGAGTGACATCACAGCACTATGTATGTATGGACAGCAGAACCCTACCTAACACCCTGCACTTGAACCTATCAGCTACACTATAAGGCTACATGCACACGACCGTTGCCTGCCTCTGCGTCCGCTCCGTCCGCAAATTTTGCGTCCGTCCCAAAAAATGGATGACGGACCATTTTTTTTTGAAGATCCATTGTAATAATGCCTATCCTTGTTTGCAAACGTGAAAAAAATAGGACATGCTCTATTTTTTTGACGGAATGTAAACACGGACCACGGATGCGGAACAAAAACGGTTGACCATCCGCATGTTTTGACGGACCCATTGAAATGAGTGGGAAAGCATCCTATCCGTGAAAAAAAACGGAACGGACGCGGAAACAAACAACGGTCGTGTGCATGAGGCCTAAATCAATGTAACCTACACTGACTATCTCCCCCTAACTATCTGAATTATATATATAAGTTAGGGTGGGTTCACACTAGCGTTATGGTTTCCGTTATGGCCTTCCGTTATAACGTGGTTATAACGGAAGATAATGGAATCCATTAGATGGAAGGACGGATACGTTCTTTTGCCCATAGACTTCTATTATGACAGAATGCAAAATGGAAGCCTTTAAAAGGCATTCCGTTTGCTTTCTGTCATAATACAAGTCTATGGGAAAGCATAACGGATCCGTCTGGGTCCCGTTATGCAAGACGGTAAACAAAGTCCTGTGGAAAGCAATAATGGAATCCCTAACGCTAGTGTGAACCCACCCGTAACTGTCTAATTATACAGCAAAGCACAGAGCACAGCAATCACACCCCTGTCTCTCTCAGAACTCCATTACACTGCAGAAAATGGCTGCTGGGGGTTTCTTATATAGTAAAGGGGACTTTTCTATTGGTTGCTAGGGATGTTGCTAAGCTCAGACAAAGACATCGCAGCCTTCTCATTGGCCCCACAAGCAAGAGGGAGGTTACTGATGAAAAAAAAAGTAAAATATTCAAAATTATGAATATATTGCACTATATTCTAAATATTCGCGAATTCTCTAAGTTGCGATAGTCGCTATTAAATTTGCGATTCTAATATTGGCGCCCAACACTAATTGGTACAACTGAAAAACTAGTCTAGTAAGGAAGGTGGATAAACACTCCGGTAATGAAGTGGTTAATTAAAATTAAGAACAGGGAGTTAGTTTACAGTTATGGAAGAGCCTGCGACTGTAGTACTATGTGCTACAAGCTGAATGTACTTATCGTTATACATTCTTTTTTTCATAATCTAGTAGTACATGTGAATACAAGAAACTTTGTAATATATTTTAGGTGAAAATCTTCCTCACCTCCCAGCAGCCAGTAGTTCCCCTTTCCTGCAGTATAATTGTAAATATTCTGAAACCTCGCCACCCACCAAGTATAGTAAGTGAAAGAAAGGGCCGAGGGGCCGCCGCTGCAGCTTCTCTCTCTCTGTGTGCGTGTGAGAGGGGCGGTAGGAGAGGCTACCTGATCCGTAGAGATAGGGAAAATGTGCATTTTAAATAGTATGTACAGGGTTCAAAGGGGCACATTTACTATAGTGCCTGCGCCTGTTCTCATGAGTAAAAAGCCTGTTCTATTTTTAAGTCTCATTTACCAACTGATTTTGTGCCTGTTTTGGAGGCATTTGCGCCTGTTGCACCTATTTTGAGTTTTAACACCAATTCAGATGTTTTTAAACTTTTGCACCTATTTTCCAACCTATTTATGTAGGTGCGCCTTATTTTGCGCCTGATTTAATTGTAAAAACTAATTTCTAATTTTTACTCCACCCCAGGGCTGGCGTACTTTTCTGTCTCTTTTTGAGTGGTGAGTGGCGCCACATTTTTCAGCTCACTTGTGCCACATTTTCACGCGCATACTAATTAGAGCAGTGTTACTGAATATGAACCTGTCTTAGGCTACGTTAACATCTGTATTTTTGCTGTCCGGTTTTTCGGATCCAGCATGGGATCTCAAAACCACAGCAAAACACTTCCGTTATAATAATACAACCGGCTGCATCTGTTAAGAATGGATCTGGTTTTATTATTTTGAAAATGAAGAAAACGGTTTGTGTAAAAAACGGATTCGGCACTGCTGACTTAGGGTTCATGCACACGACCATGTGCTGGCCGGGCCCATGCTACGGACTGCAAATTGTGGTCCGCAACGCACGGGCACCGACCATGTGGCCGCGGGATGGGGATCACAGACCCACTCACTTGAATGGGGTCCGCGATTCGCATCCAGCAGTCTGCACTGCAAAAAAAGTAGTGCATTAAGGCCTCTTTCACACGGGCGTCATGTTTGACGCCCGGATAAGAGGCGGGTGCGTTGCGGGAATATGCACGATTTTCCCGCGCGGGTGCAAACGTTTGTAATGCGTTTTGCACGCACATGAGAAAAATCGCCATGTTTGGTACCCAGACCTGAAGCCGGACTTCATCACTGAAGTCCGGTTTCGGGTCTTCTGGAGAATTTATTATTTTCCCTTATAACATGGTTATAAGGGGAAATAATAGCATTCTCAATAAAGAATGCATTGTTAACTTACCTTAGCCACTTGATCGCGTAGTTGCGATCTGTCCTCTCTTTCCCTGCATCAGCTAAGAACTAAATGACCTGTGATGACGTCATCACATGGTCCAATCACATGGTCCATCTTACCATGGCGATGGACCATGTGATTGGACCATGTGATGTGACGTCATCACAGGTCCTTCAGTTCTTAGCTGATGCTGGAAAAGAAAGAAGACAGATCGCAACTACGCGATCAAGTGGCTAAGGTAAGTTAACTTTTATTATTTTTAACCCCTTCCACTTCATTTTACTAAGCATTCTTTATTAAGAATGCTATTATTTCCCCTTATAACCATGTTATAAGGGAAAACAATAAAGATCAGGTCCCGTTGCTAAGCAACCATGCGGGAAAATCGCAACGCATCCACACTTGCTTGCGATTTTCCCGCATCCCCATTCACTTCTATGGGGCCTGCGTTGCGTGAAAAACGCACAATATAGAGCATGCTGCGATTTTCTCGCAACGCAGAAGTGATGTGTGAAAATCACTGCTCATGTGCACAGCCCCATAGAAATGAATGGGTCCGGATTCAGTGCGGGTGCAATGCGTCCTCCTCACGCATTGCACCCGCGCGGAAAACTCGCCCGTGTGAAAGGGGCCTTACAGAGGCACGGACAGGGGCAAACTAAAGAGGACCTTTCATTACGATAAAACATCTAATCGCAGCGCTCAGCTCACAGCCTGATAGGTTTTTTTCTCCCGGCTATGAGCTCTGCGCTGTGATTGGCCAGCGCTCCAGCCTGGGAGAAGGAGACGCCCAGGAGAACAAGGGCAGACTCCTCCCAGTTGAGCCGAAATTCTGAAGATACCGGAGAATATACCGGGAGAACGGAGCGGCGCCCAGGGATAATAGTAAGTGCAGGGAGATCCCTTGGCACCGCTCTACATGTCTGTATACTTAGTTTAGATTTTTTATCGTAATGAAAGGTCCTCTTTAACCGCCTAACGCAGGGATGCGTCCAGGCGGCGGCAGGCTTGTTCCTCCTTGATGGGCGGTGCGTCATCTCGCGAGAGGCGAGATTTGCTGTGAACGGGCGCGCGCGCGTTCACAGCAGATCGCGGCTCAGCAGTTATACTGCAGCCTGCCAGCGATGATCAATCGCTGGCAGGCTGTAGATGCGAAATAAATCGCATCAAACAAGTATATCAGACGCTGTTTTGTTAACAGCGTCTGATACACCTGCTACCTGGTCCTCTGGTGGTCCCATTTGCTGGGATCAACCACCAGAGGACCAGGTAGCTATGTAAAGTAGCACCAAGCACCACACTACACCCCCCCGCGTCACTTATTAACCCCTTGTTAACCCCTGATCACCCCATCTAGACTCCCTGATCACCCCCCTGTCACTGATCAACCCCCTGTAAGGCTCCATTCACATGTCCATATGTGTTTTACGGATCCGCAAAACACGGACACCGGCAATGTGCTTTCCGCATTTTGCAGATCCGCACTTTGCCAGAACTATATAGAAAATGCCTTTTCTTGTCCGCAATTGTGGACAAGAATAGGACATGTTCTATATTTTTGCGGAACGGAAGTGCAGACCCGGAAGTGCGGATCCGCAATTCCGGATTCGAGCGAGACAAAGTCTGTCCCCGTAGAAATGAATGGGTCCGCAATTCCGTTCCGCAAACAGAATTGCGGACGTGTGAATGGGGCATAAGGGTCCCATATCACCGCCAGTTAGCTAGCTACTTGTTAGGTGGTTAGGTGATTTTTTCATCCACGATTATTGATGCGAATGAAGAAATCTGTGGCGTTCAAAAAAATCTCATTACCCGTATGCTCAATATAAGGAGAATAGCAGAAACTCCTAATGCTGGCCATACGTGTAATGATTGCGGAGACCCTCAAATGCCAGGGCAGTATAAACACCTCACATGTGACCCCATTTTAGAAAGAAGACACCCTAAGGTATTCCGTGAGGGGTATGGTGAGTTCATGTAAAATTTTATTTTTTGTCACAAGTTAGTGGAATATGAGACTTTGTAAAAAAAAATATATATATATATATATATCAATTTCCGCTAACTTGTGCCAAAATTTTTTTTTTTCTGTGAACTCGCCATGCCCCTCACGGAATACCTTGGGGTGTCTTCTTTCCAAAATGGTGTCACTTGTGGGGTATTTATATTTATACAAATGCGTAAATTTGGGCCCCTTTGTGCATCTTGGCTGCAAAAAAAGTGTCACTCATGTGGTATCGCCGTACTCAGGAGAAGTAGGGCAATGTGTTTTGGGGTGTATTTTTACATATACCCATGCTGGGTGTGAGAAATATATTTTTAAATATATATATATTTATATATATTTTTAAAAAATTTTATACAAAGTTATCAGTTTACAGTGATATTTCTCACACACAGTATAGGAATATGTAAAAATACACCCCAAACCACATTGCCCTACTTCTTCTGAGTACGGCGATACCACATGAGTGACACTTTTATGCAGCCTGGGTGCGCAAAGGGGCCCAAATTCCAACGAGTACCTTTAGGTTTTAGGCTAGGTTCACACGACGACTTTTGTCGAGCGACAAAAAGTCGCACTATTGTCGCGCGACAATATTTATAATGGGAGTCTATGGTGTCGAATTGTGACATGCAACATGCTGCGACTGCGACGCGACAGTCACAAAAAATCCATTCAAGATGGGTTTTTCTGCGACTGTCGCGTCACAGTCGCAGCATGTCGCATGTCGCAATGCGACACCATAGACTCCCATTATAAAAATTGTTGCGCGACAATAGTGCGACAAAATGCCGCACGACAAATGTTGCAGTGAAGTTGTGCCTTACATGGCTGCTCACAATTTAGCCCCGCCCAAAATGCCAGAACAGTAAACACACCCCACAAATGACCCCATTTCGGGAAGTAGACACCCCAAGGTATTCACTGAGGGGCATAGTGAGTCCGTGGGAGATTTTTATTTTTTTGCCAGAAGTTAGCAGAAATGGAAACTTTATTATTTTTTTCCTCAGAAAGTGTCATTTTCCGCTAACTTGTGAAAAAAAATGAAATGATACATGAACTCACCAAGCCCCTCCGCGAATACTTTGGGGTGTCTTCTTTCTAAAATGGTGTCATTTGGGGGATATTTATACTTTCCTGGCATTCTAGCACCTGAAGAAACATGACAGGCGCTCAGAAAGTCAGAGCTGCTTCAAAATGCAGAAATTCACTTTTTTGCACCATAGTTTGTAAACGCTATAACTTTTACCCAAACCAATAAATATACACTTATTGGATTTTTTTTTATCAAAGACATGTAGAAAATAAATTTTGAGAAAAATTTATATAGAAATGTAGTTTAAAAAAAAAAAAATTACAGCAGAAAGTGAAAAATGTCATTTTTTGGCAAAAATTTTGGTCATTTTTGATTAATAGCAAAAAAAGTAAAAATGTCAGCAACAATGAAATACCACCAAATGAAAGCTCTGTTAGTGAGAAGAAAAGGAGGTAAAATTCATTTGGGTGGTAAGTTGCATGACGGAGCAATAAACGGTGAAAGTAGTGTAGTGCAGAATTGTAAAAAGTGGCCTGGTCATTAAGGGTGTTTAAGCTAGGGGGGCTGAAGTGGTTAAAGACAAGTGTTGCCAATACGTCGGTTTTTATAAATGTTTTCTGTCTGACGTCTCGATCTCTAGCCCTTTTCTCTGCTCTCTTGAGCACTTGTAAACACTATTATGCCGAATTATGGCCAAGCTGCAAAGTGAAAATAGTGGAATATTTTTAATAGAGGCCTACTGGAAGAAGCGCTTTGTCACCTATATCAGTATAATGCAATAAAAAATGCCCTATAAAGTGGCGTCTACAATACCTTTTCTACAGGACGATGCTTCGGTGATCAGCTGTCTCCACCATGGGAGGCTGCAGGTCACTGCAGACGTGTTAGGCCTCTTTCACACGAGCATGACGGATTAGGTTCGGGTGCGTTCAGTGAAACTCACACGATTTTGCAAGCAAGTTTAGTCAGTTTTGTCTGCAATTGCATTCAGTTTTTTTCTGCGCGAGTGCAATGCGTTTTTAAACTGAAGGTTTACAAACAACATCATTAGCAACCATTGGTGAAAAACGCATCGCATCTGCACTTGCTTCCGGATGCAATGCGTTTTTCACTGAAGCCCCATTCACTTCTATGGGGCCAGGGCTGCGTGGAAAACGCAGAATATGGCCTCATGCACACGACCGTTGTTTTATGCTGTCCGCAAAAAGGGGTTCCATGTTCAGTGATCCGTGTTCGTTTTTGCCATCCGTTGTGTTTCCGTGTGTCTTCCGTTTTTTTTAGCGGACATGGCCCAAAAGATTTTACCAAAAGACAGGCTGACAATTTTTCCCAAGTGCCTGCCAAGGGATCCGCAAAAAAAACGGACACGGAACGCGGATGACACACGGATGGCCATCCGCATTTTTTCACGGACCCATTGACTTGAATGGGTCAGTGAACCGTTTTTCACGGACAAGAATAGGACAGGTTATATTTTTTTGACGGACTGGAATCACGGACCACGGACGCGGAGGACAAACGGTGCATTTGCCGAGGTTTCCACGGACCCATTGAAAACCAATGGGTCCGCAGAAAATCACGAAAAACGGAGCAACGGACACGGAATCAAACAACGGTCGTGTGCATGAGGCCTATAGAACATGCTGCATTTTTCACACAACGCAGGACTGAATGGGTCCGGATTCAGTGCGGGTGCTATGGGTTCACGTCACGCATTGCACCCGCGTGGAAAACTTGCCCGTGTGAAAGGGGCCTTAGGGTAAATGCACACATTCAGGATTTACGTGCGGACAATCTGCACTAAAATCCGCAGGTATGAGCAGAGAAATCCGTGTGGTCAATCTGCATCAATTGGTGCGGATTTTCCTCTCCCTGTTGAAGTGAATGGACAAAATCCGGTCAGAAAAAATAAAATAAATTGACATGCTGCGGATTTTAAAACCGGCACCGTAGGTCAAAATCTGTGTCGTGTACATGAGAATTTCAAATTTTGATAGAATACAATATACATGACCTATAGGGTGGATTTTCTGCACACAATCCTGATCGTGTGCATTTACACTGGGTTCAGACCTGAGCGTTTAGAAGCCTAGCGTTTTATGTGCGTTCAAGATGTGCGTTTACGGGCGTTTTTTCAAGCGTTTTGGTAAATAGTGTAGGCGCGTTTGACGCGCGTTTATGTGATTGACTGCATAGTTGGCCAACGACCAAACAGCCCTCCCTATATAGTTTGGCCAATCTGAGTGCTTTAGAGGTGTGAATTTCCATGGTGGCTGATTCAGCATGTTGCAAACTTTGTAAAACGCGCATCCATAGGCGTGTTTTACGCTGCACAAACGCCCGAACAACACGCCTATCGCGTTTCCCATTGAAGTCTATTGCCACCAAACGCTCGAAAAACGCCCGAATTAACGCGAACATACTTGCTTATGCTTCGGACGTTTTTAGGCGCCTTCGAACGCGCATAAAAATGCGCAAGTGTGAACCACCCCCATAGGAATGCATGGTTCCTGTACTGTTGTGCGTTTTTTTGCGCGTTCGAACGCGGCGTTTTACGCGAAAGTGTGAACTGAGTGTTAGCCTTAAGGGGTCATGCTGTCAGCCAACAGCCATTGCACCCAACCCCTTGGTACGCATACACCCTGGGCTCTTGTATGGCAGTGCAGTCTATCCATGTCACAGATGAAAAAAGTGGTAATGCTGACACGTACAGTATATAAACTAACAAGTATGCTAAGGGCCTTTTTCAATGTTCTCAGGGGCCAAATGCTGGACCAGTGGGTACATTTTTTTCTGTGGGATAGAACTATTTTTATGACATGGTAATAAGGTTCAGATTGAAGAACTTTTCCTGTAGATATCATCCATGTAATATGCCTCATGCACACGACCGTTGGTGTTTTGCGGTCCGCAATCCGCAAAACACGGAAGCTGCTCCGCGTTCCGTTCCGCAATTTGCGGAACGGAACGCGGCCCATTATAGAAATGCCTATTCTTGTCCGCAAAACGGAAAGAATAGGACATGCTCTATTTTTTCTGCGGGGGCACGGAACGGAGCAACGGATGCGGACAGCACACGGAGTGCTGTCCGCATCTTTTGTGGCCCCATCGAAGTGAATGTCCACGGTCGTGTGCATGAGGCCTTAGGCTGGGAACACACCTAGGCGTTTTTGGAACAGGCGTTTTTTTGAGTGTTTTTTCCGCGGAAAACGCGCGTTTTTTTCGGCGTTTTTGTATTTTTTTGCAACGCGCGTATTTGGGGCGTTTTTTTGATTGACAGCTTGCAGAAAAAAAGAATCCCCACCCAGCAAAGGTGGGTGGAGATTCTGCCTTTCTGCTGGGTTTTACTACAAAAACGCGCGATCATATGCGCGTTTTTGAAGCGGAAAACGCGCATATTTTCTTATATGCGCGTTCCCATGCTTTTCAATGGGTGCAAACGCTTGGGCAAATGGGCAAACGCCCCAAAGAAACTCATGCACAAGCGTTTGCGTTTGGCGTTTTTCAGCGCGTTCAAACGCGCTGTAAAATGCTCAAGTGTGAACCATGTCCATTGGAATACATGGGTTTTCACTTGTTGTGCGTTTTTCAGCGCGTTTGAACGCGCTGAAAAACGCTTAGGTGTGTTCCCAGGGTTAGTGAGATGTTCTGTGGAGGGAGATCATAGGTAGGTAATAGCAGTACACCCTGGTCCATTGATGTGGGTCAGTCCACGTTCCCTTGGTATCCACGGGTCACCCAAGTACATACTATAGATCCAAGCATAGGGGCAGCACATGTAAATTCATGTTGTCATTTATTAAGTATCCATAGTCACCGATGACAAAGTAAAGCAACATTTCAGGCAATCCTGACTATTATCAAACGTGGAGCTCATGAACACGGCCATAGCCATTTTTGCAGTGCGCAAAACACGGATACCGTCTGAGAGCCTGACACCGTTTTTTTTCGCTCCTTCACAAATGTCCTATAGTATAGGACATGTTCTTATATTTTTGCGGGGCTGCGGAACGGATATATGGATGCGGACAGCACACGGAGTGCTGTACGTATCTTTTGAAGTGAACTGGTCCACATCTGACCCACAAAAAAAAAGGATCGGATGTGGACCAGACGTGACGATTGTATGCAGGATGCCTAATTGCAACTTGAAGCTACATGTATGGTCCTTCTCTTTGGATCGTGGGGGGAGATTATACATCAGCGCCCAGGAGCAGTTTGTGCCCCCTATTATCATAAAAAATACATGGTGACAGAGCAGTGACATATCTGCCATCTACGGTCACCACCATCTCACGATCAGCACTATTTTTCTATGAGGAGGCATCAATCTGCATAAGGAAGCAATGATGATGGGTGATGTTCGCATAGGGGAGAAGGATAAAATAATATGTTCTGGATGTAGGATTATAGGTTGGACTTGATGAATCTGTGTCTTCTTCCAACCTTACAAGCTATGTAACTGTGTATCTGGTGTATGTATAGCACATAGACCAGAATACATAGTGAAATCATGAGGTCTGGGAATAGACCCTGCCTCTGATCTTCCAGGATGATGACTGTGAATAGTCAGTGGGACTGCCCAGACTGCCCTGTGTCTGAGCAGATAATAGAACAGAGGAGTGTCACCTTTGTTCTTGTAAATAAAGTTATTTTATGTCTGGCTGGAGAGCCGAACGGCGCATGCGCCAGAGAGCCGCCTGTCCCCGTTGCTGCTGTTGCTGCTGCCGCTGTCTGTGAAGGGGGCTCCGCTGTTCAGACCCATCGTAGGCTAGAAGTCAGAGACTGGCGGCCACGGCGACCATCTCCCCGTCCTCCTCCCCCCCGCAGCGGAATCCCGGAGCGCTGCGGGTTCCGTGCAAGAACATCCTGCCTAACGCCAGGAGCGAGAACGCGCGGGCGCGTGCCCTCGGGAGAGCGGGTGAGTACCGGGCGTTAAAGAGAGCCGAGCGGATCCGCTAGTGCTGAGGGCAGTGTGCCATAGTAAGGTGCCAGCTCCATGGGGCCCCTCCCGGAATAGGCTGAAGGCTCCACTGCACTTTCCCTGGCCCCACCTGCCCACTCCCCAATCTGCCCCGTGGGGTGGATCCTCAGTGCCCCCCTTAGAGGGTGACGGCCCCACTGCGCCCTCAACCCCAGACCCCCCAGTAAAGGATGGTGGCTTCACAATACCCCCACCTTGTGGCTGGTGACCCCCATAGACGGTGATGACTCCACACGGTTACCCTGCACCCCCATGTCCTGACAGCCTCAGTGCACCCCCTTCCATCATAAGGCTACTCTCAAGCATTTGTGGCAAGATAGTCAGCGGCTCATCCGTGAAAGCGTCTGATCCGCGTGTCCGTTTTTTGCTTTCCATGTGTCATGCGTATTTCACGGACGCTGGAATTAACAGAGCACCTCCCGGGAACAATCCTCGAAACCCACAGACCAGACATGGATGCCCTCCATGCTGTGCCCGTAGTTTTCGCGATCACATAACTATAATCTGCATGAGGGAGCCGTGATCGCTAACCAAAACAGGGCACGCTTCTGTGGTGTCGCCACGTACCCGTGGTTCGTGGAAATCGTCAATGGGTACCTGTGCTGTCCGTGATTCACTGACGTGTGCACGCCCCTCCCCCACAGGCCACCCAGACCATTGCTGGGTACATATTTCAGGACTGGACAGACTTGATATTTACTCCTCTTGATCTCTATGAACGTTCTGGTTCTCCGACCCCTGAGAATTGCGCCCTGCACCCGTCTGCCATTGTTTGGGTCCATGCTTGACTTATGCATATACACACCCATGTGTTTAATGTACAGCTAGAGATGTGTGTGTATATATAAATAGGGGAGTGTATATATAACATGCCGAGGAGGGGCGCTGTGTATATGTAAACCTGGCTGCATGTGTTTATATACACACACATATAGCACTGCACCCTGCTGGGTGAGGGGATCGCCCCCCGAATCACTGCTTAGTCACTCTATTGTGGGGTTGCTTTTTACATTTATCTGATTATTGTGCAGGGTGATACGTTGTTGCTCTTTGTCTTCCTATCCAAGATGTTCCAATGTATCTTGTGTACACTGCAGAGCGCTGGTTAGAAACCTGTGTGTCGTGAAGCTATCGCTCCCAGATAAGGCTACTTTCACACTTGAGTTGTTGGATTCCGGCAACTGGAAATCCGTATGCAAACAGATTGCATTTGCATCCGGATATGAATGCGGATCCGGCTGACAAATGCATTGAAACATCGTATCCGTCTCTCCGGTGCCATCCGGAAAAACGGATCCGGTATTTTTATTTTTTCACATTTTTAAAGTTCTGCGCATGCGCAGATCGGGAAACTGGATCCAGTTTTCCAGAACACTTGGTACTGGATCCGGCATTAATACATTTCAATGGAAATTAACGCCGGATCCGGCAAGCATTCTGCGATATTTTCTCCGGCCAAATACTGTAAAGGGACTGAACTGAAGACATCCTGAACGGATTGCTCTCCATTCAGAATGTATTAGGATAAAACTGATCAGTTCTTTTCTGGTATTGAGCCCCTAGGACGGAACTCAATACTGGAAAACTTTAACGCTACTGTGAAAGTACCCTAACGTGTGGCTGTCGGGGTATGCTGGGAGTTGTAGTTTCACAACAGCCACATAATGCTAGCTTGCCACCCACTGTGCTAATGTGTCATCCTTATCCTGGCTTTCCTTCTTTCTTTGCATTCCGCTGATAATCTGGGAGCAGTAGAGTGGGATACGTTATTATAGGGCTGTACCTTATTAACCCTAAAGGGGTGTTCCAGAATGGCAGCTTAGGCCTCTTTCACACTTGCGTTCTGAGGATCCGGCGGGCACTTCCGTCCCGCCGGATCCGTCAGAACGCAAGTCGCCGGAAAGCATTAGAAGACTGATCAGGATCCTGATCAGTCTTCGAAATGCTTTCAGGTTACTATGGCAGCCAGGACGCTATTAAAGTCCTGTTTGCCATAGTAGTAGTGGGGAGCGGGGGAGCGGTATACTTACAGTCCGTGTGGCTCCCGGGGCGCTCCAGAATGACGTCAGAGCGCCCCATGCGCATGGATCACGTGGTCCATGCGATCACGTGATCCATGCGTGTGGGGCGCGCTGACGTCACTCTGGAGCGCCCCGGGAGCCGCACGGAATGTAAGTATACTGGCCCCCCTGCTCCCCACTACATTTTACCATGGCAACCAGGACTTTAGCGTCCTGGCTGCCATGGTAACCATTGAGAAAAAGCTAAACGTCGGATCCGGCGATGCGCCGAAACGACGTTTAGCTTAAGGCCGAATCCGGATTAATGCACTTCAATGGGCATTAATTCCGGATCTGGCATTACGGCATGTCTTCCGGATTTTTGGTCGGAGACAAATCCGCAGCATGCTGCGCTTTTGTCAACGTCCAAAAAACGTTCACATACTGAACGGAAGACATCCTGATGCATCCTGAACGGATTTCTCTCCATTCAGAATGCATTAGGATCAGTACCTTTCCGTCCTAGAGCCCCAAGGACGGAACTCTAGGACGGAAAGCAAAAACGATGATGTGAAAGGGGCCTTATTAGGCCCTCGTCACATCTATCAGTTGTGTCTGGTCATTTTTTTTTTTTTTTACACGCTGGAGCTGGGCACAACTGATAGATATGTACTGAACTCCGGTGCACAGACCCGGCGTCCATCCACTGAACATGCAGCGTTTCTGTCCAGCGCTATTGGCATCCGGCTGTGTGGAAATTATGGAATCAGTTCTGGCTCTGTTCTCCTCTTGCGTTTTCTGCTTCATGCCGGCGGGGACTGAGCCTGATTGCCAGACATGTGTGGGGCCCTTACCTGTCCACAGGATAGGTGATAAGTGTCTGGTTGGTGGGGTTGGATTGCTGGGACCCCCAATGATTATGGGAAAGGTGGTTCTGTATCCCCCTTTTGAACGGTCAGAGATAGCTCGGCGGTAGGTGGTAAGTATTCTCGGCATACCCCCTTAATTTTCAATGTTGTTGAACAATAAATGAGAGGGTGCTGCTGGCAGTGCCCGAGTCCACGACAAAGACTCGTTCACATTTCCGTTTTTTACGAACATGTTCTGACCACATTTTCTGCAGACAGCACAGGTACCTATTGATTTTAATATGTTCACTAATCACTTTTTTTTTTTTTTTTTTTTTTTTTTTTTTTTACTGACCGTAGATCAGTGAAAAAATCAGGGAGCCATGCACTACTTTGATCCGTGATGCGAACCCAAGATGCCCATTGAAGTCTGTGGGTCTGTGAAAATCATGGACACTACACGGATGGCATCCGGGTTTTATCTGTTTTCCACTTTTGAAATTAATTTTCATCAGAGCAGCGTCCATAGAATAAGGATGAAACACAGACTGATTATTTTCACGGACGTCAAACTGACACGGAAATATGAATGATTCCTAACCTAATGGGGGGTGGGGGCCTTCTAGGCTCGCACTGTCACTCAGCCAAAAGCTATTAATTGAAATCTACTTACAGAAGCGGGGGTTCACTGAGCCAAAAAGAAAATCCTCACACCAGGATTTCTAAATCCCAGCCCCTAAATCTTCCCTGAGGTCATGAAGCGGCTTGCAGCAGTCCCTCATACACTGTACCTCGCGTATACTGTGGAGCACTGGATACCAACCTTTCCCAGTGTGGTGAAACTATACCTCCCGATAACTTGTGGCTGTCGTCGTCTGCTGGGAGTTGTAGTTTCACAACAGGTTGCTAGGTATTGTGCTAATGTGTCACCCTTGTCTTGGCTTGCTTCATCGCATTACACTGATAATGGGGGAACAAGATCCTGTTTTGTGGCTCCCCTTGAGACACTTCGAAGCTGTGATGCCACATACAACCTGTGGACAGATATGGCGCTGTGATTTTGGAGAACCCCCCTCACCTTGCAACACTACAGAAATCCTGAAAATGACTAGTTGAGGGTACTTGAGAACTGGAGTTCAGAAACACAATATTCTAGTGTAAGTAGTTCGCACAGAAGAGGGGGAGCAACAGCCAGTTATCTCTGAGACTGCCGACTATGAGAGGCTCAGAAGTGGGGATCATTCTGCAGTGTACACGGTACTGTAGGATGTGCAGATATCACTAAACTAAGAGCAAACATCACAGCCGGAAGATCCTGCTTAAGAATCCCGCAGATAATTGCTAGCGAGCGTTCATAAAAACGCTCGTTAGTGAATATCTGGTAGTGTAAATGTAGAGTGAAATGCTCGTTCATTGGGTAATGGACCATTTGGTCGGTCGCAAAAATTGTCGTTTGCCCGCAGTAGATCGTGCAAATAGCATCTGCCAGCAAACAGCTAGTCGATGGGCAAGCGATGGGATTAGCGATCATTCTTCCCTATACTGTGGAGGAGATCTCTGCATGTAAATGCAACAGTCTCCTCCACCAGCGAGCAGGCAGTTGTTGGGAAGGAACGGTAATCTGCTTTATTGTCCCATGTAAAGGGACTTTTACTCAAGAAGCATGCAAGGAGAAGTGAGGCCTCTTTCACACTAGCGTTTTAGCTTTCCGTCCTAGAGATCCGTCCTCGGGTCTCTAGGACGGAAAGCTACTGATCAGGATTATCCCCATGCATCCTGAATGGAGAGAAATCCGTTCAGGATGCATCAGGATGTCTTCCGTTCAGTATGTCAACGTTTTTTGGATGTTGACAAATGCGCAGCATGCTGCGGATTTGTCTCCGTCCAAAAATCCGGAAGACATGCCGTAACGCCGGATCCGGAATTAATACCCATTGAAGGGCATTAGTCCGGATCCGGCCTTTAGCTAAACGTCGTTTCCGCGCATCGCCGGATCCGACGTTTAGCTTTTTGTCAATGGTTACTATGGCAGCCAGGACGCTAAAGTTCTGGTTGCCATAGTAAAGAGTAGGGGGAGCGGCATACTTACATTCCGTGCGGCTCCCGGGACGCTCCAGGATGACGTCAGAGCGCCCCAGTGCATAGATCACGTGATCGCATGGATCACGTGATCCATGCGCGCGGGGCGCTCTGACATCATTCAGGAGCGCCCCGGGAGCCGCACGGAATGTAAGTATGCCGCTCCCCACTGCTACTATGGCAACCAGGACGCTATTAGCGTCCTGGCTGCCATAGTAACACTGAAAGCATTTTGAAGACTGATCAGTCTTCAAATGCTTTCAGTTCACTTGCGTTCTGCCGGATCCGGCGTGCATTCCGGCGACGGAAGTGCACGCCGGATCTTCACAACGCAAGTGTGAAAGAGGCCTGATTCAATTCCAGGACCCACGCATAGTAGACCCTAAGTTACTGGCTGCACTATATTGAATTTACATCTGACTACTGAGGGATTGTCATTCCCATCCTTTGTTCTTCACATTCATGTGACTGCAGATGCTGTTTGTGGCAGCCTGTGTTCTGTATATGGAGCAGCAGGCATATACAGGTGGACCTTGTACATCTTCAAGGGTTGCTATCAAAATTAAACCTATGCTGTTTTCCGTATGGCCTCGCTTTTACCTTGCTTTCTTCCTCCTCTGTATCTCTGCAGGTTTTCCAAATTCTTATGAAATGTTTTTTCTTTTAACGAAATGTTTTTGTCTCCTCCCCCATAGCAAACTACGCCCCTGGAATGATGGCAGATGCAGTTCACTACATCCACCTGCAGAACTTCAGTAAGTCTCTCTTGGAGACTCTGAATGCTCAGCGTCTTGGAGGCCATTTCTGTGATGTCACCGTGCACATCCACGATGCGACCCTGCGGGCCCATCGCTGTGTGCTGGCTGCGGGGAGCCCCTTTTTCCATGACAAGCTTCTCCTGGGTTACTCGGAGATTGAGGTTCCGCCAGTTGTTCCCACCCAGGTGGTTCAGCAGTTGGTGGAGTTTATGTACAGCGGGTCGCTGGTCGTTGCCCAGTCGGAAGCACTACAGATTCTGACAGCTGCCAGCATCTTACAGATTAAGACGGTCATCGATGAGTGCACACAGATCATATCGCAGAGCAGAGGAAACAAGCCGGTGACTATCGCTGGAGCGATGGCGTCTTGTGGAACACAAAGCAGGTCTTCCATGAATAAAATTCAAGAGCAGCCCAACAAGGAGGCCGACTGCCCATCCGCCATAGGCTTGAGAGATTCCACTTGTTCATTACCGTCTTCCTTGAGGTCCAACGAGTTGGATATCATCTCCCAGATGGGGGCTGTCAGTGAGGCACCAAAGCTACTGTGCGCTTCCGAAGTGCGGTATAAGTTAAGAGACATGTTGTCATCACAGCAAAGACAACTTTCAGAGGTGAGGGAGATGGTGCCTGAGGTTGATCACGTGTCTGATGGCGAAAGCATATCAACTGCTTACTTACCGCATGCGGAAGCACCACAGAGCTGCCACAGCCGCAAGCAGCGCCAACCTGTGCGCCTCCAACTCTCTGATTCCGTCCCTGTCATCATTAAGGATGAGGAGGACGAAGACGAGGAAAATGAAGAGAGTCCTGGAAAAGAAGAGACTGAAGACGAGAAAGGAGGTGTCGTGTTCAGTGAGTGCAGCGGCGGATTCGCCAGCTGTGGAGAAAACGATAAAAGCAGAAGCCCTGATGACAAAGTGCGGAACGCCAGCAACGGAAGGAAAGACTCTACAGGGCAAATGGAATTTTCCTCTGAAGGACAAGATTTTTTCTCGAACCAGGATGTGTTCTCAGAATCCTTTATACCTCCTTGGCAGAATGAGGAGAACCTGTCAGAAGGAACCAGGGAGAATTCAATAGACAATGGTGATAAGTTCCGCTCTGACTGCAGTTTGGACGGCTCCAGCTTGAGGAATTTGGCGGTGGTTGCTAGTTCTGACTTCAAGTCAAGTCCACCCTTTAACGCAAGAGTTGCTGAAACCAGGCCACTGCCATTTGTGGCTTCAGTCCTTCCCAGAGACCTTAAAAGTACAGTGTCAGCTGCAGTGGCGACCAGCTCATCCAGCATCTTCCAGTTCCACCTGACTCATCCTAACCAGAATCAGGCTGGAGTCACACAGGGCTTTTTCAGTGTCCAACAAGATGGTGCAAGTAACGTAGTACAAATGAACTCTAATATGGTCCCCGGAAACCTGCAGAATGACCAGACACAGCGCCCTGGACCTTCCCGGAACCCAGAGCCTTCCTACGTGTGCAGTCACTGCCAGAAAACCTTCAGTTCTAGGAAAAATTACACCAAACACATGTTCATCCATTCGGGTAAGGAACTCCTATTTAAAAGAATCTTTGTACCATGTTAGAAAAGCTAAAAAGTGACCGTCCTCAGTTCTTACCCTTTAATGGCTAACTGAAAACCTTTGAGACTAGTTGGGTTTCTTCTTCAGTCATGGTTAACACAATATCACATTTATACACTAAAAGACATAGAAAGTGATACTTGATCAAATTCATATTCTCATCCAAAAATTTAAAATTTGCACGGCAGGTCCGATTCCACATGGAATAAATAAGCAAATTGTACGTGAGATTTGTCACATCTCCTTCGCTTTTGTGGTACTGCATTATGCCACATTTTTTTCCACACGAAAATCTGCACAAAAAAAACGGTGCATAATCCGCAATGTGTGCAGGTAGTCTAATAGTTTATTCTTGTACATAGGAGGCTTTATTATAGTAGTTATATTCTTGTACATAGGAGCAGTATTATAGTAGTTATATTCTTGTACATAGGAGCAGTATTATAGTAGTTATATTCTTGTACATAGGAGCAGTATTATAGTAGTTATATTCTTGTACATAGGAGCAGTATTATAGTAGTTATATTCTTGTACATAGGGAGCAGTATTATAGTAGTTATATTCTTGTACATAGGGAGCAGTATTATAGTAGTTATATTCTTGTACATAGGGAGCAGTATTATAGTAGTTATATTCTTGTACATAGGGAGCAGTATTATAGTAGTTATATTCTTGTACATAGGGAGCAGTATTATAGTAGTTATATTCTTGTACATAGGGTGCAGTATTATAGTAGTTATATTCTTGTACATAAGGAGCAGTATTATAGTAGTTATATTCTTGTACATAGGGAGCAGTATTATAGTAGTTATATTCTTAAACAGGATGTAGTATTATCGTACTTTTCTTTTTGTACATAGGGGACGTATTACGGCAGTTGTAATTCTGTAGCCAAGTAGTTATATTCTTGTACATATCTGGTAGTATAGTTATTTTTAGTACATGGGGACATTATTATAATATTTTTATACATAGGGCACAGTATTGTAGTAGTTTGAACAGTATTATTGTATTTTTGTTCCTGACATAGGCAACAGTATGATAGTAGTAATATTGTTGAACAGGGCGCAGTATTATAGTAGTCACAGTGCATTTGGAAATTCTTCAGACTCTGTCACTTACTTCACGTTTTTTATGTTGCAGCTTGTACTAAAATAAAATAAAAAAGTTTTCCTCATCATTGTGCACACAATACCCCATAATGAGATGGTAAAAACAAAATTTCAGAATCTTTGCTAATTTATTGAAAAGGAAAATCTTGTGATGACCTAGGTGTTCAGATCCTTTACTCTGGTCTTAGGGTCCATTCACACGTCCGCAATTTTGTTCCGCATTTGCGGAACGGAATTGCGGACCCATTCATTTCAATGGGGACAGACGATGTCCCAGCCGGGTCCGCAATTGCGTTCCCGAAAAAAATAGAACATGTCCTATTCTTGTCCGCAATTGCGGACAAGAAAAGGCATTTTCTATGAGAGTGCCGGCGATGTGCGGTCCGCAAATTGCGGAACGCACATCGCCAATGTCCGTGTTTTGCGGATCCGTGGATCCGCAAAACACACACGGACGTGTGAATGGACCCTTAGTTGAAGCACCTTTGGCAGCGATTACAGCCTCCAGTCTTCTTCTGTATGATGCTACAAGGTTTGCACATCTGGATCTGGGGATTTTCTACCATTCTTTGCAGATCCCCTCAAGCTCAGTCAGGTTAAATGGAGACAGTTGGACAGCCATTTGCAACTCTCTCCAGGGCTCTGGCTGACTTGACCCCAGTCGAATATCTCTGGAGAGACATTCACAGAATCGTCCATTAGCCACTCCTGTGTTGTCTTGGCTGTGTACTTAGTCATTGTCTTGTTGGGAGGTAAACCTTTAGCCCAATGTGAGGTCCAGAGCACTCTGCATCAGGTTTTCATTAAGAATATCTCTGTGCTTTTCTCCATTCAGCTTTCCCTCAGCCCTGATCAGTCTCCCTGTCGCAGCTGCTTAAAAACAACCCCTTTGCAAGATGCTGCTACCACCATGCTTCACCGTAGTGATGGTGCTGGGCAGTTGATGAGCAGGGCTTGGTTTCCTCCAGATAAGACTCTTGGAATTGAGGCCAAAAAGTTCAATCTTGGTTTCATTAGACCAGAGAATCTTTCTTGCAGTCCTTTATCCAAACTTTCATGAGTCTTTTTACTCGAGAGGCTTCTTTCTGGCCACTTTTGCCATAAAGTTTAGATTGTTGGAATGCTGCTGGATTGTTGACCTCCTGAAATTTTCTCCCATCTCCATGCAGCGTCTTTAGAGCTCAGCCAGGGTGACCATTGGGTTCTTGGTCAACTCTGTTTCTAAGGTCCCTCTGCTTAGTTTGGTGGGGTGGTAATCTCTAGGAAGAGTCCTGGTTGTTCCGAACTTCTTTCATTTAAGAATTGTGGAGGCCACCGTGCTCTTGGGAACTTTCAGTGCAGCAGAAATATTTTGTATCCTTCTCCAGATCTGAGCCGCCACACAGTCCTGGCTGTGAACTTTACAGGCAGTTCTCTCCTCCTGATGACCTGATTTTTGCTCTGATATGCATTGCCAGCTGTGTGTCCTTATATAGACCAGGGTCATGTCCAATCATCTGAATTTACCAAAGATGGACTCCAATCAAGGTGTAGAAACGTTAAAAGGAGGTCAAGAGAAATGGGAGGTCCTCAGAGCCAAATTTAAAGTGTCATAGCAAACGGTCTGAATACTTATGTCTGAAAATTTAGATTTTCCTTTTAAATAAATTTGCAAAAATTTCTAAAATTCTAACGTTCTTGTTAAGGGGTATAGAGAGTAGAATGATGGGGAAATCGTGATTTTCTCTTTTTTCACACATAACAAAATGTGATAAAAGTAAAAGGGTCTGAAGACTTTCTGAATAAACTGTATATTCATGTTTCTAGAGGACACTGTTATAGTAGTTATTCTTGAACATGGGGGAAGTATTTACTGTGTATTCTTTTTGGGGGCAGTATAACAGTAGTTATATTCTTGTATATAATAAGTAGTGTTGTAGTGTTTTTATTCTTTTATATAGGGGACAGTATTACAATAGTTATTCTTGTACATGACAAAATATCTTCCAACGTTCAAAAGAATATATTTGTTTGTGTGCCTCGTCATGGGAGCATAAAGTAAATGTAGTTACAAAAACCTGTTTACCCTGTGACTTGGGAATGATTTCAGCAGAATTAATGTTAAAGGCTATGTACAACTTTTGGGGACAATTTTTTTTTTTTTTAATGATTGCATTTTACTCATTTGGGGCTAATAATAATTTTTCAATTGGTTTTTATTGAAAATATTGAGCCGTTTTGTCACAAAGTTACTAGTTTTTCTAGCTTTGTACATTCTGCTTTCACTTTCTGCTGGTGTTCTGTTATTTTTCCCTACCCGTGAACTTTCCATGCCCTCGTCATTTCCGGTTGTGACGCACCCGCACCGGAAGTGACGTTTGCGGGTGTGGAAGGAGGTGTGTCACGCCGCTCTCTTACTGACATGCTTAGTAGGAGTCGGCGCAGCCGAGCGCAGCTAACTGAACGCGCCTAGGGTAGGGAAAAACCACGGCCAATTGCGCATGCACCTAGGCTAGGGAAAAATCACGGCCAATTGCGCATGCGCTGAGGGTAGGGACAAATTACGGCCAATTGCGCATGCACCTAGGGTAGGGAAAAATCACGGCCAATTGCGCATGCGCCTAGGGTAGGGAAAAATTACGGCCCAGTACGCAAGCGCGAATACAACACGGCGCTGTCCAAGGTAAAAGTGGATAGCAAGACAAGGGTAGGGCTGATGTGAGGAAAACGTATGGCTGCTTGTAGCCTGGGGCATGTAGTTCTTTAATCTGTCTCTTTATACCGCACTTGTGCACTGGCCCGTAATGTTTCCCTATTCTTGGCGCATGCGCACTTGCCCGTAATTTTTCCCTACCCTCGGCGCATTCACAGAAACTCCTTCTCAGCCAGTCAGTAAGCGAGCGGCGTGACACACCTCCTTCCAAACCCGCAAACGTCACAACCGGAAATGACGAGGGTATGGAAAGTTCACGGGTAGGGAAAAATAGCTGAACACCGGTCATCTAATGAACCTTATCTCTAAATTACTAAGAGGTCATAAACACTTATTTAAGCACATTCTTATCAGTAAGATAAGGATTGAGCTATAATAGGTGTTTATAAGTTCAGAGAGCACACATAAGGAGCCCGTCAGCTTCCTGTCTGATGAAGTGGAGACAAAATTCAGACACTGCTAGTTGAGCATTTCAGCTCTGTACAGAGAAAAGGACTGCATATTTTTTATAAAGACCAATTGAAAAAAATTATTCTTAGCTTATGAGTTCAATACACTATTAGTACATAGGGTTGAAAATCATTGGTTAGCCTGTTGCTGCTTAGTGTGCGGCATATAGAGAATCAACACTGCATATTGTATACAGTATGGCGGTGAGATGACTGTGTGCTCTGTTGGCAGCTTTTATCTATGATTTTCTTTCTATGTTTATCCTTCAGGATCATTTTACACTTTTTTTAGGCTTTCCTTTTTAGTAAGTGGCTTAAATTCCAGTTTAGAAACTGAAATAGCATAGGGGTGGCCGTCATATATAGTATAACCCTGGAGTTATTATTACCGCCCTGTGCCTGCTATGGGTATTTCAGCCTCTGACTTCAGCTCTGTCACATGCTTCTCTACTGCTGTCTGTAGCTGCATTTTGGCACAATCTATAGAGAACTGCATGAAAAACAGTTCCCTAATGCACATTAATTGTAGCGGACCTGTATAATCCTTCTGTCTGCTTTCCTTCTGAATTTTACTGCTGTTTTTGAATGGGGTAAACCAGACTGACCCTGGGTATTCATGCAAGTCCCGTAGAGCTTCATCCGGGCTATCCTCCCTCTCTCTGCACTCAAGGCCCTGCATATGTGCTCTCTGCACTGTAGATTTAAGATTATTTTTGGCCGCTGTGTGTGATTACTGTATCTGTTTTTCTCATGTTTAACCCCTTAAAGTCTGGGCCATTTTAGTGTGTGGGTTTTTTTTTTTTTTTTTTTTTACTCCCAGGCTTCCCAGGGCCATAACTTTATTTTCCCATTCACATAGGCCTATGGCCTCGTGCACACGACCTTATGTGTTTTGCGATCCGCTAAAAAAACGAATTACTTTTCGTATGGCATCCGTTTATTTATTATTTTTTTTTGCGGAACTGTTATTTTGCGGATCCATTGTAATAATGCCTATCCTTGTCCGCAAATTAGAAAAAAATAGGACATGCTCTAGTTTTTTGCGGACATACGGAAACGGAATCCACACGGAGTACCTTCCGTTTTTTTGGGGGGGGATTTTTTTGCGGACCCATTGAAATGAATGGTTCCGCATATGGTCCGCAAAAAAAACGGAACGGACACAGAAAGAAAATACGTTCGTGTGCATGAGGGCTTGATTTTTGCAGGACAATTTGCGGTGGCATACAATGTAGTGGGAAGCTGGAACATTTTAAATGGGGTGGAATTATACAAATAAAAACACAATTTGTCACAGTTTTACGGATTTTGCTTTTACATGCGTTAAAACTGACCTGTTTCCTTCATTCTTCAGTTCAGTACGATTACAACGATACCACATTTATATAGTTTTTCTTGCGTTTTTATACAGAAAAAAATTAAAAACTTTGGAAAAAATACTTTTTTTATTTTTTTTCTTTGCACCAACCTTTTTAAGGCCACTATAACTTTCTTTTTGTTTATGGAGCTCAGTTTTTGCAAGACGGTCTTAAAATTTTACTGATTTTTGGGTGTGTATGACTTTTTGACCACTTTTTATTGAATTTTTGGGGTAGGTGAAAACCCCTGTCAAGGGTTAATTGACAGGGTTCAGCGGGATTCCTTTTCATTGAGGCCGGGTTCCGTCTGTGTGATACAGCCGGCACACGCTGCGTACGTTTGTATTTATGGGTTAATTATATTCAAGTTTTTTCATTGGTGGCAGTAGCAGCTTCCGGTCAGAACCCCAGCAGTGAAATCACGGGGCTCGGAGCGGTTACCATGGCAGCCAGGATGCTACTAAAGCCTTCCATGGCTGCCATGGTAAGCTCCCTGCTGCTGTGTGCTCAAAGCACAGGCCGACAGGGACAGTGTAAAGTCCTATTCACCATAATGGAGCTCTACTAGGGTGAATAGGACAAGGGTTCGAACCCCTAAGGTGGCTAAAAATTATAAAAAAAAAAAAAAGTTTAAAAAACCCACCTAAATATTAAGTGTAAAATACCCCCTTTTTGAACACCGTAACAGAAAAAAAAAAATTAAAAAACACATGATTCGCCTTGTCTGCCCCAAAAAATAGGATAGGACTGTTCTATTATCGGCCGGACGTTCCTTAAAATGGGGAATACACACAGCTTTTTTGGTGTTTTATTTTTCTTTCGCGTGGTATTGAGTATCGCAATACTGTTTTTTATGGTATTAACATCTAACCAAAATTTTGTTAGTGACAACCCTAGGTGGGGCTTAGTATAGCAGCCCAGGCCCATTCACTTGAATGACCATGCAAACGTGATGGTCTAGGACAGTGATGCCTTTCCTTGGCTCTCCAGCTGTGGTGAAAGTCCCAAGATGTTGCCCTTGCTGGGCTGCTCTCGGAACTCTATAGAAATAAATGGAGCATGCTGGGAGTTGTAGTTTCACCACAGCTGGACTGCCGGAGGTTAGCCATCACTGATGAGGAGCACAGCCATCTTTTCAAACAGCCGTCCGCAAGGGGTCGGACCCCTGCCAATCAGATATTAATTACTGACAGGTCATCAATTTTACATTCCTGGTAAACCTTTTTACATTTATTTTAAGACCTTTGTGCTCATACGGGAGCCTGTTGGTTAGTTTTGCATTAACCACCTGATATGTGTGCTCTCCATCAGTATATTAGTACAGGGTTGGCACAGCTGACAGCCTTCTCTCTGCCAACGCTGATGAATATGCGCAGCAGGAGCCATTTTAAACGGTACTGGCTGTAATAAGCTGCGAGCAGTTCACCCTTTTGGACAGGGGATAGTAGTGATAAGTGCAGTCACTGTGCTCCGTGAAGAGATAAAACCCAGGTTCTAGCCTACAATTTAGTGCAGGCTGGGTGCTGATAACAGGGTGGCTGCAGGGGATGAGCGGGTTTATCACTGCCGAGAAGCACAAGGGGCCATAGCAGCCCTGAAGGCCTCTAGATGGAGTTGGCCGCTGTACGGCGGGAAGCTGTTGTGGATATATTCATCAGAAATTGCTTGAAAACGGGGTGTGGTGTTTAACAAGCAGGATATGCTCACCCCATATGCAGTTGTGCATGTATATAGGGGAGCACAACCTGCACTTGTAGTCCGTTGCTAGGAGCAATCAACAGCAAAAAATGCATACGATGGAAGATGCCAGCAACGGACTACAAGTACCACAATAACCATCCTACATACGATTACGATAATGTGGATGTGGAGAACAATCAAAAACATAACCATAGCAAAGGCAGGTGCACTCTGCGGCAATACTAAACCCTCACACTGATGTTAAAATTGAGAGGTTAGTTCGGCACATCCTACTAGGAGGACATGTCTTAAGCTCGGACACCACGTCAAGGTCTCTCAAGTAGCCCGAGACAGCGAGAACAATTCCTTCAGCCTCAGGGCGCCTCTTCATAGCTGAGGTGCCAAAGATCTCCACGTTCCCCATCCTTCCCCTCTCCATGGCCTTTCTCCTGCTATAGATGCTTTTTTTTACAGTTAAATATATAACTAGATGACTAGTTGCTCAGATGATGTCCATACATAGTTTTCACTATGGACATCACTATCTCCCCACGACAGGGCTTTAGCATAGTATAGGAAGTGTTGTAAAGGGTTAAGGACTTGACGGAGCTTAACTTTTAGTCTGGTAGTGAATGGGCATTCTCTTAGTCTTTTAGGGTTAATGATTTCTTGGCTTGCAGCTCGGGCAGGGGTAAACTTTGCTTGGGGCATTCCCTCGGTTCAGCGTGCCTGTTAAGTATCGGTTTATAGGATCCTCTAACCTGACGCCACAGGGTTTATACAGTGAGCGCATATTTTCCTCTGAGGACAATAAATTATTCCTAGAGGTATAAACAGCCCTGTTCAATGAGTACAGGGAGGTGGACGCCGGCCCTACTACACACCAAACCCTTGTAGTAAATTAGTTTCAATGACGCTGTCTACCAGAGGTTTCGCTGTAAGCCCTTGAACGTAAATGTTTGTAAGATGTTCCTCAGCAGGTCTCTGACTATAGGAGCCTGGGCTGTGAAATGGAAATAACAAAGAAGGGAGCAAAAGTACAAATATAGTAATTTACTCATAAAATAAATGTCTCTTTGAACTTGTTTATTGTACATGGAGCATTGCAGTTCTGTGAATGAAGCCTTTGGTGTACAGTATGATGGTATTTATTCCTGGTGGCATGGCTCTGTGCAAGTTCATGAAGGAATCTCATTGCCATTGCGTACAGTAGTGTTTGGCAAAATCTCTATGTAGCCTTAGGCCTCATGCACACGACCGTATGTGTTTTGCGGATCCGCAAAAAATAACGGATGACGTTCCGTATGCGGCATTGATCGAGCGCACAATATCATAGATTACAATGATGCTGTGCACGTCGGGCCACCTGCGGGGCTATTGTCCCGCACCCATCATATGTTTTGGAGGGCATACGGTCATGTGCAAGAGGCCTAAATGTCACTCTGTAGTGGACAGGATTTATAAAATATATTCTTTATATACTTTGATTTCTTTGATTTAAGGGTTATTTTGCGTCTTCTGACGGGTCATAATGACTTTAGAGATTGTGCTGAGACCCCTACTGGTCACTGGAATGAAGGGACTGTGACCAGTTGGGCCCGTCTGCTCTCCTCAGACACCCGTAAGATAGATTTACACGTCCAGATAATCGGGCAGATTAAGGTGCAGCCGATCACCCCATGAACGAGCCGGTGTTCATTGGTTGATTCTGTCATTTGAGCAGACACCTAAATAATTGTTTGTGGGCAGCAGATTGAGCAGTCTAAACAGCATTTTGCTCCCCAAAAACAATGCAGCTGTATGAGGACAAGGGATCGCAATAGCGATCCTTCATTCTCATACTGTGGAGGTGATCGCTGCATGTAAATGTAGTGCTTCACCTCCACTGAACGAGCATCTGACTGCCGGGAAGGAACGCTTCCTTCCCAACAATCTGCTGCTCATCTGGGCGTGTAAATGCACATTTACAGTGCACCTTTAGTTCCTTTGTTTTAGTGAACAATGGGGGTCTTGGTGCCTAAGGTGGCAGAAAGACATTTAATCTGTGTTGGGGGAGGGGGATACATCGGAGACTAAAGTAAACACTTTACTGGTCATTAGTGATGCTGAACTATTTGCTCTTGCCTCCTCCCAGGTGAAAAGCCCCATCAATGTAGCATCTGCTGGAGATCCTTCTCATTGCGAGATTACCTGCTCAAACACATGGTGACCCACACTGGTGTCCGTGCTTTCCAGTGCTCCATTTGCTGCAAACGCTTCACCCAGAAGAGCTCACTGAACGTCCACATGCGCACACATCGGCCCGAGCGCTTCCAGTGCTGCTTCTGCAATAAGTACTTTTCCCACCGTACTCTACTAGAGCGACACATCGCCACTCATACCGCTTGACCAGCGACCTTCATCAGCCAAGTTTCATTGACAAGGTCGAATTCCACGGGGCTTCTGCTTCCCAATAGATGGGGTTATAGCCCGGGGCCAATCTTGCCAAGAGCCAAGTTTTGTTCATGTTGCCCTAGTTCCGAAGGACCTCTCTTGTTTTTGAGGTTTTTAAAGTATTTGATAAAATTTCAAAGCACTTATCGCATTGAATCCAAAGCTGTCTTAATGGAAAAAAGGAAACCACCCCACATGCTGTAAACTAGTGGGATCTTGTCCCACTTACAATGTCAAGTTAAGGTCAAGAACGTTGAGTTTTGCTACAGACGACCAGTGATCTGTATGCCAATAAGCATGGAGCAACATCACCAGCCTCATCCAGTCTGGACCTGCATTCCGAGAAGAACATAGATTCTATGTTATTTTACACACCGTCAAAGTTCTGGATATGGGTGGCATTTACAGTTTCCTGGTGGAACATGTGTTTTTATACCCATTGAGAACCCATGTATTGGACTTTATTGGACAGTATTGTGGGTTGATGCCTACTTTATCTTTATAGTATAAACTGGTGCGCCCCTCTACAGGGGTTCCCCAGGTACGGGGCTATAAGTGTCCCCTGGTACATGACCTATAAAGGTACATTAGTGCTTGCTTAGACAATAGAGAAGGTCTCCTAAACGTAACCAATCTATTCCTTTTGCAGGTACATCCATAGGTCTTATTCCAGGAGACACCATCTTTTACTGCCATATGCTGTGGTATTGGCCAACCCCTGTACCATAGAGGTTCTGAAAAATATATTCTGAACGATAGGACATCAGAATTTATCTTCTAAACCAGGGACCAGAACACGGTTCCCACTTGATCTATCCAACTTGCACAATAGCACCCTGTTTCAACTGTGAGGGTAGAGCAATGACAAGGTTACTAGTGTCCCATAGTACACAAGATTTCTATCAGAGGACACATTTACACTTTCTAGTTTGTCCGTCTTGTATAAATTGTACATAGACTATTTAACCACCTTATATAATGTCTGTATTTATGAAAATGTGCGTGACTTTGTGTCTGCTGTGTGTTACCTGTGTGTGTATATGTGTATTATCGCGTCACCCGCTTTAACAGACGTTGCATCAATGGTATTTGTAAGAAATTTGTTTGTTATGCGGCATGAACCTTATTATTTTTTACTCTTAACACCAAAATTATAGTTTTTCTTTCCTTCCCCTCTGCATAGAGGGGCAGTTTTTAAGAAGTGATATTTGCACTTTTTTTTTTTTTTTTTTAGCAGAGTGTCTCGCTTCAAGCTGTTACATTTCTGCCAAATATGAATGGAAATATTATGTTTATAGATAATGAAGGGAGCCATGAAAATTGCAGTCTGGAGGTATCAATCTATAGAGCAGGAGGAGCTGAGCAGATTTATATATAGTTTTGCGGAAAAAGATTCAGTAAAATGTGTCATTCACTTAAATCCCTGCTCTTTCTGTGCTTAAAGAAGACCTTTTTATCGGGATATTTGTAGTCTAATTCTTATCCTACCTTATAGGGCGCCCCCCACTGGTCTCTTGTCCCTTTTTTTTTTTTCTAAAGAACCCCTGTCTGCTGCGGTCCCTGTATCTTTTGGCGCCTCATATGCTAATGAGGCGACTCGGTTACACTAGGCGGGGACTTGAACTCCTTTTCCCTGGCTAAGAGCGGGGCGCTCTGATTGGATGCGGCCCGAGCCAGGGAGAAGATAACCACTCCCAGGAGAAAAACAAGTCCCCGCCTAGTGTAACTGAGTAGCCTCATTAGAATATGAGGCGCCAAAAGATACGGGGACCACAGGGGACAAACTTGGGTTTCTTTAGAAAAAAAAAAAAAGTGACAAGACACCAGCGGGGACTGCCCTATAAGGTAGGATATTAATTAGACTACAGATATCCGGATGAAAGGTCCTCTTTAAGGCCTCTTGCACACAAACGTTTTTTTCTTCTTTCCGTTTGCGGTACGTATGCGGAACCATTCATTTCATACTCTGTATGCATTCAGTTTCCATATATCCGTTCTGCTAAGAGATAGAACTTGTCCTACCATTGCCCGCAAATAACGTTCCGTGGCTCCATTCAAGTCAATTGGTCCGCAGAAAATACGGAATGCCTATGGAACACATCTGTATGTCATCCGTTTTTTGCGGATCCACGCCCATCTGTTTGCTGTTTACAAACATTACTGTACATTACAGTAATGATTACAAATTTTCGGTATCTGTTTGCGATCCGCAAAAAAACGGATCGCATACGGAAACCATACGGAGATTTTTTTGAGGAACTACGAAACAGAAACAAAAAAATTGAACAACGGATCCGTGAAAAACGGACTGCAAAATACATACGGTCGTGTGAAAGAGGCCCAAGAGTCATGCTGGTGTCATGTGCATGACTAAAGATCGAGATAAGTCATTGAATAAGACTGCCGACATGACTCCTCTAAGTACAGAAAGAACAGGGATTTAAAAGTAAGTGGTTGCTGAGAACCAACATCACAATAATTGCAGACTGGGCCTGGAAAAGAGTCACAGCCACCTGAGAAGAGTCCTGGTTATTCATAATCTCCTGCTCTCCTGCCCACCTGCTGATGGCTGACAGGCTTCTACGTAGTCTAGGAGAGAACGGCCAGTAAACAGCAGGAGATTAGGAACAACCATGACTCTTCTCAAGTAGATTTGACTCTTTTCAAGGCCTGGGCTGCAATGATTGATGCTGGTTCTCGGCAACCACTTACTTTTAGCTCATGAGTGACACACCCCTGAAATCAACATTTCTGTCACTATTTTGTGCTGCCCTCAGTGAGGTCAGCATAAAGTTGATGACAGGTTATCTTTAAAATACTTCCATTTTTTTTTTTTTTTTTTCTCTCCTTCAAAGGGGTTTTCTGGTTTCAGGAGGGGACCAAGACAACCTTAGAGATCATCTTGCAATAATGAAGTGATCATTAGTTACCTGGCAAGTCCAGTGCGTCTACTTTGGTTCTCTCAGCCGGACTCTTTTTACCCAGGTGCACCGCTGAGGCCAGTCACGTGTTTTCAAAGAATGTCAAATGCTGCAGCCGGGTAAACCGGAGCCTAACCGAGAGAACCAGATCGGTGGTGCTGGATCTGCCAGGTTAAGTACTGCTCAGTTCTTCATTGCAGGCTGATCACCAGGGGTGTCCGACTTGCTCCTGAACCTGGACCACCACTTTAAGCCTTTAGAACAGGGGTGCACAACCTGCGGCCCGTGGGCACATGCGGCCCTCGATACCATTCTGTGCGCCCCCAAACATCTGGTAAAAGACATGTAGTTCTATGTCTTATGGCTTCTTACATGTATCTTTCATGTATTCTCCTATTAGATGGGAGTCCTAGAACTGTAACCAGACATTTATGATATATACTGTATGGTCAATATGCCAAAAATACAGTATTTCAGTTGGGAATACCCCTTCGTTTTATTTTCGGCCCTTGGAATTGGTTCAGGCTGACAATGTGGCCCGCAACCAGAAAAGGTTGTGCACCCCTGCTTTAGAATATGTCACCTCTTGTATTTAAGATAAGTGATCCGTCACCCTGACATTGTATCAGTAAGATGGTGATCTAGTAGGGAAATGAAGTCTTTTTGAATGTGCTCAGCTCTTTGTTATGGGCCCCTCCCGCTGTTTGCCCATTCATCAGAACTGAGAGGGATCTCGCATGATACACTAAGCTTTTTCTCTAATGATCTAAAAGGTTGGACATTGGCCTTACATAGTAGTCAACCATAGGTGGCACTAATGAGTTCTTTTTTTTAATCTGGAGGAGAGTTTTGCATCCTTTTTTCTACATACATTACCTGAAAGGTGAAACTGTGCCTTATAACATCTCAACTCTGCTGACAGAGAAACCCTCTCAGATGTGTTATGCCTTATACACAGTCAGTGTTCAGTCCGTGATTGTGAGCCAAAACCAGCATTGGAGCCTCCACAGACATAAGGTATAAGGGAAAGATCTTCTCCTGTTCTGTGTTTACAGCCGCACCTGGTTTTGGCTCGAAATCACTGATGGAAATCACTGACCGAACACTGACGTGTGAAGGAGGCCTCATGTGACACATCTAGGGAAGCTCCTTAGACCATTAGTAGAGCTAAGACAGGTCACATGACACAGACAAATGATCCTTCCGGGCTGTACTGAGTGGCTGAAATGGCTTCCCTAGGTATGTCACATGAGGCGCTCATGGCTGCGTTGAATGCCTGAAAGGGCTTCCCCCTAAATGTGCCATGTTTTGCTTCTCAGCTTTGCTAATTTGCTAAGACGTCTCTTGAATTGCACAATCAACACTCTAAATATCTGTACTGACTCCTAAGCAACCAAAAGAGCCCTCTTTCCAAGAAGTCAGGTTCACGTCTTCTGGCTCCTGATAAAGGCAGTGTTCTACCAGTGCAGTTTTTCTTTTTCTTGTTACTTTTGGGTATGACCATTGAGATCTAGTTGTCAAGGACATGGCTTGTTATACGGACTAAGCTTTACTCAATCTCCCAGCAGAAGCAGCCATTTTAGTAGCTAACGCTTTTGTTGCTAGAGCTGGGAATACGCATTAGGTTATATGACGGGCAATACTCACTGTTCTGAAGACCAGGTTTGATTTTAATCTGTTGGGTCTTTTTTGTTTCGTTAGAGCACTGCCATGAGTGACTGGCGTCTGCTTATCTGTCCTTTTTAAAATCTCACGCTCACTTGGCCAAGTAGAACATGCATGTTAATGGGGGGAGTCGGGCAACCTATCTGTTGGCTACAATTGTTTCACCAATTACACTCATCGAATTATGAATTTTTTCTTTTGCATGCCAAAAAATGACTTTCTCCTTTGTTCCCAGGTGGCAGGTCCCCTTTAAAAAAGGTCCATGCGTTAGTGTCTTCATAAAGAGCAATAACTTCTGTGATCACAATATTGGCAAACTATTAGAACATTGTGAACCTGTTACCTGACTACTTCCATTTGTATTGAGAAGATCCTTGGTTCTTGAGTCTACATTTTGTTTAAAGTGCCTACCGTTGCCTGCTCACTGCAGTGACTGCCATCTTGTAAGCGGAAGCATACTATTTTAAAGGCTATTTTTTGGGGGCATTTTTGTTGCATTGTAATCGTTTTGAGCTAAAAAAAAAAAATTTTTTCAATTGGTCTTTATTAAAAATGTTGAGACTCTGTCTCTGTGCAGCTTTGAGTTTCTCTGAATTTTCACTCTGTTCCATCAGACAGCTCAGCTGATGCTCTCCTTATCTCTGGAGCGTGGAATCCGCTGCGTGAAAGAGAGCCAAGCGGCGCTCTGGACAGCAGAGCCATGGAGCAGTAATATGACTTATAATGCTCTGTGCCTCTCTGATCTTTTTACTACAAAATCACAGTGAGATAAAGTTGTCACCGTGATTTTGTAATAAAAAGGTCACAGAGAGGCACCGAGTATAATCAATCATGTTAATGCTCTGTGTTTCTGCTGTCCAGAACAGGGCTTGACACTCTTTCACAGAGCGGATTCCACGCACGGCAGCCGCTTGTGTGAAAGAGCCCTTACTGATAAGAACGTGGCTAAATGAGGGCTGTACCAACAGATTATCTGACAGATTTTCTGACCAGTCGTTGGTCATATGGCCAATTACACAAACAGATCTTTTTTTTTTTTTTTTTTTTTTTTTAATACAGACCAACTATTGGTCTGATTGGACAGAGATTGGTCATATAGTCTGTTGGTGTAATACAGCCCTAAGGGTTTGACCTCTTAAAAATTTGGAGCTAGTGAAAGTAAAAAGTAGGATTTACACCGCTAGACAATCTGTTAACTCTTTTGTGACAGAATGTCTTAATATTTTTTTTTATAAAGACCAATTGAAAAAAATGATTTAGCCCAATTTGAATAAAATGCAATGATAAAAAAAAATACCCCAAGGGTCCTTTAAGATCACATATGAGGTGTGCTTGACTATGTTCAAAGGCTGAGATGCTCCATGTAGCACCTTCTTACAGAGAAGATCATTTTTGCATAGATTAATGCCCCCATTGTAGTATAGCTCCACGTTCAGACCTAATTCTGTATTATGTTAAGTAACTTTCAAAATGCTTTGCTTTACTTGTCTCAAATTGAACGCAAGTTACATTGTATCTTACTCCATTCACATCCACAGCTGCAATCACAGTCCTTCAGGGTTTTTTTTGTTTGCCAACATAGCACTCTTAAGCCTCATTCACACGTCCGTGTCCGTGCTCAAATCCGTGAGCAGGTGGTCAGTGAAGCATCCGTGAAGCTGTCCGTGACGGGTCCGTATGTCTGTTATTTGCTGTCCGTGTTGCATCTGTGTTTCACTGACGCTGAACAGCTGAAATTTTTTTTTCAAAGCATCTCTTCTTGGCATCCATGTTCCATTCATGGTTTTCACGGAACCATAGACTATAATGGGCGTCAGGGATCCGGGAACACGGACGAAAATTGCACATGCATCCATGCTGAAAACACAGACCCACGGACCATGCTAAAACAAATGAATGGCGATGTGTGCTGTCCGCGGAGAACACGTACGTGAAACACTGATGTGTGAATGAGGCTTTAAGGTGGCCATACACATTAGACAGGTTGGTTGATGGACAGCAGATGAGCAAACAAACCCCTGGTGAGCGTTCCTTTCACAGACCAGACTGCCCATACACATGTAATGAAAGCGGGCCATGGGAACGTTATTTCAAAGAAAGATCATCCGTTCACAAACTATTTTTCTTTAAACAAAAGATCTATGTTCGGCGAAAATATTAAATTTTTCAAACAATAACGGTCTATCATTTCTTGGCTAAAACAAGCGTTCGTTGTTGAATTTTAAACAATGAATGTTCGTTTTGGTTAAAATCGTCCATTTTGATCATCTTTAGACTAATATGTAGTCTTCGCACAACTAGTAGTGTTGAGCGAAGCGCGCTACGAATGCTTCATCCGAAGTTGCTTCGTTTAAAACTTCGGAATAATACTGTATGGAGATCCGTCTCCGTACAGTATTAGAATGTATGATCTCCGATGAGCCGAAGTCAGTTATTCAAGGTACTAGTCGGACCGGAGGCAGAGTTCGGTTTCAAAGTGGTTTTCCACTACCAAAGTTATTCCACAAAGTCACGCGCGACTTCACAAATAACTTAATTCGGCTCATCGGAGCCCATACATTCTAATACCGTACGGAGACGGATCTCCATATAGTAGTATTCTGAAGTTTTGAGGCGACATCGAATGAAGCATCCAAGCTCGCTTTGCTCAGCACTAGCCATTAGTGTTAAGTAAAGCGAGCTTCGGATTCGGTATCTCAGATCCGAAGCAGAGTTCGTGTCCAAGTTTTAAAGTGGTTTTCCACTTTAAAAAGCAAATACCAAAGCTGTTCAAGGAAGTCTTGTGAGACTTTGTGAATAACTCACTTCGCCTAATCGGAGGTCGTACATTTTACTGCTGTATGGAGACGGATCTCCGTACAGCATTAATCTGAAGTTTTGATCAAAGCGACCGCTTCGCTCACCACTAATGGCCACCTTTACTCTCTCTTGGTCACTACCTGTGCAGTTCATGTTCAATTGATTTGTGTGGGTAAAATTTGCCAGAGATTGTAATACCAGGCAAGTGGGTGAGATTTTTATAAATCTCGCCCACATGATGCAGCTTTTTTAACGGAATGTGTCATCAGAAAATGACCTATTCTAAAGTCCTGCAGTTTTTGCACTGGCCACTAAGCACCACTTTTTGTTCTGTACTGATTACATTTCAGCATGCATCTCATTATTTATAGGCAGGATTACAATGACCGATAACACAGAATCCACCATTCACAATAACTTTTTTAATTTTTTTTTCAAAGCTTATTTACGCCTTCCTTGCACTATGACCCCTGTACAGGTCACAAATCATGCCTAGAAAACTTTACGGCTCATGCTGGCTGCGGTAAAGCATAACTCTAAATGCTCTCAACAGCAGCTGAGGGAAGATGGCCGTCTCCATAATCATGTTCAGGAAATAATACAAAAATCTGCAATCAGAAAATAAAAGCAGATTATGAAAAAGGATAGGTGTCACTATCTGGTTT
The DNA here is from genome assembly GCA_033119425.1 of Bufotes viridis. Classification (NCBI taxonomy): domain Eukaryota; kingdom Metazoa; phylum Chordata; class Amphibia; order Anura; family Bufonidae; genus Bufotes; species Bufotes viridis. The sequence continues at coordinate 504,058,434 of CM065590.1, forward strand.
TAACTGTCAGAAATGGACGAGACATTCCTTTTGATTCCTCAGCATTCTCATTCTGTTGTGCAGTTGTCGCAGATATTCACCACGTTCAGGTGAAATCAATGGTGAATCTGCAGCATAAGGGCTCATGCACATGACCATATGTATTTTGCGGTCCGCAAAAAACAGATCCCCATAAAATACGGATGACATCCGTGTGCATTCCGTATTTTGCGGAACGGAACAGCTGGCCCCTAATAGAACAGTGCTATCCTTGTCTGTAATGCGGACAATAATAGAACATGTTCTATTTCTTTGTGGAACAGACATACGGAAACGGAATACACACGGAGTAACTTTTTGCGGACCCATTGAAATAAATGGCTCTGTAAAAAAAAAAACGGAACGGACACGGAAAGAAAAAACGTTCGTGCACAAGAAGCCTAAGTCCCCTTGCAGACGAGCGTCACGGATTAGGTCTGGATGCGTTCAGTTAGAAATGCTTGATTTTGCAAACAAGTTCATTCAGTTTTGTCTGTGATTGCGTTCAGTTGTTCAGTCTACGATTGCGTGATAAAAAACTGAAGGTTTACCAACAACATCTCTTAGCAACCATCCGTGAAAAACGCATCGCATCCGCACTTGCTTGCGGATGCGATGCGATTTTCACGCAGCCCCATTCACTTCTGTGAGGCCAGGGCTGTGTGACAAACGCAAAATATAGAACATGAAAAAGCGGGAAAAACAACGCTCATATACACAGACTCATTGAAATGAATGGGTCCGGATTCAGTGCGGTCGCAATGCGTTCGCATCAGGCATTGGACCCGCGGGGGAAAACTCGCTTGTGTGAAAGGGGCCTAAGGCTGAGTTCACATCAGCCTTCAGCCTTTCCGTTGTCCTGCTCCGGTATAGGAGCAGGAGAACGGAAAGCACAGATTCGGCACATAACTGAGCTGAACGGAGGACCCTATAGACTATAAGTCCTGCGTGCACAACTTTTGTCTCCGCTTCAAAAATCTTCCTCTGAGCGGAAACCTATGGGGTCCGTAGGCTCTGTTCGGCTCAGTTATGTGCGGAATCCGTCCTTTCCGTTCTCCTGCTCCTATAACGGACCAGGAGAACGGAAAGGCTGAACGCTGATGCGAACTCGGTATAATACACGAGAGTTGTTTAGACATACCCCTTACATTTTCTTGCATTGGGTCAATGCTGGGTGTGTGTCTGTAAGCAAAGTGGTGATGGATTCTATGTGGCAAAATTTATTTGCAAACTTACTCAAGAACTTTGGAAATGTCTCATGCAGGATGCTCCACATTAATGTCACCAACTCCAGGCTTGCGTCCAGCTAGAGGTCAGTCACTGACACGATGCCCATAGCTCCTAAGATTTTCAACATATTTTCTGCATTAAATGTCCACAGTGATTTTCACGTTTCATTGCACATATTATTACTACAAAAATAATGTAGCGTTTTATTATTGTTCACGTGTTGTTGTTGCATGTTAGTTTTTTTAATTAAAAAATTGAGAAAAGTTTCATTTGAATGATTTAATGTTTTTCCAAGTCAACTCTAGAGTGTAAGTACATGGGAAGGTTATATGGCACTACATAGACACTGGGATCTAATGATCAGGAGAGATTGCAGTCTTAGAAATGATGGATTAGTTCCATTGTCACATTTCAGGGTCTAATAAAAAAAAAAATTTAATAAATTAGATCTAGTCCTGGGTAAGCTGGATGACTGCTAATATGGCTCCTGCTAGAGCTCCCAAAGCGATTGTCAGTCATCTTTCCCAGAGTCTTGAATTAAAAAAAGATGTTTGTTTTACCAGCCCATCAAACCTTACCCTTAATGGTGGTGGTGGTACTGGGCAGCCTTCATATACTTCAGTGCAGCTTTCTTCAATGATTTTTATAAATTTCCATATGACAGAGTGTAGGGGACAGTAAAGAGAAAACCTAAACAAATGTGCTCTATCACAGGATAAGGGGCCTATACCCTGCACCTCCAACAAGTCACTTTATGTAGTTAGTCTTGAAGTTTTTGTTACCTTTACCCATGACCGCACCATAGCAAGAAGTGGATTCGCCCCCAAAGTTGAACAGGAAGACTTCGAGCAATTCCTTTCCCAGTGCACTGTCCTGTTAATCTGGCCCCTGGGCTGTGAAACATGGAACACCTTAAAGGGGGTTCATACCCACATTTTCACCCAGGCCCCCCCTAATATGAGCATTGGAGCGTTTCATGCTCCAATGCTCTCCTTTGCTCTGCGCTGAATCGAGCAGGGCAAAGGCGCTTTTTTAGGCGATCCGTTGATGTTGACTCTGCATAGGATGAAGGCTTCCACCCAGCAGTGAGCCTGCTGATGTCACCGGCACTAATGGGCGGGCTTTGGCGCTGCCCTAGCCTGTAAAATGGATAGGGCAGCGTTAAGCCCTCACATCAGAGTCGGTGATGTCACCTAATACCCTGCAGGATGGAGGCCTACGCCTAGCAGTGTAAAACCATAAACAAGAAGCCCCTGCCCTCCGCGATCGGCACAGGGCAAGAGAGAGTTCATGCTCCGATGCTAATATCAGGGGGTATGCCTGGGTGAAAAATGTGGGTATGTCCCGGTTCAGCTCTGAAATAATAGCTTGAAGTCAGGTTCTGGTGTGGGTGGTGTGAATCTTGGTGCGGACCCTGAACCATGTGGATGTTACTTTTGCATGTTTGAAACATCTGAGTCTTAGGACTTGCTGCCTCTGTGCCTAGCTGGCTTCCTCATGTCCCCTGGGTTTCTGTTTCTGTGCCCGATTGGCTGATTTTCTGCATTTTTGCCAGCTTGACTATATGCTTCTGCATCTTTGCCTGCTTGGTGAACTGCTTTGCAGCTATGTCTATGCGACTGACTGCTTGTGTGCTTATGCCTGTGTATCTCTGCAGCGTATGCCTGCTTGACTGGCTACTTTGGTGGCTAATGCTTGGCTGACTTTGCAGCCATGTCTGAATAGCCGACTGATTCTGCCTCTGTTCTTGTGTGGCTGACTGCTTGTGCAACTATGTCTAGATGACTGACTGTGCTGCTATGTCCTCGTGTGTCTGACTGCCTTTACCTTTGTGCCTTAATGGTGAGAAGTTGTACTATTGGGTACTTCAGTGAAACCATATAATGCTCCTCGTGGGGAGTAAAAAAACAGGCAGGACTATATAAAGTCTGGATGGTTTAAAGGTAGTATGGTCCAGCAGTGCCCTATGATGCTCCTGGTTGGGAATGGGGAGATGGGCTGGACTTTAGTAAGTCTGAATGGCTTACATTAGGTATGGCATGGCAGCAAAGCTCTATCATGCTCCTGGATTGGAGTGGGAAGATGGGCCTGGCCATTAGTAAGTCTAGCGTCCGTTCATGCAATCGTTCTGGCGGTGTGGACCTTAGGAGGTCTGAAGGTTCCAGGGGCTCTTTAGAACTCTTGCACCAGATCCGTGGCTCCTCCAGTGGATGGATTGCCACATGCAGGTTGCCGGCGTGGTTGCAAAATTGCGAGGAAGATTGGAAACGGAAAAGACCTCCAGCAAAGTTTGAATTCAAGCATCGATCCTGCAATGTAATCTATATTGAAGGAGTTAGTGGTGGTCCTGAAGGCATCTTAAGTTTTGGTCATCCTGTGTCAAGATAAGTACTTTAAAAAAATAAAATAAAAATTTGTCTGTTGTCACTAGGATTTTTTCTGGTATATAACTTCTCAGGTTTTGCTTTTTGGTGTTGTCTTAATCAGACTATTTTCATTAGTTCGGACCTCTCATTGGCCTTGAATTTCCTCTGCTTCCTTTCGGGTCACTTGGGGCCTTCTTTTTACTTCAAGAACTTCAAGCATTGTCCCTCCCGAGGGGCTATTCTTTCTATGGTGCTGTCATGGGTGAAGGGAGATAGTATAATTACTAATTAATTAGTTGATGAGGATTCTAGTTCGTTCTTTCATATGAAAGAAAGATCTACCCTGGAATAAACACTGAAGGAGGAAGCGTGTTTTCCCTTTTTAAATTGCTCTAACGCTTCCTGTCCAACTGTGGGGGCGGATGTATCTCTTTCTATGGTGCTGTCATGGGTGCTGGAAAATTAAACTACCAGTAAGTGTAATTATCCTATTTTTTTCTGCATAAAAGCAGAAGTATAATTTCATAATTTTTTTAAAGTAATTACAAAAAAAAATTAAAGATTCAGTGCAATCTGAAAACAGCATGTTATAGATCAGGGGGAGCTGAGCAGATTGGTACCCTGACCAGCATTCCCTGAATTTGTTGGAGGCCATTTTGGCACCAAAAATTATAAAAAGCAGAGTGGACCCAGGATGGATGTGGAACCTGCACTCCCTGAATTTTATGGTGGCTATTATGGCACATAACAGGTAGCATTTAGTGTTAGGTTCCCGTCTTACAGAGATCGCCTTGACGTTTGGCAGATATGCCCAAATAATTTTGTACAAAATGTATTTGCCAAGAATCTCAAATTTACAAAATAAGCGTAGCATTAGCACCAGAATATTTTCTAGTTTTTATGGCAATATTGTACTTTATTTGGTTTGCACGGTGCTGTTGCAATGTAGTTTTTCTTTTTCTTTTATATATATAAATGTATGTATTACAGGTTCTACTGGATCCCTTTCCACAAAATATATATCAGTCTCCTCAGCTTCTCCTGCTCTATAACATGCTGCCCTCAGACTGCGTTGCATTTTGTGGTGACAGGTTCCTCTTTAATGGTGCAAAATAAGTTACAATAAATAGATTTTTGTAATAACTCTATGAAATGTCACAAAACCATCCATTATAGGAACAGAACACTTAAAGGGGTTGTCCCACAAACTTTTTTTAAAACCAGCACCCGGATCTGAATACTTTTGTAATTGCATGATATTCAAATTTTGTATAGCCACTGAGTTATTCAATAAAATGTATCTGTATAGCACAACCTGCTCTTAGTTCTTTTTCTTATTTCTTTGTCCTGCTCACTGAGATGGCCGCACATGCTCAGTTTCATCCTTCAACTGCCTCCTGAGCTGTGATAGGGACAGAGCTTCAGCAGAAAAGACATACCCCTTGCGCTGCCAGCTTGATATACTGTATATCTAGCAGAGCAGTGAATGGGGAGATGTCTGGATCCATGTGAGGTACAGGGCTGGTTCTAGCTTTGTTAGAAACAGATTGTCACGTACTATATGATGTCTAATTTTCATTTGTTACATTAATCATGGGATAACACCTTGAAAATAAAGGAAGCAGAAATTTCCAGAAGGTCAACCAACACTACAGCACTTCACTAATCCGGGCTTTATGGCAGAATGTCTAACTCAAATTTGAAAAATAAAGAATAATTTAGGTGTCCTTCAAATAAACATATCAAAACCTCACAAACAGAACTGGACCCTTAAAAATTAACTTAATGAAAATACGATAGAAATCGCTTTACACTTAAGGGCAGATAAGAAAACACACTCGTGGACAAGGATGCAGTCCACCTACTACTGAGTGTGCCACATCCACTGATAAAGATAGATACTAAAGTATAAAGAAAAACTCAGATACGGGCACAGCCTGGAGCAAAAAGTGGTAACGGTTAAGTTGGGGCCTAGAAGAATGATGAAAGTAACAGGGCAACTGAAAAGAAAACTTTCCCTGTACACCCCTCAATAGGCCTCAGCCCAGGGACAATCCCTGATGGTGGGATTTCACTGTGCCCGTGCCAATCCTGTCTCAACCTAGGCGGCCCTATCAAAGGAAAACATAAGAAAATAAACAAAAGATAGACAAAAAGAAATACCTCTTGATGATACCAGTCTTATAATAACAACCCGATGCGTTTCCCCCTACACGGGTTCCTCAGGGGTCAAAATGGGCTGAACATATAAAGAGATTGCTGATAGCTTACTTCATCTAAAGGATAACAGTTGACATCATTCCAAAATAACGGATACCACGCAAAAAGGATAAAGTAGAAATGGCAGACCTTATGTTGGAAGCTGAGTACATCGATAAGAAGCTGAATACATCATTAGGGAGCTGGAGTACATCAAATGTTTCCTTTATTTGAAGGGAAAAAGATACCACCTAGACAAACATAAAGCAACAAAAGTGTCAGTCCACTGCATACTTGCAAAGAAGCAGGATAGGCATATACCATGCAGAGATGCAGACTAACAGATAATGTGCCCCCTTAACGGTCTGACTGCCTCCTGTCCAGTGTCCAATGCGGCATTAGGGCATGCTGGAATGGTGTGGACTTAAATACCAGCAGAGCCGCGCCCACTCTTACAATTAGACCGAATATCCGATGTGTGGAACGCACGCCATGCCTATACTTCCTCCGCCGTGGAGCGCATGCGTCACTTCCGGTTCGGCCGAACGGATGTGCTCCGGAATTTTATGCTACCCACGTCACTTCCGGTATTGACGTGGGAGGCGTGTGTCTCATCTCGGCTGCTGATTGGTATGCCGGGGAGTTTGTCGGCGCAGGCACGGACGGTTCACCCATGATGTGAACGCGCCTAAGATAGCATAAAATTCCTGCCACTGCGCATGCGCAGTATCAAAATGCGCCTAGTCCAGTTATCTTTAAAGTTTAACAAAATACAAATATCTCCCCTTTTTCTCCGTCATTCAATAGTATTGTTCATGTTCATTGTTTATCTATATGACTCCAAATGTTTCGCTGGTGACCCCTGAAGACGCTGGGTCACCAGCGAAGCTTTGGAGTCATATAGATAAACAATGAACATGAACTATACTATTAAATGATGGAGAAAAAGGGGAGATATTTGTATTTTGTTAAACTTTATAGATAACTGGACTAGGCGCATTTTGATACTCTGCATGCGCAGTGGCCGGAAATTTATGCTACCTTCGGCTCGGTGCATTTTGCTACTGCACCGAGCCGTCTTTTCCCGTGCATGCGCAGTGGCCCGGATTTTTATGCTACCTTAGGAGCGTTCACATCATGGGTGAACCGTCCGCGCCTGCGCCGACAAACGCCCCAGCAGACCAATCAGCAGCCGAGATGAGAGACGCCTCCCACGTCACTACCATAAGGGACGTGGGTAGCAAAAAATTCCAGAACACCTGCGGCGTGGGATCGCCAATAAAAGAGGGGTTTGTTATACATGGGAGATGCCTAAATCCCACGCCACAGTCTGGTGTAGCAGCAATGGACCAGGGATATCAAACACAGAGCAATAAGTTACAGAACTTCAACATTAGATATTGTATACATAGTACGTGCAATCCCCAGTATCAAACTCCATAGAATTAATCGCTCCCTCCTATTCATGAGACACAATCAAGGCCCTCGCAGCAAATGCCACATTAGCTGTTCTGTGTGCACATACCACAGTAATAAGTCACCTACCCCTATTATTAAATATACAACAGGGTCAGGACAAAAGAGAAAGGGGGGGGGGTGCCTATGATTATATACACCCTATATTACTTGCATTTGAATGCTTTCCGCATTCATGACCAGCTAGACTGTACTAAATAACCGGAAGGAGGGGACCTATACTAAGAAGGAGAAAAACCCGGTATGTCATAATTAGTGATGAGCGGGAGGTGCCATATTCGATTGAATATTCGTCATATGTTCGTCGAAATCGAATATTCGTCATTATTCTATATATGGCGAATGTTACGATAATTTACATTCGCATTGCGAATTAAACCTAGAGCTGAGTTCCTAATGGTTGTAACTTGTATTGCTAGAATTGACGAAGATAACGAATATCACGAATATAGCACTATATTCTCAATCGTTATATTCTAGCAACAACCATTAGGAACTCAGCTCTAAGTTTAATTCGCAATGCGAACATATACTCGCATTGTGCATTCAACTAAGAGCTGAGTTCCTAATGGTTGGCTTGCTAGAATATAACGAAGATTGAGAATATAGTGATATATTCATGAATTCTCGATATTTGTTATATTCTTGCAGTACAACTATTAGTACACCCAGCTCTAAGTTGAATTCGCAATGCGAGTAATTCAGGTTATATTAATCGCATTGCGATTACAACTTAGTCAAATTTGTGAGATCGTGATTCTCACATCCGACAGTACATTTTAGCATGGAGGCGTTCCCATGCACACGGTAAGTTGGCAGAAGCGGCAACGGGCATTGACTGGAGCGGGCAGGGAGCCAGGAATCCTCCGGATAGGTAAGAACAGCTTTTGGGAAGTGGGAAGACAACCAGAGAGCAACAAGGATTAACAACTTAAAAAAAAAAGAATATTCAAAATAGCGAATATATAGCGCTATATTCGCGAATTTGCGAAGTGCCAATATTCGCTAAAAAAAATTCGCTATTCGAATATTCACGCTCAACACTAGTTATAATCTCCAGACTTTGTAATGTCCTAAATGAAGCAAGTGAACGTCAACCTCTTGTTAAGACCAGAGGGTGACTGCGATCTGCATCTATAAATCCATCCCGTCTCTCTATGGAGCAGGGACGCTCAACCAGCGGCATTCCAGCTGTTGCCGAACTACAACTCCCAGCATGCCCGGACAGTCTACAGCTATCATCCTACAGCAGGGCATGGTGGGAGTTTCACAACAGCTGGAGGGCCGCAGGTTGACCATCCCTGCTTTGGAGGATACTCCTGTCCCAGTCCTCCTTTATGGCAGAATGGTCAGAAAAAACCTCTCCCCAGTAAAAGACATGAAAGTTTGCAAAAAAGCACCTAATGGAGACCCAGACTGTGAGAAACAAGAGTGTCTTGTCTGATAAAACCAATATTGAACTATTTGGCCTCAATTCTAGGCATCATGTTTGGTGTAAACCAGACACTACCAATACCATCTCCACAGTGAAGCATGGTGGCGGGAGCATCTTGCTGTGGGGGTGTTTTTCAGTGACTTAGACAGGCAAACTGGTCAGAGTTAAGGAAAGCTAAATGGAGCAAAGTACACAGATATTCTTAATGAAAACCTGAGCCAGAGTGCTCTGGACTGACAGTTCACCTTCTGAGACGATGACCCTAAGTGCCCATCTAAGACAACACAGAAGTTGCTTAGGGACAACTCTTTGACTGTCCTTGAGTGGCCGAGCCAGAGTCCTAACCTGAACCTGACTGAATATCTATTAAGGGACCTGAAAATGGCTGTCCACCAACAGTCCCCATCCAACCTGACAGAGCTTGAGGGGATCTGCAGAAAATGGCAGAAAACTTTGTATCATGCCCAGGATAGAAGGCTGTAATCACTGCCAAAGGTGCTTTAACTAAGTACTAAGTAAAGCGTCTGAATCATTGCATTCCAATAAAAAGCCGTATGAAGGCTTGTTTTTTTGCCGGACAGATATTAGTTATTAAAGAGGACCATTCATTGATTTTTTTTTTTTTAGTTTAGTTCAATTAAATACCTTTCTTTGCTGATGCTGCCACCCTGCCTGTTTTTTTTAAATATCGCTGGTACGCCCAGCTGTGCTCCCCTGCTGTTTTCCCACCAAGTATGTTAATACTGAACATCTGTACAAGGAGGAGGAGACGCCAGGGTTTCTCAATAGGCGTCTGATTCTCCCTGGCTGTGCCATGATCCAATCACAGCGGAGAGCGTCACAGCCAGGGAAAAGCATGATGGTCATTGGCGAACTTCAAACGGGCCTGGACATGTGCTGGCATGAGCAGGGGGACATTACGTGCCCTGCAGAATTTTAATCCATGGCGGCATAGTGTGTTACTAACGGTAATCTTTGAGACTGTGGTCCCAGCTGTCTTCAGGTCATTGACCAGGTCCTCCTGTGCAAGTTCTTGGCTGATTCCTGACCTTTCTCATAATCATCCCACGAGGCGAGATCTTGCAGAGAAAGATTCACAGTCATCTTGTCTTTCTTCCATTTTCTAATAATTGCGCCAACAATTAAACAGTTGTTGCCTTCTCTCGAAGCTGCTTTGCCTATTGTCCTGTAGCCCATCCCAGCCTTGTGCAATTTTGTCCCTGGTGTCCTTAGACAGCTCTTTTGTCTTGACCATTGTGGAGAGGTTGAAGTGTGATTGATTGAGTGTTTGGACAGGAGGGCTTCTTAAAGCAAAACTAACAGGTCTGTGAGAGGCAGAATTCTTGCTGGTTGGTAGGAAGGAGGGAGAGTCACAGGGGGGGTCTGTTGATGGTGACATCACCTCACAGGATCGAATCCGATTGTCTGCACGGGCAGGAGGGGGTTAACTCCCCACCTGCTCTCCTCTCCTCTTCCATTCGGCGTCCGGGATCGAGGAAAGAAGCAGCCTGCATCGGATCTGCAGAGCCCAGCACCCCCCTTTTGTTCCTCCACAGTGCCATCTGGCACTAACAGGTACATTAGGGACAGGTTAGGTTAGGCAGGAATATTCAGGGACATTTTAGGGTTAATAAAAAAAGGTTCACTGTTGGACTGATCGGGTCCCCCCCAGGGGTGCTGCAGCTTGCCCCCCCCAACCCCCCCTCCCCACACACATTTTTTGTGGTGCGAGTGTTTTTTCTTTTTTTTTTGTGCGTACGCCACTGTTAGCGCATCGTCCACCCTACCGGTGATCAGCTTCGGACCGCTGATCAGCAAGTTTGCTTTTTTTTATTCAAATTTTTTGGGTCATTTTTTTTAGTTAGTTTTTTTTTTTCCTCTTAGGTTTAGGGCAAAGTCCGTAAACACCAGTGCCCCCACACACACGCACACTAAATAAAGTTTTCCACGCACGCACACACGCACACTCCCCTATGGCCCGCCGGATGTTCTCAGCCGAGGAGACATACACACAGCTTGCCCCCGACTCAGAGAGCCCCAGTGAGGATAAGGATGACCCCACTATCTTCTTGTCATCCACGTCCTCCTTATCATCTAGCGATGATGATGAGCCCCCAAGGCGTCTGAGATGCCGCCAGGTGGAGCAAGGGGACTGCAATGCCAGGGACCCTGTGGCCCACACTAGTACGAGCAGCTCTGGAGCTCGTACTAGTTTTCCGGCCCACCAGATAAGTTCACCTGAGCCCCCTACCAGTGAACTTGCAATGGTGTACCTCAGCGGATTTTGAGCCCATGATTCCTGATTTTGTTGGTCAACCAGGAATCCAGATTCCCACAGTGGGCTTCACTGAATATGACTATTTTAGTCTTTTTTTCAGTGACCACTTTGTGAATCTGATGGTGGAGCAAACAAACTTGTACGCCCATGACAGTACGGCCATGACACGCTCCCGTTTTGAGGCCATCCGGAAATGCCTGCATAATGCAGATAATGCAGCATGTCGCCCCCCCCCCCCCCCGTCCCCCCGAGGGGATTCTGCCTATGACCGCCTGTACAAAATCAGGCCTGTCATCAATCACTTCGGGGCCAAGGAAGCCTATGCAGGGGTGTGGAAATTTAAAAAAAAACTACTTGTCGAAGGACTAAAGCGGGGGCTAGATCTACTTGTCCCTCATGACAATCTACTTGTCCTGATACAAAAAATAATTTTAAATCAAAAGCATATTTAAATAAGGTCTTTATTGATAGCAACTTAGAAGACAGGCCCAAAATGTATGGGGGCCACAAGGAGACATTATACTGTATGGGGGCAGCCACAAGGAGACCTTATACTGTATGGGGGCCACAAGGAGACCTTATACTGTATGGGGGCAGCCACAAGGAGACGTTATACTGTGTGGGGGCCACAAGGGGCTGTGTGTGGTAGTGTAGGGACGCCTCTTACGATCCATATAACTGGGGTAAGATCCTATTAGGGTAATTAGTGCAGGAAGTCGTCTTTGGGAGATTTTAAAGAAGAGGACAGGGCGCCACATGGGCTAGAAGTGACAGCTGGTGTGCGGGGGGTCATTCTGTGGAGCTGTCACTCTCCACCCCCAAAATAGCAGTACATGAGGAAGCTGACATCAAATAGGAAGTTCTCCTGCCCCTATAAATCCTCCCCATGGACAGTTGGATTACCTGAAGGAGCAGTGGAATTGCCAGGGGTTATGTTAGCAGTCAGTAGTGGGCTGTCAACCCCATCAATGTAAACCATCAGTCTACCGGAGCCCAGTACACACGATATATACAGATATACACGTCCTGTATGTACACAGTGACCTCTCCATTTATATGCGTGTCACATCACCAGGGGACAACCTGTGACACTGAAGTGAAGACGTGTTGGTGACATATTAAAGGAGTCTTTTACCACAAATGTCCATTATATAACATTAACACCATTTTGTACATAACAGTCCCCATATTAAATGCTTCTTACCATATTTCGGTCCGTTGCAGAGTTGGGCTAGCACTTTTATTCGATATGCAAATGTGGGTCTGAAGGTGCCCAGGGGCGGCGTTCCAACGGCCAGTGCCCAGACCCCGTGCTGATTTTCATATCCAACCACTCCCCTTTCACCCCTTTGGCCCGCCCTTTGTTTGGCTGATCACCTCCTTCCTCCGTTCTGAAATCCTGCGCCGATGAACGGGATGTCCGCGCCTGCGCACTGTATGACCAGTTTTAAGTGCGCATGCGCCAGCCCGTACGTGACGTTCCAGCCGGCGTCGCATCAGAAGGCTGTCATCGGCGCAGGCGTGGGATTTCAGAATGGAGGACAGAGGTGATCAGCCAAAGGGGTAAAAGGGGAGTGGTTGGATATGAAAATCAGCGAGGGGCCTGGGCACCGGCCGTTGGAACACCGCACCCTATAATGGACATTTGTGGTGACTCCCTTTAATGATTATACAAAGTCGTCCTGGTAATGTTCCAGTAGATGGCAGCAGGATCACTTACTGCTGTATATGTTAGCTGCGCCATGGCTCAGAGAAAAGGCTATTTGTTAGGTCCCACCGAGTTGTAGGCACGTCATTCAAACTTCTGCACTGACCAGGGGGCGGAGCCTAGCCGTACGGACCCCAGTAGCCAATGCAGAGCGAGGGGGAGCTAAGCACGGCAGAGCAGAGCAAGGGGGAGGCAGTATCGAGCAGGACAGAGGTGGAGCCAAGCGAGGCAGAGCAGAGTGAGGGGGAGGCGGAGCCGAGCGAGGAGGAGGCGGAGCCGAGCGAAGCAGAGCAAGACAAGAGGCAACGGAGGTGAAGCAGAGCAAGATGAGAGGCAGCGGTGAAGCACCAGACTTGTGCGTCAGTTTATGACAGGTTTATTTATGACAAGTCTGGTGCTCGCCCCCCCCCCCTCCACTTGTGGTCATGTCCAGCCCCCCACAATAGTAGTAATGCAGGAGGCATATTGCCCAACCCTAACTCAGTCCTGCAAGTTGCCCGAAGCAGGGCTAAGCTTCTGAATAAACTACATGCCCGGTGCCCGGAACTGCATGTCCCGGGCATCGGGCGATACGATTTCCACACCCCTGCTATGTACCTGGGGAGACTCATTTTCCGCCAGTATGTTCCATCTAAGCGGGCGAGGTATGGCGTGAAGCTGTACAAACTTTGTGAGAGTACCTCAGGGTACACTTACAAGTTTCGTGTGTACAAAGGGGCGAGATTCCCGTATTGAACCCCCAGAATGTCCCCCCACTCTGGGCGTTAGCGGGAAACATGTGTGGGACCTTATGTTCCCACTGATAGATAAGGGTTACCACCTGTACATGGATAACTTTTATACGTCCGTTTGTGGGACCGTGCAGAAAAACCAATGCTGCCTCCCTACCCACCCCCTCCAGGTACCTATCCCCAGGGGTGAGACCTGTGCCCTTACCAGTGGAAACCTGCTGCTGGTCAGATATAAGGACAAGAGGGATGTCCTTGTACTGTCCACAATTCACGATAATGGCATCACCCCTGTCCCTGTGCGAGATACCGCGGCAACGGTCCTCAAGCCCGATTGTATCGTCGACTACAATCGGTGTATGGGAGGAATTTATCTCTCTGATCAAGTCCTCAAGCCATATAATGCCATGCGCAAAACCCGGGCTTGGTACAAAAAAGTTGCGGTCTACATGGTGCATGTTGTCTTGTACAACTCTTTTTTTTTATTTCAATAAGTTTTTATTGCATTTTAAGTTTAACAACAAAAATACAAAATAGACATTTGTACAAAGTCATCGGTACAACAGCACATCAGCGCACAATATAAGTTGCAGTACAAAGAACATATAGGCCAGTCGTTAACAGAATCAGAGGCCCATATACCGCGGCTGAGAATAGCCAACAAGTGTGCTCAGAGAGCCGTAAGACCTGAAGGACAGGGGGCAGAATGGAAGGGAGAGAGGGGAGAAAGAGGTAGGAAAAATAGGGGGAATACAGAAGATTACTCAGGTGCTCCAAGGGGGAGCTCAGTAATAAACAATATAGAATTCAAAACATTAAGAACATAGGATCTCAGAAAAAACCTCACATATGCAGATTAAGTACCGAGGGGTCATGCGGATAAAAGTAATTCAGCCAACGATCCCAACGGTATTTAAACTTGTCTATAGAGTGTTCCTTATATGCGAAGACTTTCTCATAGGAGCAAGTAGAGCAAACTCTAGTCAGAATCTCGGGCATTGTAGGGATAGTGGCAGATTTCCAGTATTTTGTAATTGTCAATTTGGTTAGCAAGAATAGGAATGCTACTGGGGTCCTACACCTGCTGGCAAAGAGACAATATCTATAAATAACGGCCCTGGTCAGGGATTTCGTAAAGGGTGCCCAACTGAATCTAGAGACCAAGCTGAATATCTCGTCCCAGAGGCTCTTGAGCAGTGGCCAGGACCACAATATAGGCAGGAGCATGCCCCTACCTCCGCAACCCCTCCAGCACAAGTGTGTGGTGCCCGGGTAAATCTTACTTAACCTGTCCGGGGTGAAATACCATCTGAGGTATGTTTTAGTTGCTGCTTCCAAAAAAGAGGTGCTGTGGAACGTGCGGGTTATAAACTGAAAGGAGGAACACCAGACCTGGTCGGGGATAACGCAATTAAGCTCTTTTTCCCATGCAAAGAGGGGAGGGGTCTCTGCGAATGCCTCTTTGTCTCCGATAGCCAAATAAATAGGCTTAATACCTTTTGCATAGGGGGATCTGCGCTAAGATGACCAAAACTCTAGCACACTCTTATTAGCTAACACCTGACACAGAGTTTTAGAGGCCAGGAGATGGCGGACTTGGAGGTATTTGAAAAAGTCTGATCTGGGTACCCCAAATTCCTCCTGGAGCTGCGTAAAGGATTTCAGGAGCCCGTCCCTATATAGCTGACCCATGAACTGGATACCCCCGACCCTCCAGGCACTAAGCTTCACATCTTTTAGGTGTAATCGTAACAGGTGGATTGGAGTGCTATCGCATAAAGAAAAGGATGAGCTAACACTCCTATGGTGGAATACTCTCCAATGATGAATAGAGGCCTCTATAAGGGCTGGGAGACCCGGGATCTGTATCGGAGAACTGCTAACAATCTTAATCAGTAATGAACGGAGGTTCTTGGTGGGTGCTTGTGCAGTTTCTATCTGCAACCAAGGGGTCGATAAAGTGGAGGACCACCAGTGAGACAGCCCCTGAATTTGTATAGCTAAGAAATAGTCAGCCAAGATTGGGAGGCCTAACCCTCCTCGAGTTTTCGCTCTTGTGAGAATCTTAGCCGCTATCCTTGGTTTTTTCCTGTTCCAAACATAACCACTGAGCAACCCTTGGGCTTTGGTGAAGAACCTATTAGGAACCTTAATGGGCACTGTTCGGAAAATGTACAAAAGCTTCGGCAGTACTAGCATCTGGAATGATGCAATGCGACCAACCCATAAGACCTCACGTTTGTCAAATTCCGAAGTGTCCTATTCGATCATTTCCAACAAAGGAAAATAATTCAAATTGTACAGGTTTGAGATCGACGGAGGAATGGCTATCCCTAAGTACTCAATGCTCTCACCTCTCCAGTCCAGAGGGAAGGTCTGTTTCAATTCCACAATAGTCTGGTCTCGGTACATTTAGCGGTAGGATCTGTGATTTAGTGTCGTTTACTTTATAGTAAGACAACCTGCTATATTCAGCTATTACACGGAAGACCGCTGGTAGTGACTTTTAAGGTGAAGAAAGTGACAGCAGCACGTCGCCCGCGTATGGCGAGATGCAATGTTGGCTATCTCCAATTCTGATACCCGAAATATCTGGGTGTTTCCTAAAAGCCTGAGCTAATGGCTCTATAGCCAGTATAAATACTGGGGGGGGGGAAGGGGACACCCCTGCCTAGTCCCGTTCGTGAGTTTAAACGAAGATGACAAAGCGCCATTAATGAACACTTTCGCCGACGGTTGGGAGTGCTTTGATCACCGTAATGAACGCAGGTCCCAGGCCCACCGTTTGCAGGACGGAAAAGGCGAACGACCAATTTATGCGGTCGAACGCCTTTTCAGCATCGAGTGCCACCAGTAAAGCTGGAATACCATTTCGGTTAACATAATTCACCAAATTTAGTACTCTATGGGTATTATCCGTTATCTGCCTACCCTTAAGAAAACCAGTTTGATCTGGTTCTATCAGAAAAGGCAAGACCACTGACAACCTGCTGGCCAAAATCTTAGCGAATATTTTCAGATCTGTGGGGAGAAGAAGACAGGATGGGTGGCACTACTGCATAAATCGCATCATGCGCCTACTCAGGCCACTTCCGGACCGGTGAATATAGCCGTTGATGGTGCTCAGTATCCCAGAAGACAATCAATGCAGATGTGTAGGAAAGAAAAAAAGTGGTACGGCACTCACCCGGCTTCTTTAAAACTTGGCTTTAGCCATGGCCTGACGATGCGCTGATTACACGCACGAAACGGCCGTCGCCATCTAGCTGCCGCAAGCTCTGAGTCCGCCCCCGCTACCTGGGACTTCACACGTCTGGTCTGTTATACAATAAAGCCAAGTTTTAAAGAAGCCGGGTGAGTGCCGTACCGCTTTTTTTCTTTCCAAAACATTTTCAGATCTGTGTTTAGAAATGAAATTGGCCTGTAGTTCTGGGGCTTGTCAGTGGGCTTGCCCAGCTTCGGCAACGCCACACTAGTGGCTGACAACATTTCTGCAGGGAAAGAGCCTTCAGTAAAGGCTGTGTTAAAGACTCGTGTTAAATGGGGTAGCAGAAGGTCCAGGAAATTTTTATAATAAGTATTAGACAGCCCGTCTGGGCCTGGAGATTTATGTAGCGGGAGGGAGGTTATAACCTTGGTAATTTCCGCTTGGGGGTTAGGGTATTTCTTTGAGACGGGGACAGCGAAGGGAGATTAAGCTTGCTTAGATAAGATTCTATATCTTGCGCGGACGCAACGTGAATGTCTGAGGAATCCTTAAGGTTGTATAATGATGCGTAATACTCTGCGAAATGGTCTGCAATACCTTTAGGGTCATAGATTCTGGGTTTGCGGCGCTGCGGGGGTTACAAATGAGGTTCTCATACGTGCAGCTCGGTGTTTAAGTCGACTGGCTAGCAGTTTCCCTGCCTTGTTGTCATAAGAATAATACCGAGCTTTTATAGCGTGGAGATTCTTATCATAAGCGAACAGCAAACTGTCTCGGAGTTGGGTACGTAGAGAGTGAATCTAGGCAGCTCTAACAGGCGAAAAATTCACCTTGTTCAGTGCTTCTAAGGCGGTTAGCTGGGTAAGTATGTCGCGGGTCTTTTGTTCCCTCATCTTTTTTGCATGATGGCCCAACTTTATAAAAATACCCTTGATAACCGCTTTATGGGCACAGGGCCGGCGCGTCCTATAGGCTGACTAGACAGCCGCATAGAGCGCCCCTTGGGAAGGGGCGCTGCTAGGAGCGCCCGCCCCCCCTCATACTGCAGCCGCCCGAGCGCTCTATATAGAGCCTCAGACGGCTGCAGCACTGCCCGGGCTGGGCTCCATGAGGGCACACCGCCAGGGCGCAGCAAGAGGAGAGGAGCTGACAGGAGGAAAGCGCTCAGCTCTCCCTCCTGTCAGTCCCACATTGTAGCGTGGCCGAGCTCTGTCTGGTCCGCGGGTACAGGGAGCATCTGTCTGCGCTTCCTGTCAGAACGCCCGGGTACAGGAAACTAAAGCTCCTGGACCATACAGAGCTCGGCCACGCTACACCAGAGGTAGGGGGGATTGGGAAAGAGAAAGACATTTGGGGTGTGGGGTAGGGGACAGAATGATATCTCTCCTTTTTAATCAATCTGATTAAATTAACAAATTTTCTGATATATTTTTTTCTTATTATGTTAGTTTCTTTGGTGTTCCCCTGTGTGGGGATGATTTTATTGGACTGTTATTTTTCCTTATCCTATAAAATCAATAAAATAGTAAAATAGAAATGTAATGAACATAATACAATTCTATACGAGTTTTTACATAGCAAACCAAAATGAATACATCATCTGGACAACCCTTGTTTTAAGTAAGTATTCACTAGCAATCAGCTGATCACAATTAGTTTGGTATCTGAATGAGTCCACACATATTCTGTAGTGGCCAGTGCAGGAGCAATTAGGTATTCAGATAAGTAGGCAATGGTTGTGCTATGGTCTCTCTATACATCAATAAGGCATATGGATAGGTATCTCCTACGAGGTGTGATTAGAGTCTGCAGGTACGTTCTCATGTGCGCCATGTCTAATCCAGCAGCCTGATCCAGCACAATCCGTCAGGCTGCTTTCTGACGGAACAGCCTGCTGAATCTGCTGCTGCATATGTGAACATACCCTAACTCATTTGTCCTACCCTGTGAATGCACCTCCTGTGTTTTTCAGCAAATCAAGATAAATATATAGTAAAGGACTTAATTAACTACAGCGCTTCTTACACTTCTTTGTGAAGGTTTTCTTGAAAACCTGTTTCACCTCTCTGCTTCTTAAGCCATATATGAATGGATTCAGTAACGGGGTTATAAAAGTATATAAAAGAGCAAATATTTTATCATAATCTTTAGCATAGGAGGCTGGTCTCATGTACATCAATAGAACAGTGCAGTAGAACATACACACCACAGTAAGGTGTGAACTGCAGGTGGAGAAGGTTTTATTTCGACCTGCCATTGATGGAATCCTAAGAATTGCACGGATAATGTATACGTAGGAAATCAAGATGTACATGAAAGGTGTAAAAACCACAAAGATCCCAGCCACATAGATCACTACCTCATTCAACAAAGTGCTCACACAAGATATCTTCAGTAATGGTGTGATATCACAGAAGAAATGGCCAATGTGGTTTGAAGAGCAGAAAGTCAATCTGGTCGCCAAACCAGTATGAACAACAGAGTTTAGAAACCCTGAAAACCAGGAGAACACCATTAGGTGAACACAAACACGTTTTGTTACTACATCCATGTAGTGAAGAGGACAGCAGATGGCTACGTATCTGTCATAGGCCATGACCGCCAACAAGAAACTCTCTGATTGGCCAAAGGAAATAAAGAAGAAAAGCTGCAGGAAGCATTCAGTGTAGGAGATGGTTTGATTACCAAAAATAAGACTGAAGAGCATCTTGGGAAGAGTCACTGTGGTATAACACATATCCAGGATGGAGAGGTGACTCAGGAACATGAACATTGGTGCACTGGAAAGGTTGCTGTATATATGGATGGTGGCAACTATGGCAAAATTTCCAAGAAGAGTTAAAAGATAGATCAACAAAAATGAAACAAACAAAAAACACTGTATGTGAGGATCATCCGAGAGTCCTTGGAGCACAAAGTAAGTGGCAAATGTTTCATTTTGCTTTCTCATATTTGGCTACTTAACACCTGAAGAGAATTATACATGGGTTACCAATAAAATAGATATTACTTATTGCTCTAAAAGAAAATATATTTTGGAAATATTTGCTCAAAGTTTTTAAAGAGCATTTCCACCAAAACAAATCAGCTGTATATCATCTCCAACCTATGGCTTTCCAGCTGTAGTGCACCTGCAACTTCAGGCATGCTCTGACAGTCACACATAGTGCTGATAGCGTAGGAGGGCACTTCGCTGCCTCCAGGATTTGGACAGTTTCAAGTTCTTAAAGGGATTGAGGGATTAACTAAATTTTCATCGAAAGCTAATTTTGTAGAATTTTTGGCTGTTTTTGTTTTTCATTTCGGCAATACTATGAAGTTGAAAATAAAATATTGTCCTTCTATATCATTCAACACAAATAACAAAACATTCTACACAGATAGGTGATCTATTGTCTGTTTACTGCTGCCTTAAGGGGAAAGATTTTATTTGCAATGTTATTTCAGAATTGAAATAGTAGTATGGCAGTTCTGTTGTTCTATTGAAAGGCCTAGATAAAGACTCACAAAGAAGAGGATTACCTTGATTAGTGTAATCTGTGATGCGCTACTGCTCTGCTTGATACATAGCAGAGAACAGGGGGGGAGGTACAAAAAGGAAGCACTCCTCAATAATTTACAATCTAATACATTTTATTATCCAAAATCACAGATCAGCAAAAGTTTAAAACATTTATAAGCAAAAGGAATGTCATAATAGGCAAACCTCTGTTAAACCAGTCCCCTGCAACAATAAATAAGTATATCGGATGGCTGCAACACTAGGCAACAATTTAAAGTTTATCCAGATCCAACAAGATAGGTGCATAATGCTACATAAAGCAAGAAAATCAAGTAATATGATCCAAATAGATTATTAAACAAGTGGCAGTATATAAAAATTATCAAATGTATCAAAGATAAATAGAAAATTATAATACAAACACCCGTGTGGAGCCAGGCAGGGAGATTGGTACAAATTTCCCTTGTGTATCGCCACTCAGGTTGGCTTCATCAGGGGTGTTAGTAAGCTATAGGTTGCTGATCTTAAATATCGTGTCATAACATGATTATCAAATCAAATAAAGGTAAAACAATTGACAGAACTAAATTAGGAAGTTACAGATTGTAGATATAGGCAGCAGTAAACAGAGAATGGTGGCTCTGGCATCTCAGAAACCAATATGCGCAAGCATCCAAAGTATAAACTAACGTGTGTGTGATGAAAGACTGAATTGGTCAGAGACCAACCGAACGATATCAAGTGGCAATGCAAAATCCCTTATACAATCAAAGTGTATGAGCATGTGCAGTCATAGTCACCATAGTCTGTAGGAAAAAAGGCATAGGTCAGTATCTGTAGACCAAGTACCATAAATACACTACTCATAAAAAGTTAGGGATATTTGGATTGTGGGTTAAATTTCATGATGAACCTAAAATGCACTCTAACTTTGAACAGTTGGACTTGTGCATTCAAGAGAAGGTCACCTTAAGTTCACTAGTAAATGTTTCAGAAGTCTTTGCACAACTTGCTTTTCTCTAACAAGGAGCTTAATGGCAAAATTAACAAGAGGTGTTTCATCCAGGAATTGCCCAATAAATTTCCTGGTTTAATTATAATTGGTATATAAACAGTCCTCCTCCTCATGCTGTTCACATTTTGACATTATGAGATCAAGGCGACACCTAACAATTGATCAACAGTACCTCGCCATTGTGAGGTTTCATGCAGGATGTTCTCAGACAGAAGTGGCCACTGAGCTTAGAGTGTCACACAGTGTCAGCAGGTTGCAACAGAGAGACAGAGAAACTGGAAGATTCACAGAAAGGCATAGAAGTTGACTTCCTTTGGCCATATGCCACACTGATGACTGCTGCATTGTAAACAATGCCCTGCAGAACCGGATGATGAATGCCAGACGACTCCTGGCACATTTAAGGTGAGAGGCACCCAAGTGTCACGTCAGACCATTCAAAACTCTTTATATCAGCATGGTCTGAGTGCTAGATGACCTGCAAGGGTACCTGACCACAGGTATCATCGCCTTGCATGAGCCAGGGAGCATCTACACTGGACATGTGATCAGTGGGCCTCAGTGCTGTTCACTGATGAAAGTATATTCACGCTGAGCAGAAATCATAGTCGCCAACAATGTTGGAGACATGAAGGAGAGCGCTATGCATCATCCACTGTTTGTCTTTGGTGGTGGTGGTATTACAATGTGGGCAGGTGTGTCTAGTCCATACAGAACTGCTGTATACTTTGTGAATGGTACAGTGACAAGCCCATATTACTTGAATAACATCATTGATCCAGTCATTGTAAATCTGCATGAAGAACACAGGCCTAATTTCATCTTCATGGACAACAATGCACCAGCTCATCGAGGTCACATCATTAGGGAACGGCTGCTGGAAACTGGGGTACTACAAATGGCCTGCACTTTCTCCAGACCTGAATCCCATAGAAAACCTAGGGGATCAGCTGAGTCACCATGTAGTGGCTTGTAACTCTGTACCCCAGAACCTCGATGACCTGAGGGCCGCCCTTTATAAAGAGTGTATAGTTCAGGGGCCTATTTATAGAAAGAAAGGGATTAAGTAGGCATGTTTATATGAGTACAGGAAGAGAAATATATTGAGCATGTTATAATCTATATAGATGATAAAGAGTATAACTAATAATGAAGAGAGAATGATGAAATATATCTCTGGAAAAGTAAATAAAAAATATATGGAAAAAAAATGGAAAAAAAAAATTGAAATACCAAAAACAGCCAGCTGTATAGAAATACATAAAAAATCTATAAAAAATAATTTGTTTCTGGTATGCATTTAAATATGAAAAAATGCAGAGAAAAAATTATAGAGAATAAAAAAATGATTTATTGAATATAAGAAAAAGGGAAAATAATAAACAATAGTAAAAATAGTAAAAAAAAACATAATAATGAAATTTAGTGCCAATTAAAAATGTCTGATTCCCGTATGCAACCAAATATATACATAACAATAATAAATACATAGAAAGTGCCATAAACCATAATTAATGGTTTTATATAAGTACAATTATGAATAAAAAATATATATATAAAAGTAAAATATTGAGAATATCAAAATATGCAAAATATACATTTGTGCAAAAAGTAAAACAAATATAGAAAAATAATGAAAATGTGTTCCAGCAATAATGAAGTGCCGAGGATAATGACGGTTTGAAAATGACATGTCCAGAATCCAATTAATATACTTAAGCATATATAATTTTTTTTTAAAAAATCCTTGTTTTCTTGATTTTTGTAAAGAGAAACAATAATAAAAACATACATAGTGCAGTCCACTAATATAGTCCTATAATAAAACATCATAAGGAGCGTAGAGAGGTCTCTGGAGAAGTGAACAATTAAAAGATCCAGCATAGTTCCAAGAAGCCATCCAGACATTACAAAAAAAATAAAAATCAGTGAAAAAAAACTAACCTAAGGAGGTGAATGTTATAAAAAGTTCATGAGGCGCATATTCTCTTGTAGGATGCCAAAGCCTCCATGCTGTGCTTACTGCTGCTTGTGTCCACAATAAGTAACTTCCAAATTAAATTTTATTAATTCATTTACCTTTATTTGATTTGATAATCATGTTATGACACGATATTTAAAGGGGTTGTGATCAATTTAGCAAGTGGTATTTATCCTGTAGAGAAAGTTAAAGGGGTTGTCCGGGTTCAGAGCTGAACACTGCCATACCCATAATTTCACCCAGGCAGCCCACCCAGACATGAGTATCGGAGAAGTTCATGCTCCGGTGCTCTCCCTTGCCCCGCAAAGGATCACGCAGGGCAAGGGCTCTTTTATTTACTATAACACACTGCTGGGCGGAGGCTTCCGCCCAGCAGTGTGTTCGGTGACATCACCGACTCTGATGGGCGGGCTTAAGCGCTGCCCTAGCCATTTTACAGGCTAGGGCAGTGCTAAAGCCCGCCATCAGTGCTGGTGACGTCACCAGGCTCACGGCTGGGCAGAAGCCTCCACCTGGCAGCCCGAAGGAGAGCCCGGTTTGTCACCGGAACTCCACAAAATGCCTTTGTCCTGCGCGATTCAGCGCAGGCCAAAGGAGAGCATCGGAGCATGAACTGCTGCCTAGGTGAAATTCTGGGTATGTCCAGGTTCAGCTCTGAACCCAGACAATCCCTTTAATACAAGACATTTACTAATGACATGTGATTTCCCATATTGCTTCCTTTGCTGGCTTGATTCATTGTTTAATCACATTATACACTGCCCATTTCCATGGTTTACGGCCACCCTGCAATCCAGCAGCAGTGGCCGTGCTTGTACATTATAGGAAAAGGTGCATGCTCCTCTGGTGGCGGGACCGAGGGAGCTCACATGGGCTGGTGCTTTTTCCTATAGTGTGCAAGCACAGCCACCCCTGATGAATTGCAGGGTGGTCATAACCATGGAAGCAAGCAGTGTATAATGTGATGGAAAAATAAATATGGACAATCACAATACATTAGTAAGTGGCTTGTTTTAAACTTTTTCTCATCTGGGATTTTGGAAAATATAATGTATCTTTTATTGTTAATTGAGGAGTGCTTCCTTTTTATACCTCCATCCCTGTTCTCTATTATGTAGCTAGATTCTGTTTGGGGGGGCCAGAGCCGGAAGTAACATAGATGCATTGACTTCAAAAAATTATAGCCAGAAAACAATCTACTTTTTTTTTTGTTAGGAAAAAGGTTTAATATTTAAATATAGGTTGATATAACAATTTTTATGAAAGTTTCCATTTAGGCAGAATGCTGCAGCTGAAAGTTGTGCAACCAGTTCAGAAAATGGCATATGATTGAAATCAGATTTGTATTATTTCTATTAAAAAAATCGTTAATTTCTAACGATAATTTGTTTTCCCTTAGTCCTAACAGCAGCACAGATGGGGTTAACCACCCCCCGTGGACTGGCAGGACCGGCGGAATGTTTAATGAGCCCAAGACTAATAACTTAATTTAACAATTAAGTGTCTCCTTAAAAGGAGGAAGTCAACCCCCAGCACACTGTGTTTATAGTAAGAAGAAAACTAGACTTACTAGGGTGGGAAATTTGTGTGCTGCTGTTAGGACTAAGGGAAAACAAATTATCGTTACAAATTAACGATTCCCTTACGTCCTACCAGCAGCACAGATGGGGAGATAGCAAGAAGAAACCCCTAGGGAGGGCCTTCCTGCCTGGCAGAACTAAGAAAAGTCTGCCCAAAGGCCGAAAACTCAGCTAGACTGGCATCTAGTCTATAATGGGAGATGAATGTCGATTCAGAGCTCCAGGAGGCAGCTTTGCAAATCATGTTGAGAGGCAGAAGACTAAAATTATTTTTTATTTTATGTGATTGTCCATATTAAAGAAAATCTTGAAATATTTTCATTTTCACACTCACCACTAGTCATATTGATCTGACATTTTCTGCAGCTTACTTTTCAGTTTGGCCACGTAGACTTGGGCAGGTACACCAAACAGCAAGTACGTGTTGGACAGCTTTATTGTACTGCTTCAGGCCTAGATATACACCCAGATAAATCTGTGCATGCACCTCTGTTGCCGTTCCCTCAAGAGGGGGCTGTACCCCATCTCTTTCTGGAGACTGCAATAATGTGATATTTTTCTCCCAATTAGCTCCCATTAAAATATTATAGAATATGAGATGGTCATACAATAGTCTACAAAGGGCAGTGGACCTCCAGCAAGTTAGGATATATTTACATGCATCTAATTTCTGCAAAGGAAAAATCCATTGTCTTTATGGAAAAATAGGAACTCTACATGGATGCCCTTCATTTCTTGATATGTAAAGTATTGTAAAAATGCATCAGGTCAGTAATTTTAAAACTGGTCATACACATTAGATAGATGTCTGGCAACTGCTATTTCTTTTGACTCGACCATGCATGATTGTTCCAGTGGGAATAAAGGAATAAGCTGGTGCCAGACCCCTGTTTCAACATCATATCTTACTCGTGAACAAAGGATTGAGCATGTTGAAATGCTACATGCCGTATCCCTCTTTCCTCCTCATCTGAAATAGGAAGACAGTTAAAAAAGTGTCCCATACATATACGATGACATCTGTTCACCACAAAACTGTGTTGCTGTGTAGGCTGGCTGCCGGAGCTGTTTGCCTACTAGCAGTGGAATGGTATGGACGTGTGTTGGTGTGGCATGTCCTCTTTCTGTGTATGCTGGTTGCTGGTGTCATGCGTGCTGGCTGTGGTCTTCTGCGGCTGTATGTGAATTGCCTCCTGTGTTTGTCTACTCTGTTGGTCCCTGTAAGCCATGTGGGCTGGTTGCCGGACACGGACACGTGTGTGTGTATCTTTGGCCATGTGTTGGTGTGGCAGTGGACATCCAGCTCTGTCCTGTGCGTACTGGCCGCAAAAACTGTGTGTGTATTGGATCATTGTATGTATCCACGATCTGTTCAGCAAGGTAGAGGTTAACAGATCTTTCTTGCTGGGTGCCTAGTGTTGCATGTAGAGGTTAATTCCTCTTTCTGTTTGTGTTCACCTGTGTGTGATAGGGCTGATGAGCTCAGCTACATATTTCTGTCGGTGTAACCACCTCTTGGCTGAGCAACAGCCTTAGGTGCTGCTTCTGTTTGCATGTCCAGTCTTGGTCAGTCTGCCGTTCTGTTCTGTGTCCATTGTCATGTCTATATTCCAGTCTGTGTTCCAGAGACCTGTATTCCAGTCTGTGTTCCAGAGACAATGTTTTCCAGTTTGTGTTCCAGAGACCTGTATTCCAGTCTTAGTTCCTGTTCAGACTGTGCTTGTGTTTTGGCGTGTTTTCTATTTCTGTGCTGGGTTCCCATGTGCCTAGTCGAAGTCCAGCTGCCAAGTATACCGGGACCATCCCAGGAGGTCCGGGTGCTCTCCTGTGACGAAGACCAGATTCCTGTATAGGGGTAAAAA
Source organism: Bufotes viridis (assembly GCA_033119425.1). Lineage (NCBI taxonomy): Eukaryota > Metazoa > Chordata > Amphibia > Anura > Bufonidae > Bufotes > Bufotes viridis. The sequence continues at coordinate 504,085,020 of CM065590.1, forward strand.
GGGTGAAGACCAGGGGAGTATCGGAATAACGCCTTTAGGGTTTGGCCCAAAGTCAACCTGGTTACTTGACCAAGTGGTTCCACATTACCACTGCTTCATCTACCATCAATCTCATCACCAGAAACACTAGTAACCAAAAAAAAAAATATATATATATACATACACATTCATGTCAAATAAAGGAATCATAGAAATGGGAAAACCTTACAGTGTTAGCAGCTGTAATATGAAGTTGTATCTTCAGTTGCTGTATCTTGAGTGTGGCTATATGAGACAGAAATCCTTCTATGTATATGTGAGGTGAGCCAGGCTTTTATCATATATATATATATATATATATATATTTACCTATATCTATCTATATCTGTCTTCATTTATTAGTTAAACTTCTCTTCCCAGGAGTAAACTAAGAATCATGATAATTTCTCCCAGAAGGCGAGGTTCCCTGTAGATCAGAGGATTTTCCCTTATGCCATAATTATCCTGCTTGTTACTTTGTCCTGTGAGATCCATCCCTGGTGTGATTTAATTACATAATATCTAAAGAGACGAACAGATGGAATATATTTTGTAATTTTTATTTTTTTCAGATCTCAAAGAATGGAGAAATAGATCCTGATACAAACAGTCAAAGGCCAATTTCTCATGAGCGCATTCTGTCTGGGAAATACTCTCCGTGTGACGGATATATTTCCCAGACTGAACACAGTTAACTCTCAATTTCAATTTCAAGTAGAATAGAGGAAAAGCAGCCAAGCCCTGCCCATCCTAAACACACACCTTTTGTTTATAGGGATGGAAGGAGAAGAAGGAAGTGTATTTCTCTAAAGAAGGATGTGAAGGGTATTTTTTGTGACTAATTTTTGGGATGAACAACTTCACAAGGTGATCTGAGATTCCCCGTGAAACTTAGACTGCTCTGTAACTTCTGTGTTTGCACCTTTAGATTGATATTTGTGTGGGGTTGGAGTTTTTCAAAGGGTTTCAAGGTCATATGTAACTTTTCTCCTGTATTAAGACTGTGTTGGGTGAGAGCAGCATGCTGCGCTTTTTGCTCCGGCCAAAAATCCTGAACACTTGCCGCAAGGCCAGATCCGGAATTAATGCCCATTGAAAGGCATTTCGCCTTTTCTGAATGGTTACCATGGCAACCAGGACGCTAAAGTCCCGGCTGCCACGGTATAGTGTAGTGGGGAGCGGGGGGAGCAGTATACTTACAGTCCGTGCGGCTCCCGGGGCGCTCCAGAGTGTTGTCAGGGTGCCCCATGCACATGGATCACGGGATCGCATGGATCACGTGATCCATGCGCATGGGGCGCTCTGACGTCATTGTGGAGCGCCCCGGGAGCCGCACGGACTGTAAGTATGCTGCTCCCCCGCTCCCCACTACTACTATGGCAACCAGGACTTTAATAGCGTCCTGGCTGCCATAGTAACACTGAAAGCATTCTGAAGACTGATCAGTCTTCAAATGCTTTCAGGTCACTTGCGTTGTTACGGATCCGGTGGGCATTTCCGGCGACGGAAGTGCTCGCCGGATCCTAACAACGCAAGTGTGAAAGAGGCCTAAGTCACAACAATAGACAATCACAGTCTGCTTAAACTAATAACACACAAATAATTAAATGTTACCTTGTTTTTAGTGAACACACCATGTAAACATTCACAGTGCGGGTTGAAAAAGTATGTGAACCCCTAGACTAATGACATCTCCAAGAGTTAATTGGAGTGAGGTGTCAGCCAACTGGAGTCCAATTAATGAGATGAGATTGGAGGTGTTGGTTACAGCTGCCCTGCCCTATAAAAAAACACACACCAGTTCTGGGTTTGCTTTTCCAAGAAGCATTGCCTGATGTGAATGATGCCTCGCACAAAAGAGCTCTCAGAAGACCTATGACTATAATTGTTGACTTACATAAAGCTGGAGAGGGTTATAAGAGTATCTCCAAAAGCCTTGCTGTTCATCAGTCCACGGTAAGACAAATTGTCTATAAATGGAGAAAGTTCAGCACTGTGCTGCTACTCTCCCTAGGAGTGACCGTCCTGTAAAGATGACTCCAAGAGCACAGCACAGACTGCTTAATGAGCAATTTTTTTTATAGTTCCCATCGAGAACTATAACAAGCAAGCATTAGATTACTATTCTCTTGCAATGCATTGGCGTCAATGAGAAATGTACTAGTTTCCTATGGAGCCCTGCTAAAGACAAGGCTCCATAGGAAACATTATTCAGCAGCCTCCTGTTATTCTCTATGACAGGGGCTGCTGCATACAAGCTCCAGATCCTCTGATTGCCGCTGGAGGAAGTCGGAGCATACCCGGAAGCGTGTGCTCAGATGCCATGGTTAGGGTTGACCATTGGCAGAGGTTCACCAATCTGCGAAAAACAATTTCAGAAAAATATTGGTGGTTACACCCAAATGGATCAAGTTGTCCTCCACCACTGTCCAAAACATCACTTTTGCAAAAAGGACCAAGCCTGGATTGAAAAGGATTTTTACACTCCTCTAGCTGATTCTAATGAATAAACCTCGCCTTGCTGGCGGTGCCCCATCTGGCCACTGTTGCTGTCTGTCTATTTACCATCATGTTCTGGACAGCTGCATGCTGCAGCCTGCATCATGCCACTGATGCCACTTTCCAACCATCATGTTCTGTACAGATGCTGCTGCTGCCGCCTCCATCATACCACCACCACCATCATGCCACTGCTGCGACATGCCGACCATCATCTTCCATAAGACTGCTGCTGCCTCCATCATGCTGCTGTCTGCCAACATGTACCATACAGCTTCTGCTCCTCGATTTTAATCCCCTAATGCCACCACCATTAACGAAATGAAATGAAAAATAATGTTTTCCAAAAAACTAGGAGACTAGAGGGGGTTATATATATATATATTTTTTTTTTTTATTAAATAAATATTTATTTAAAGAAATATCTTTAGATACAAATTCATTCACCAGAACTGAAGAACAACAGCCCATTCTGGTGCCAATAAACATCATAAGCCAATTCAATAAAAAACACACATCCATTAAGTTTAATCCCCACCCCTTCCCACCCTAACAAGGTGACGTCGATACATTCTCCACTGCTCCCCCCCATCGGTAAGGCCTACCCCACCGACACATCCTTATTCTATATTGAACCTTATTCCCCTTAATTCTTTGGTTTCAATCTTTCATATATACATATATGGTACATCAATTGTTCCCATTCTTCCAGTGATGGCACAGCCGCTACTCCCCAGTATCTGACTAATAATACCTTAGCCACCATACAGCCTCTTAACCAATCCTGCTTGATTTTTCCCTTTATGTCCCTGTCCGTGCCAAGGCCCAGAATCGCAAAAGTTCCATCTGGTCTCCAACTTGTACCAATTGACTCAGAGAGGGATTCCAATACTTGGCCCCAGAATTTCTGTATCGCCGCACACTGCCATACTAAATGAAATAAATCGGCTTCTTTATCTCCACACTTCCAACATTCCTGCACAGAGCTATCATTGCCCTTAAACTTATTTATCATTTTGGGTGTATAGTATAGCCCATGTATTATTTTGAACTGAATTAATCTGTGACTTATTGAGGGTGTTGCCCTACTTATGTTCTTATATATCTCTGGCCAGCACTCCTCTGGGATTCCCAGTACCCGGTTCCAGTTACTCTTACTTCTGAACATAGTTACTTCAGCCAAAGCTTCCCTTAATTTACTATAAATATCAGATATCTTTTGTTTTCCTCTCTCCCGCTTACAGCACAATATTCCAAAAACCATTTCTTTGTATCTTCAAATAACCCTTATCAACCGTGCAGTCATATGCGTGCTTCAATTGCATATATCTGTATATATCTAACAAGGTGCCCCGCATCCCGATTAATTCCTTATAGGTCTTTACCCCTCCAAACCTACAATATCCCCCACTTTCGTGATATCTTTCTTAATCCAATACTCCGTATCCTTTATTTTGAAAAATTCCACCAAGTTTGTGTTATTCCATAATACCGAGAAAGGTAGTGCATGTGAGATCTGCAACAGCTTTTTCAACCTATTCCATACTTTTTGCATCGTACTCTAATTATACATAGTGGTTCCTTTTTATCCAGTTGTCCTGATTCTAACTCTAAAAACACATTCTCTATATGTCCTCCATTTTTGAGTGCCAAAAATTCCCTTAATCTGCTATTACCCGTCACCAAACATCTTTGCAATTGTGCACTAAAGAAATAGCCCTGGAACCATGGGATCGCTAGTCCTCCATCCCTCTCAGCAAGCCAGAGATATCTTTGCTTCATCCGAACTCTCTTCCTTCCCCAGATTAAGTCGTTCAGCAGTCTTTCTAGATGGTAAAAACCTATCCTCTATCCAAATTGGGGCCGCCATAATTGGATATAGTACCAGGGGCAAAATTATAGATCTAATAAGCATCATCCTATCTGCTTGCGCAGAGAGAGGTCCCCCAGATCCTTACCTTGGCCTTAACCTTTTCTAATAGCGGTGGGAGATTTAGCCTCGTTAAAACTGCCTACTTTAGCACCCACCTTGATGCCCAGGTATTCAATGTGGTCTGATACCTGCAACACATCAAGCTCATAATCCACCTCGGGCACCTCCCGATTTAACGGCAATAATGAGGATTTTTTCCAATTTATACCTAAACCTGCAAACCTACCAAACTCCTCTATAACGCCGATGACATGTGGGACCACCCTCCAACCGTCTCTCAAGAACATAATCATGTCATCGGCGTAGAGACTCAGCTTATCCGCTTCCCCTGACACCGAACCCAACAATTTGTGGATCCTGCCTCATCCTTTCAGCCAAAGGCTCAAGACTCAGAGCAAAAGTAAGGGGAGAGCGGACAGCCCTGCCTCGTTCTCGCCGAAGTTCAAACCTCCTGGAATTCATCCCATTTACCCTCACTACCGCATTAGGCAGTCTGTACAGCAGTTTAACCATCCTTGTATATCTTTCCCCTAGTCCAAAGCGGGACATCACCTTCCATAGGAATGACCACTCCACCCTGTCAAACGCCTTAACAGCGTCCAACGACAGGATGGAGCGGTCATCCTCCCCCCCTACCTGGAGATTCAAAAAAACCCTGCGTAAGCTGTCCTGAATCTGTCTCCCAGGGATAAAGCCCGTCTGGTCTCCGTGGATCAGGGAAGCGGCAACCCCCCTCAATCGATTTGCCAAAACTTTGGCAAAAATTTTATAATCAGAGTTCAACAGCGAGATGGGTCTATAAGATCCCACCTCGCTGGAACACTTCCCTTTTTTGAGGATGAGGACGATCGCCGTCTCCCTAAAGGACACAGGGAGAGATCCACAACACAGAGATTCCTTAAGAACCTCCAACAACATAGGTAGCAGGGTCTTTGCATGAAACTTATAGACTTCGAAGGGGAGCCCATCATTACCCGGGGATGTGTTGAGTCTAACCTGCGATATCACCTCCTGCAGTTCCGATAATTGAATTGGCTTACTTAGCCCTTCGGAATTCAATTCATCCAAGCTAGGAAGTCTGATTTGGTCTAGATAGTTACCAAGATCGATTTTGTTGTAGCCACATTCTGAGGCATACAGGGCTGAAAAGGCATTTACAAATTCCTCTCGGATCATTTCGTTCTCTGAAATTACTGTACCGGTTTTACTTTTGATCGTATTAATTTTAATAGGATCTTCTCGATTCGACGCTAAAGCCGACAGGAACTTGCTCGGACGGCCCTCTTCAAAGAAGCGTTTTGTCCCTGAAAAATAACTTATTTTGTGTCTTGTTAATCTGCATTTGTCTATATTGAAGCATTACTTCTTTGAATTCCTTTCTAAGGGCCTCTGTATTTTGCTTCTCAAGATCGTTTTGCACCCTTTTTATTTTATTTAACAACTCTTTCTCCTGTTGAAAAAAGGTAGCGCGTTTTGTTTTAATCTTACTATAGTAAATCCCTCGCAGAAATGCTTTAAGCGCATCCCAAACATAATGGATATGAGTTGATCCTATATTAACTCGCCAAAACTCTTCAATCATTATATCTACTTCTTCCACCTCATTCAACACCTTTAACCAGTGGGGATTCAACTTAAACGAACGGCTTCCTAACTGAGAGGTACCCTTACAGATTACTAAGACCGGAGAGTGATCCGACAACCCATGTACTTCATATTTCATTTTTACAACATGCTCTACCATTTCTTTATTCACAAGTGCCAAATCTATCCTTGAGAGAGAGCTGTAGGTTGCACTAAAGCATGAAAATACTTTCTTCTGACCGTAGAGCTTACGCCATGCATCTATTAATTTGAACTCCTGACAGAATTGGAACAATGACGTACCGGACTGTTTGACCTTATTTGAAGATGTAATCCTATCTACCTCCGGGACCATAGCACAGTTATAGTCACCCACCGCTATCAGCGGGCACCTCCCTTTTCCTTCCGCAAATTCCATTAAACTTATCAAAATTTTCCTGGAAAAAGGAGGGGGATATAGACAAAAGCCATAATGACTTCCTTTCCGTACCAGATCGCGTGCATAAAGACAAATCTACCTTCAGTATCCATCCTTACATCCAGTGGGGCAAATTCCACATCCCTGTGAATATAAACACTTACTCCCTTGAGTAAGAGGAGTGGCAGGAGTGATACTCCCATTTAGCCCACCTCCTGCCCAAGAGGAGCTTGTTCTCCTTAGTCACATGCGATTCTAGGACAGCTACTATTGCGGGTAGGTGTCTATTAATGGTATCAAATACGGCGACCCGTTTTATTCTATCTCCCAGCCCACGCACATTCCAGGTTAGTATTCTATGTTCTTGTACCATAACAAAAAAGGGGCACACTTAAGGGAGCTGTAGTAGAATGCATCGACGCCAACCCTTCCCTCCCCCTCAACCCACCTCCTACTTGGCTCGTAGGACCACATGATCCACTTGCCTCTTCCACATCACCAACCCCTCCCACCACCAACCCTCCCCACCCCACCTCCAACCCTAACCTCCACCCCCACATCCCGTCCCATACCCAAGGGCCCATCAACAGCATTATCTCAGATTCCTTCTGCATCACACCAATTCGAAGCTTCCACTGAAGTCCCAAAAAAATAAATGGAATCATTATAAACTACCCTTAAGCATGCAGGGAACATCATAGAATATTTAACTTTTGCTGCTGCTAGTCGTTTTTTAATGCCCAGGAATGCCATCCTCTTTTTTTGTGTCTCATGAGAGAAATCCGGATAAATCTGAATCTGTCTACCCTCAAATTCAACTGTATCTATTTCTCTTTTCCGTCTCAGAACCCAGTCCCTGTCGCTTGCACACAGCATTTTAATCAGGAGGATTCGAGGAGGAGCCCCGATAGCGGGTTTTTTGAAAGGAACTCTGTGAGCACGTTCTACACAGAAAGTCGAGGCCATCTCCTCCAGCTTCAAACTCCGAATCAACCAGTCCTGAATAAAATTAGCCGGGTTATTTTGTTCGGCGCCCTCCGTGAACCCCACAAATCTCAGATTGTATCTACGTGAGCGATCTTCAAGGTCTGTGAGTTTATCCCGGAGTTCGCCGAACTCCTGTTCCCTTGCCTTCAACTGCCCCCTACATCTTTCTACATCCTTAATCATAGACACCATTTCCCCCTCCATTTGCTTTACTTTAGTTCTTAATTTGGACATCTCATCTCTAATAATTGTCACATCTGATTGCAAAGTGGCTACTGACACTGCTAAATCCGTTACCGTTTTATTGGTAGTTTGGACTACCTCTAAGATATCCTCTAATTTTTGGGCCATGTTCTCCAGCCCTTCTTTTTCTTTTACTCCTAACTGGGAGCTGCCCTGCAACTTATAACCAGCAACTTCTGCCTCCGGAGTTGGAGGCTGGCCTCCCTTTTTCATCATACTCCTAGATTTGATAGGGGAGGATCTTAGGAACTTATCTATCCTACCCTGGGGGCTATTACCCACTCCTCCTACCCGGTTGGGACTTAAACCCCCAGATTTCCGAATTTTTGGTGGCATAATGTCCTTCCCCTATTACTGTCCCACAGCTCCCACACACAAGTGAGCCGCGTAGTTCAAGAGTTATTTGCTGTTATTTGCAGTGTCCACTCTGCTGTCCACAGCCTTATATTCCAGCGTCCTTGCAACCGTGTTAAGGAGAGTCCCCAAGCACGAATCCAAGACCGTATGTGGGGTCTACGGGCCCCTAGAGTCCACACTTTGTTACAGAGAGATAGGGGAGTAGGAGGCAGGTGGAGGGAGGGGGGGGGGGGAGATGAAAAAGATGGAAAAGGGGAGGAGGGGGGGGGAGGGCTGCGACATGCCGACCATCATCTTCCATAAGACTGCTGCTGCCTCCATCATGCTGCTGTCTGCCAACATGTACCATACAGCTTCTGCTCCTCGATTTTAATCCCCTAATGCCACCACCATTAACGAAATGAAATGAAAAATAATGTTTTCCAAAAAACTAGGAGACTAGAGGGGGTTATATATAAACTTTCATGGCAATTGGAGCAACTTCAGTTTGGCCTAAACCGATTCAGGTCCGAACTGAACTTTTTCAAAAATTTGGGCAGTTCTATAATTTAAAGACAGAGACACAATTAAATATCCCTCCCTTCTACAAAGACACTGCTTACTGATATTGACAGTTTACAGTGGTAATACAATGTGTAGAATGAAACTATTATAATAATGTAGTTATTACAGTACAATGTGTTCACTAATAATGCACGGTATCTTGACACAATACAATACGTTACCAGTTAACTGTTATATAAATAGTGTTATCGCTGCAGAACTTGTTCAGTAATAATGCACAGTAATCTTGATGCAATGCAATGTGTTGATGGGTAACTGGTATATAAATGCTGTTATTGCAGCAGTGAACACATTTACTATTAATGCATGGCATGGTTTTTAGAAAAAAATGGGGCAATTGCTCTAGCAGCATAATAAATGCTATTGGAGTGCTGGCAATCAACCTATTAACTGTAGAAACTGCCTATTCATACATAGTTACATAGTTAATACAGTTGAAAAAGATGTAAATCCATCAAGTTCAACCAAGGGATAGGTGGGAGCGAGATTCCCAGAAGGAAGTGAGACTTAAGTTTCTACAGACTTTCATAAGCATTAATATTTACTTTTAAGAATTCATGCAACCTACTAAACCATCAATTCAGATGAAAGGATGTATGACGATATAACTACAACACCAAAATAACTCTAGGAACACACATACAAAATGATCACATATTTTATTAGGTAATAAACCATTACAAACAAGACATATAATGCAAAATGAATTGTAAATACAGCGGCAATGCAGGTTAGCGCTGTGGCAAGCAGCTCACCAACTGAACCACATGTAACCCAATCCTATTAAGAAAAAACTCAAATAGGTTCCTCAAAGGGAACTGTAAGAGAAATCCCTACTATATACCAGTAACTACTCAAACACTAATGTACAATGCCACTGATACCATTTACCCAACAAGGTCAAACAGAGCACATGCTAATAAGAAACCCAAGTAAATGCGACGGCAAGACATGTATAAAAATACCTCAAAGGAATAGAACCGGTAAAAAGGATAAGGCCGCGGACCAGCAGGGAGCAAGAGCAAGAATTCATCTAAACCCTTTTTAAAACTGTCTACTGTGACCACGTCCGGAGGTAGTCTATTCCACTGATTCACAGTTCTTACAGTAAAGAAGCTTTGACGCTTCTGGAGACTGAACTTTTTCTTCTCCAGTTGGAGGCAGTGCCCCTTGTCTTTTTAGGGCATTTTACATGGAACAGTTTTTTACCATATTTTTTGTACGGCCCATTTATATATTTGCATAGGTTAATCATGTCCCCCCTTAGATGTCTCTTCTCAATACTAACTACATTTAGTTTTTAACATCTATTGTTGGTAAACTGTTTAAAGGGTTTCTAAGAGATGCTATTTTGGAGTATATCAATGAAAATAAGCAAATAACGCCATATCAGCATGGCTTCATGAGGAATCGGTTATGCTAAACGAATTTAATCAGCTTCTATGAGGAGGTAAGTTCTAGAACTGACAGCGGCGAATCAATGGATGTCATATATCTCGACTTCTCCAAAGCATTTGACACTGTACCTCATAAAAGGTTAGTATATAAAATGAGGATGCTCAGACTGGGAGAAAATGTCTGTATGTGGGTAAGTAACTGGCTGAGTGACAGAAAACAGAGGGTGTTATTAACGGTAGATACTCAGATTAGGTCACTGTCACTAGTGGGGTACCTCAGGGGTCAGTACTGGGCCCTATTCTCTGCAATATATTTATTAATGATCTTGTAGAAGGCTTGCACAGTAAAATATCTATTTTTGCAGTAAACACTAAACTGTGTAAAGTAATTAACACTGAAGAGGACAGTTTTCTGCTACACAGGGATCTGGATAGATTGGAGGCTTGGGCAGAGTAATGGCAGATGAGGTTTAACACTGACAAATGTAAAGTTATGCACATGGGAAGGAATAATGCAAGTCACCCGTACATATTAAATGGTAAAACACTCGGTAACACTGACATGGAAAAGGATCTAGGAATTTTAATAAACAGCAAATTAAGCTGCAAAACCAGTGTCAGGCAGCTACTGCTAAGGCCAATAAGATAATGGGTTGCATCAAAGGGGCATAGACGCCCGTGATGAGAACATAGTCCTACCACTTTACAAATCACTAGTCAGACCACACATGGAGTACAGTGTACAGTTCTGGGCTCCTGTGAACAAGACAGACATAGCAGAGCTGGAGAGGGTTCAGAGGAGGGCAACTAAAGTAATAACTGGAATGAGGGATCTACAGTACCCTGAAAGGTTATCAAAATTAGGTTATTCACTTTAGAAAAAAGACGACTGAGGGGAGATCTAATAACTATGTATAAATATATCAGGGGTCAGTACAGAGATCTGTCCCATCATCTATTTATCCCCAGGACTGTGACTGTGACAAGGGGACATCCTCTGCGTCTGGAGGAAAGAAGGTTTGTACACAAACATAGAAAAGGATTCTTCACTGTAAGAGCAGTGAGACTATGGAACTCTCTGCCTGAGGAGGTGGTGATGGTGAGTACAATAAAGGAATTCAAGAGGGGACTGGATTTATTTCTGGAGTATAATAATATTACAGATTGGAGTCGGGAAGGAATTTTTTTCCCCTTAAGTGGGGAAAATTGGCTTCTTCCTCACAGGGTTTTTTTGCCTTCCTCTGGATCAACTTTTAGGAAACAGGCCGAACTGGATGGACAAATGTCTTTTTTCGGTCTTATATACTATGTTACTATTTTAATCTTTCTTTATAACTATGACCCTCCATGTCCCTTATAAGTTTAGTTGCCCTTCTTTGTACTTTTTCCAGTTCCAAAGCATCATTTCTAAGGACTGGTGCCCAGACCTGAACTGTATATTCCAGATGAGGGCACACCAAAGCTTTGATAAGTGGTAATATATTTCATCCCTGCCCCACAAGTCCATGCCTCGTTTAATGCATGACAATATCATAGTAGGCTTAAGCAGCTGATTGACATTGTATGCTGTTATTTAATCTACGATCTACAAGGACACCCAAATCCTTCTCTACAAGTGACTCTCCCACTGTTACCTCACCTAGGACATATGATGCACAGAGATTTTTACCACTTTACAGTTATCGACATTGAACCTCATTTGCCAAGTTCATGGCTAATCACTCAGAGTGTCCAAGTCAGCTTGTATTTTATGAACATCTTCCATAGACTGCACAGTGCTACATAGCTTAGTGTCCTCTGCAAAATAGATATGGTGCTATTAATCCCATCCTCAATATCATTAATAAATGAATTAAATAATAGAGGACCCAGCACTGAGCCTTGGGTACAACACTTATAGTTTTGCAACAGCTGGAGGGCCGCAGGTTGAGCACCCCTACTATAGACCCTATTTTTCCTATTACCTACAGGAATACATTTTGTAGTGCAATTACCCAATGTGAATTTAAAGCTCTCCCATTTATCCTCAGTATTATTATGTGACAATACATTTTCCCAGTCTATACCCTCAAATGCTGCCCGGGAAATTGGCCTTTTTAAAATTCTGTGTTTATGGTCTACCAGCCAGAGTATGCTTCTTATAGTTAAAGGGGAATATAATTATATTGTGTTCAGTATTACCTAGTGTTTCTTGAACAGTAACATTTCCAACAAGTTCTGCATTATTAGAAATTACCAGATCCAACAGAGCATCACCCCCAGTGTAATCTTCCACAAAATGGCCCATAAAGTGGTCCTGCAGCAAGTTGAGGAATCTTCTCCCCTTTGTATTTGAGGCAGAACCATGACCCCGGTCAATGTCTGGGAAGTCTCCCATTATGACCATTGTACCAGCCTGTGCAGCCTGCTCTATTTGGTTATAGAGTTGAACTTCTATCTCCTCTGTGATGTTAAGGTGTCTATATATTACACCAAGTATTATTTTTCCAGTGTTTATATTCCTTTGCATTTTCACCCATACGGTTTCAACATCCTCACCCACAATTGTCTCTTCCACACTTGCACTCATATCACTCCTCACATACAGGCACACGCCACTGCCTTTTCTATTGACCCTGTCTTTCCTAAATAGTGTAAGACCCTGAATATTAACAGCCCAGTCATGTGAAGAGTCCAACCATGTCTCAGCCACACCAACTACATCTATGTGTTCCTCTAGTACCATAGCCTCCATCTCCCCCATTTTGCTTGTTAGACTTCTGGTATTTGTGAAAATACAGTTTAAATTGCAATTACTCGTAAAGTGAATGTCTGTGATTTTTTTTGTACCTTGGTTGATATTATTGGTATGTAACAGGTCGATGTTACCAGCAGCTCTATTTTTCATCATTGTACAGTTCTGCCCAGTCTTCTCCCTAATTTCTTTACTAACTCCATGAGTTTCTTGCAGGACTTTGTAATGCAGAACTTGCCAACAAGTTGTATGAAACAACTGAGACAGCAGTGGCGTAGTTATCAGGGAAGCAGGGGAAGCGACTGCTTCAGGGCCCGAGCTTAGAAGGGGCCCCGAAGCAGCACTGAATGTTTTTATTAGATCTATATGCTTCCCCTACCTACCACTGTGCTGTACTTTACAGAAGCAGGTACTACATACGGCAGCACTTGAGCTCCTCCCACTGAAGGTCCTTGCTCAGTGAGGAGGTAAGAGTACAATTGCTGTCTCCTTCTCCTATGGCGGTTCTCACTCTGGGATCCGCAGTACTGGCACAGTACTTGCCAGTACTGCTTTTTGTTTTCTATTGGCTGGCAGCTTACTATGACACTTGCTGCCAGCCAATAGCAGAGCGTCATGGGATCAAGCCCCACTCCCAGCACAAAGCTATTGTAGAGCAGGCTGGTTGCTCCTGCACACAGAGCTCTATAATGCTGTCCCTGAATGACACAGAGGAGTGATGGCACCTACTTCTATAAGCTGCCTGTGAGGACCAGACGTCAGCTGTCTACAGGAAAGGTAAGTGTCTGTGTGTAGAAATAGGTGTATAACTATGTTCATGTGTGTGTGCCACGGGCGTAGGAATCGGGGGGGGTCAGATCCCCCCCAGGAAATAATGCGGGGTGGGGGGGGACAGGTATGCAAAAATGATGAGGGGAGGGGGGACAAATCAAATGTCTGTAGTCTGTGCCATGGAGGGGGTCATAATGTGATCATGGGGGGGGGGGGGGGGGTGGAGGAGGGGCGCCAAAATGTAGCTTTGCTTGTGTTGGCAAAAATCCTTGCACCGGCCCTGGGTGCAGGCCACAGCAGTTGAATTCAGGGGGCATGTGTGGTTGCCGGCTGGGTACATGAGTACCTGATTCTCACAGCATTAATTACTGTTGTGAGCTCATTATGTACCCGGTCATCGATACACGGTGGTGATAACAGGTACTGCAGAGAAGACTGGAGTAAAGGAAGCAGCTGATGTTGATGATGATTGTCAGAGGCAGAAGCTAAAACTTGGTCAGAGACAAGCCAGAGGTCAGTAGCCAGTATCAGATAATAGCTTGGTTCAAAGGATCAGACAGGCTCATGGTCAGACAGGTCCAGTAGTCGATGTCGGCGGCTGGCAAACAGAATGGTCAAACAGGCTCTGTCAAACACAGAAGATCAGATCAGAACACTTTTACTTTACTGATAGTAACTAAACGCTCAGGCAACGTCCTGGAAGAGGAAGCTCCTATTTAACCTAGTAACCCTACCCAGGGGCCGTGTTGGGAGGCCAGAAGAACACGCCCCTAAAAGCCAAAATGACAGGAAACGGCAGGCGCACACCCCTATGGGACACCAGCATGGGATGGAGCACGGAGGCAGTGTGGCCGAAGGACGCATCTGGCAGGTATGCGCCTGCCACATCTGGCGGAGACAGCAGCGAGGCAGGAGATGCTGGGGATATGATAGGTGAGACAGTGGTAGGTATGGCAGAAGGCCCAGGCCTATCAGTGTCCCTTAGGTATTCATCCTTTTATCCCGTAGGGGGGTCTAGACTTCTCTGCAGGGAGCCACCAGGTATCTACCTTTAGGAATAGTCTCCATTTACTGGCTGCTGACCCAGGTTGGACAGGCAAGATTCAAAAAACAAGGTAAAACAGACAATAAGTTAGAACAGGAGGCACAGGGTGTAAATGGTTATCAGGCAGAGGTCAGGATACTGGAGGTCAGAATACACAGTAGTGGAATACCTTTGCAGGAACTAGATACTCAGCTGTCTGAAGCTGTGCATGTGTTCTGAATAAGTGGAAGTGAAAAAGTCACTATCAGAAACCACCTGCAGTTCTTTATCTCTCCTATCAACCAAAGAAATGGGCAACTTGAAATCCAACTGCCCAATATTTCTTTACCCAGATATCTGCCATCGGTTCGAAGTCAGATGGCTACCATCCACTTTACATGGTTGAATGCACTGAAAAAAAAATTGTTCACCAATATCCTGCTACTAGGACCACTTTTTTGACTCAATTATCTTGGATATATTGTTCATGTAATGATAAATGAAATATATGTTTTTAATGGAGGGAGGGGTTACAATTTTATGTATAAACTAAACGTTATGTTCAAAAGCATAACTACGAAATAAACAGCCTCCTCAAAAACACCACTTATGGTAGTGTTTATCCCAGAGTCTAGTATGTTATTTTGGTTTTTTTTATGTCAATAAATGAATTTGAAAACTGAGGACCAGAAGCTATGAAGCATGGAAACATCAGAATGCACAGATTTCCCAGTTTGGTAACTAAGCTAAGAGCACATCTGTGGTAGGCATCAAAACGGCACACCTGGGGTTAAAGCACTTATAGTGGCACTTGATAATCAGACATTTATGGGCGCACACCTGTGGCTAAGGGTGTCATCTATGTGTATTTAGTGTGTGGCCATTGACCCTGATTTGATACCCCACTTGAGGATAGTGCAGTAATGGCACTTAGTGGTTGCAGGCTCATATGGGTACAGCTTGGTGGTGACAGTCTATTATGGACGCACCGCATTATGACGATAGTCTACTCTATTATGGGCAACTCTCAGTATATGGTAAATACAGGGCCTCTATGTGCTTGCCACTTTCTCTCTCTTTTGGTGTTTAGTCACAGTTAATGGCAAGGACCCACACCCTGCCATGGTATAGGAATTCTCTGTAGGTCACTCGACCATTTTTGGTCACGATCCACTCTCTCTCTCTGGCAGACACAAATAAAGCAGCAGTCTGGTTCAGGACCAAGCAGAAGCTTTCTCAGCAGGTTTCACAGGGTCTCTGTCTTTTCAGCAGTAAAAGTTGTCAGGGCCTAAGTCCTTGTTTCAGGTTCTCCAGTTCCTGTGCAGCCCACTCTAATGCATCCACACACATGCCCAGAGACCTCACCAGCCCACTGTGCTGATTTATATAAAGTGTAATACATCACCAGGTACAGCACCTGTAAAATGAACTATATTAATACACATTGGTATAGCACATACACACACATGAATGTCCAGTAACTTCACTAGTGCATCAACAGTTCAAGAAGGATCAATTTGAACACACTATTGAGTAAGATGCAGGTCAATGCTCTCATCTGCTTTCACACTTCTGGGGGCACACATATGCTTGAGACACTTATGGGAGAACACTTGTATCTCAAACATTTTCTGGGGTCACAACTATGAGAAAGGCACTTATTGGGTTCACAGGTAACTGAGGTCCTTATGCAGGTATCTGTGATTGGGAAACACTAATATGTGCAAAAATGGTGACTAAACACTTGAGGAGTGCCTAATTTGCTTCAAGGCCACGGTTCACAGATAGTATGTGAACACACAACCAATGCAGGACAGAGGTATGGTTTTGAAATATATCACTGAAGAATAGGTAGTAATGATTTTTGTACTTGAATTGTCCTGACAGAGGTTAGGGAACCGCTGTTTCTTACATACCTAAAGGCTCTTTCATACGGGCTGGTTCACAGGTAATTATCTTAAACAAAGTATTAGTTTCTGATAGTTGCCTGATCATTGAGCCGAGGTGATAATAACTGTATTTCTATGAAGCAGTCATTTCCTCTGTATGGGGATGAACCATCTCAACTGTGGTCATTGACCCCCATACAGTTCCATTCCTTGCTTGCAGAACATCACTGTTTACACGGGACGGTGTGGTCCCAGCAAATTATTTTATATACTCTATAAAATATAAAAGTTTTTGATCATTCATCTGCACTTTTACACCTTTATCCTGGACATGTGCAAATGTGTTTAAAGATACAATGATATTACATTTAGTTTCCACACAAACCTCACTAATGGTTAATACATCTCAGTTTAACTGCTACAATTAACCTGAATACACAAGCTCACTTACTTGGCGTCCTAGTCACTTTGGAGCTGGTAATGAATCCCAGTAGCATCGTCATTATGAAGCTCATATGAGACCTCAGACAAATGATTGTAAAATTGTTACCAAAACAAATCACCTAATTAATGAAACTCTAGATAGTCAGCACCTCTGTGAATTTACTTCATCAGTCTTCAAACCAATTATAGGGAATCACAGAATATAGTTATACAGTTGACCAATATACTTTGTGTTCTCCATCTATCATGATCCCTCACTGTGGACAATGAATAAAGAGTAACTGTGTTTTTTTCAGTAAATAAATAGTACTAGTAGGGATAAGACACTTTGTAATATATCTTATTACAGAAAATGCCTCTTTCTACACAAATCAGTCTCCTCTTCTCTTCTACTTGCTTCTGCCACTCATCACTCACTCCCAGTTCACTGGTAAAAGGCAGTCTTGAGTTATAAAAAATGTAGACGGATTATCACCCTCAATGAGTTATGTTACAGTTGTCACCCACCAGGACAATATTTAAAGCCCAAGCAGCTCTAGACACTGAGACAGTATATACCTCATATCAATGGAGCTCATGTTTTAATGGGACTACGCTGTTATTCTGCCTCTCTAAGAAATTCCTTTCAGAAGAGGTATCTTGTGAATGCGAATAGTGCTTTTCATGTGTCATGTACACGACCGTATATATTTTAGCGGTCCGCAAAACACAGATCTGTAATAAATATGGATGACGTCCATGTCCATTCTATATTTTGCGGAACGGAAGAGCTGGCCCCTAACAGAACAGTCCTATCCTTGTTCGTAATGCGGACAATAGTAGGACATGTGCAGTGTCTCATTTCTGATCGTGGGCACAACAAACTTCTTTTATTATGTTTTATTGCCATATATTATGTCTGAATGTCATACTTCACCTCATGTCATATTCTCCCATGTCACTATGTGATTCTGTGTAAGATCCTTTCATTTAGGCCAATTAAAATTGCACCACACTAGTCTGACCACTAGATGGGGGCAGTGTGACAGTGTATATATAGCTTAGCTTGGGCCTAGTAGTTAGTGGAGAAGAGAAGTTTAGTCAGTGTGTAGTCATGTAGCTGCTTGCTGGAGAGAGCCTCCTGCCTCTCTGCTCTCTCCCTGATGGCTCCACAGTCCAGGGTTAAAGCCTACAAGATTCAGCCTAGAGGTGAGAAATCTATTTCTATAGCTTGCCCCTCAGGGGTGGCCAGTGATAAAGCTGCAAACAGCAAGTTTCAAGGGGATTAATATATACTTTTAAGTATTAAAGTCAAAGGACAGCATAACGGCCATACTCAAAGGCTTCCCAGGCACCTTTGCAATTAGGTGTAGGACTTAGCTTCCGGCATCCACACCTCCAGTTTAAATCCTGAGGACAGTGAGGCCAACTGTCAGAAAAGCACTGGAAATAGAGGTTCAAGGATTCTGAAAACCACCTTTGATCAAGGTCAGAATAAGGTGAGAGTTAATACCAGCCTAAGACCTTTTAAACTTCAAAAGCCTATTCTGAAGCAGTAGCTTTTACATATAAAAGACAAAGAGCCTGTTTTTCCCTGAGGACTTACATTTCCCGACCCTCGTATGCATGAGAGACTGTATTTCATATCTGGATGTACTAGAGACTGTTTTATACTTGGATGTAACTGTTACCAGGAGCAACGTTCAGTAAAAGTTATAAGTTGGATTGCACTATCCTTGTTTCAGTTTCCAATTCCTCAATTACTACTACTATAAATGGTTGTACCACCACAAAAGGTACTGGCGTCACGAAATCAGGGACTTTGCCATAGGCACGTTAATACAGACCATCAAGGGCACCTCGTAACACCATCTGGCCTGTGTCCCTTATCAGCGTGTGCCCCAGAGAATCATTGTGCCATACTCCTCATTACTTTTGCAAGCCTGCCCAGGGACAACATAACCGTGAGTAACCAGAACTGTGTTTTCCCTCAGGCTACCATTATCCACACCATGACCTCACATATAATTCCCCTGTCGGTCTGGCTCACTGCATAAATAAATCTTGTCACAAACAGGATCCGAAAACTCCTGCGTCATATTTGAACAGGATTCATTCCTTTGTGTCTTTAATGAACTGTGTGAACAGGATCCGACAACTTCTGCGCCATATTTGAACTTTTTACAGTCCCAAACTGTTTGAACTGTTATATTGTGCTAAAGAACTGTTTGCCAAACTTAAAAAGTGACTGTGTATGCTGCACGTATTCGCTGCTACAAAACCACATTGCCAAAACTTGTTTATAATAATCATTGTAGATATAAATAATTGTAGATTATTTAAGAGTTAGTATCGCTGCTTGCCTTATTTGAATGGACTGTTGTGCACTTAAAATGGCTGCCTAAAGGACTTGTAATTGTTTGCTGCGCCATTACTAAGCAGCTTGGTGGGAAAATATTGCCGCCACTGTGTTAAAAAGCGGGAAAAGAATTTCTGCTGCGCCACAACTTTATTTGCAGGATTTACAATATGTGCACCGCTTCCCCTATACTGGAGTACCTAGGAGGCGGGCCGGAGGGTGTGGTCTCCACCAGCCTGGTTGAAGAGGAGGAGGTGTTTTGTGAAGGAGTGTCTGCCGAGGAGCACGCGCTAGACAAGATGGCTGACCGCCCCGCTCCTCAGCTCGATGGAGGCCTACATTCTAAAATAGATGGGAAAGCTACTACAACGCCTGCGGAGGGTGAAAATAGCCCACAATGACCACAGTGGCCCTCCAAAGTTGCCCTGCTGTTAGCAGGAGAGTTTGATGATGTGTATGATGTCATGTGGAAACATTGCGCGGACCATTATGCCTCTAAGTATGGGTCATATTATACTCCTGGGTCACCTCTGAGGCCAGCTGAGCCTTTCAGGGCCCAACAGCCAAGCAAGGAGCGGCCTTATGAAGAAAGAAGAAAGAGAGCTGGAGAAGTACCTACTGCTTCCAGTGTGGCTGACCCACAGCTCAAACTGCACACTGGTCCAACAAAAAATACCAATATGCGACCGTATTTGCCAGCACAAACATCGCCTGGCAACCTACTTTTCTACCGCAAGTGCCAGCGGTGTGTTCAAAGCCCCGCAGAAGGAGATCCAGGACCAGGGTAAGGCCTGCATATTGTACAGCCCCTAAACAAGACTGTAACCAGTTTCTCCAGAGGCTAACTTTATGGGAGACCACTGATGAGCCTGTAGCCGTGAGGGACTCCACATCCACGGTGACATCATCGGCTGCTGCCGTACCTGTCCCTATACCAAGACTTCAAAAGGGCTCCATTTTTTATCAAGTCCGCAAGCGGATGGGCTTGCCGTCAAGTCCTGTGCGTCTTAAGATAGAAGCCGTACCGGAAAGTTTGTCTCCTGATGAGTGGGATTCAGGCAGTCCACTGTCTACTGATGTCCCATCATCACCAGATCCTTACTCGTAAGTAGGCCTGCTAGGTCACTTCAACCTAAAAACTGTTCCATTACTTAAAAACTGTTTTTGGACAGGCGTCTTTTGTTGCCACAATGTTTTTGCTGCTGCCAGTTCCCCACGGCACAGTGACAGTTCCTCAAGTCACTGCAATCAACAATGCTGCATTGTGCTCGTTTACAGGATCACCTGCCTGCCTGCCTATTTGTTTGCTACCTGTTTTCTATTCACCATTGACTATGTCCTATATAGCCATCTTGTTTTCTATAGTATGGACTGATGCTACTGGCAGTTTCCCAAGCCACTTTTCAGCCTGCTAGCACTTTAAAACATTTTTAGGACTCCCTGCTGGACAATCCTTTGTTCTTATTCCAACTGTGCCTATGTTTGCACCATTTTTCCCTTTACCCCCTCTTCAGGTTGATTAGGGGTATTGCAACTAGACACTTCTAATGTTTTAAAGTCATATTGCCCAGAAGGACATTTTCTGAGATTTTTGTACTAGTTGAAATGTTATATATTTTTATATGCTAAAGAGTATTGTATTTTGAAAAGTTTTATATGCTGACAAAATATTGCACTTTGAAAAAGTTTAGCATTTTTTTTATGCCTGCCACTTTATATTAGGACTTTATTAGAAACTTATTTGCCATGGACTTTATTCCCGATTCAGATCGTCGCCCATGTATCTCCGTCAAGCACCGAAAGTGACAACAGCCATTATTCACCCAGACCAGTGATATATATATATATATATTATATCTGACGTATTTGCCTAGAATGTATTCATAGTACATTGCAAAGTCCACATTTATACTTGCTCTTTTTGGAGGTGATAGTATATGGCGTATGTTTTGGTGTCTTGCAGGTGACCATCTTCCTGTCCTGGATGTGTCGGGGGCAACACATGTTATACAAGAGGGGTATGCAGTGTCCCATTGTGATCGTGGGCACAGCAAACTGATTTTACTATGTTTTATTGTCATATAGTATGTCATACTTCATCTCATGTATATTCATACTTTGTAGAAACCTGCTTGGTTTCAGCTGAGGGGTTCCCCGCCCCGTTGATATTTATAAGATAAATCACAGCAAGGAAGTAAATATGTTGATAGTGGTTTTATTCACAAAACATGGAAATAGCGGCTTTCCTTTGTGCGTGCAAACGTTTTTGGCCAACAATTCGGCCTTCGTCAGGCACTGTGCCGCTGGAGGGTAGTAGATGCTGGAGCGATACACCAAAGAGGAGGGGGGCATAGGAGCCGCCCACTAACTACAGGCAGCTCCTATATCCCCCTCCTCTTTGGTGTATCGCTCCGGCATCTACTACCCTCCAGCGGCACAGTGCCTGACGAAGGCCGAATTGTTGGCCGAAAACGTTTGCAAGCACAAAGGAAAGCCGCTATTTTCATGTTTCATGAATAAAACCACTATCAACATTTTACTTCCTGGCTGTGATTTATATTATACATACTTCATCTCATGTCATATTCTCCCATGTCACTATGTGATTCTGTGTAAGATCCTTTCATTTAGGCCAATTAAAATTGCACCACACTAGTCTGAACACTTGATGGGGGCAGTATGACAGTGTATATATAGCTTAGCTCGAGCCTAGTAGGCAGTGAGTAGAGAAGAGAAGTTTAGTCAGTGTGCAATCATGTAGCTGCTAGCTGGAGGGAGGCCTCCTGCCTGTCTGCTCTCTCCCTCATGGCTCCACAGTTTAGGGTTAAAGCCTACAAGATTCAGCCTAGAGGTGAGAAATCTACTTCTATAGCTTTCCCTTCAGGGGTGGCCAGTGACAAAGCTGCAAACAGCAAGTTTCAAGGGGATTAATATATATTTTCAAGTATTAAAGTCAAAGGCTTCCCAGGCACCTTTGCAGTTAGGTGTAGGACACAGCTTCCAGCATCCACACCTCCAGTTTAAATCCTGAGGACAGTGAGGCCAACTGTCAGAAAAGCACTGGAAATAGAGGTTCAAGGATTCTGAAAACCACCTTTGATCAAGGTCAGAATAAGGAGAGAGTTAATACCAGCCTAAGACCTTTTATACTTCAAAAGCCTATTCTGAAGCAGTAGCTTTTACATATAAAAGACAAAGAGCCTGTTTTTCCCTGAGGACTTACATTTCCCGACCCTCGTATGCATGGGAGACTGTATTTCATATCTGGATGTACTAGAGACTGTTTTATACTTGGATGTAACTGTTACCAGTAGCAACGTTCAGTAAAAGTTATAAGTTGGATTGCACTATCCTTGTTTCAGTTTCCAATTCCTCAATTACTACTACTATACATGGTTGTACCATCACAAAAGGTACTGGCGTCACGACAATCAGGGACCTTGCCATAGGCACATTAACCCCTTAAGGACTAAGGGCGTACATGTACGCCCTTGCGTCCTGGTACTTAAGGACCAAGGGTGTACATGTACGCCCTGTGAATTTCCGATCACCGCTGCGCACGTGGCGGTGATCGGAACAAGATGCCTGCTGAAATCAATCAGCAGGCATCTTGGCACAATGCCCAGGGGGGTCCTGTGACCCCCCCATGTCGGCGATCGCAGAAAACCGCAGGTCAATTCAGACCTGCGGTTTTCTGCGGTTCCGGGTCATTCGGGTCTCAGGTGACCCGATAACCCGGAACAGGATGGTGATCAGTGGTGCTATAATGCACCACCAATCACCATCCTTGCCGTTGGCCAGAAATCGCCCTGATTGGCTGTGCAGGGGGGCGACGGCAGACGCTAACCGCCGGAGCTTCTCCCCCCTGCACACTGCCTGTCCTCACGCCGTTGGATCCAGACGCCCGTCGCCCAGCCGGACCCATCGCACCCCAGGAGGACCCCAGGAAGACCCCAGAAGGACCCCATCCCACCCAGCAGACCCCCCGATCAGCCCCAGCAGCTCACCCAGCCACCGACAGCCCCAGCCATCCACAGCCCCAGACACCAGCGTTCCAGCCCCAGCCAGCCCCAGCAGCAGCAGCAGCAGCAGCAGCATCTAAGTAAGTGCACCTGGGTGTCTGGGGTCCACAGCACTTAGTTGTGTGACCCTAGACCCCCCCCCCCCCAGGGGTGCAATCTCCCCCCCCCCCCACCACCACCACCACATTTCTTTGTGGGGCTATTTTTTTTTTTTGCGTGCGCTGACTGTGGTCGGCGCTCTTAGCGACCGGCCACTGTTAGTGCATCGCTCACCCCACTGCTGATCACCGCTATCAGCTAGTCAGGCAGTTTTTTTATTTTTTTACACTTTTCCTTTTTTTTAGTTAGGTTTTTTTTTTTTTTAGTTAGTTTAGTGCGCGAACACCTGGCCCCACACACACGCACACTTGAATAAAGTTTTGTTTACACACACGCACAACACACACACCCATGGACCGCCGGCTGTTCACGGTGGAGGAGGCATACGCCCAGATGCTCTCCGACACCGAGAGCGCCAGTGAGGATGAGGATGACCCCACATTCCTCCTGTCATCCGCATCCTCCTCATCATCATCTGATGATGATGAGCCCTCAAGGCGGCGGAGACGCCGCCAGGCGGAGCCAGGGTCCCCACATGCTAGGGGCCCCCGTGGCCAGCACTAGTACGAGCAGCCCTGGGACTCGTACTAGTTTTCCGGCCCACCAGCCAAGTGCACCTGAGCCCCCTTCAGGTGAACGAGTCTGGTGCATCCCAGTGGACTATCAGCCTGCGATTCCTGAATTTGTTGGCAATCCAGGAATCCAGATTCCCACAGTGGGATTTACTGAAATAGACTATTTTAGTTTTTTTCCAGTAACCCACTTGTGAATCTGATGGTGGAGCAGACGAATCTGTACGCCCAACAGTTCGTCGCTCAGCACCCAGGCTCTTTTGGCCAAGCCCGGTGGCTGGACGCCAGTCAGTGCAGCCGAAATGAGGACATTTTGGGGCCTCGTGATGCACATGGGCCTGGTCAAAAACCAAGTGCCAGGCATTACTGGAGTGGGGACGTCCCTTACCAGACCCCACTGTACAGTATGGCTATGGCACGCATCCGGTTTGAGGCCATACGGAAATGTCTGCATTATGCAAATAATGCAGCATGTCCCCCGAGGTGATCCTGCCTATGACCGGCTGTACAAGATACGGCCGATCATAGATCACTTTGGGGCCGCATTTGCGCAGGCCTACGTACCTGGAAGGGAGGTCGCGGTTGATGAGTCTCTCGTTGCTTTCAAGGGGAGACTTATTTTCCGCCAATACATTCCCAGCAAGCGAGCGAGGTATGGCGTGAAACTATACAAAATTTGTGAGAGTACCTCAGGGTACACTTACAAATTTCGTGTTTACGAGGGACGAGATTCCCGTATTCAACCCCCAGAATGTCCCCCCACTCTGGGTGTTAGCGGGAAACTTGTGTGGGACCTTGTGCACCCACTGCTGGATAAGGGTTACCACCTGTACGTGGATAACTTTTATACCAGTATTCCCTTGTTCCAGGCCCTCTCCGCCAGATCCACGTTCGCTTGTGGGACCATGCGGAAAAATCATCGCGGCCTCCCTACCCACCCCCTCCAGGTACCTATCCCCAGGGGTGAGACCCGTGCCCTTACCAGCGACAACCTGTTGCTGGTCAGATATAAGGACAAGAGGGATGTCCTTATGCTGACCACAATCCATGGTAATGGCATCACCCCAGTCTCTGTGCGAGGAACCGCGGCAACGGTCCTCAAACCCGATTGTATCGTCGACTACAATCGGTATATGGGTGGAGTTGATCTATCTGATCAAGTCCTCACACCATATAATGCCATGCGCAAAACCCGGGCATGGTACAAAAAAGTTGCGGTCTACTTGGTACAGGTTGCCATGTACAACGCTTTTGTACTATCCCGATGCGCTGGCAGCACAGGGACTTTCCTCCAGTTCTATGAGGCAGTCCTCAAGGACCTGATCTTTTCAGACCGGGAAAGAGCAGGTCGGAGTACCTCGGAATTGGAGGTGCCCGGTCGTCCCTGGCCAACATTTTCCAGGTGTGGTCCCCATACTGGAAAAAAGGGACGATCCCAAAAAAGTGCAGAGTGTGTCGCAAGAGGGGGATCCAGAAATACACCACCACTCAGTGTGACACGTGCCCCGATCATCCGGGCCTCTGCATTGACGGTTGCTTCAGGGAGTATCACACTTCCATGGAGTACTAAATTATTATAATTCCCTACAGTCCCCTAGAAAAAACATAACATTATGGCTCTTAGACTTTGGAAACACGGAAACAACTTTTTTTTTTCCATAAAATATTTTATTGTATATAAGTTTTTTTTAAAATGTTGTTTTAGTGTATCCAAAGTCTGGGAGCCATACATATTGGGCATCGTCGCGTCCGTAACAATCTTATGTATAATAATAAAATATTACCTAACCCCTCAGATAAACACCCTTTTAAAAATAAAATAAAAACCATGTTAAAAAAAAAAAAATTGTCACCTTAGATCCCAGAAATTATAATAGCACGTCATAAAAAAAATCAAATGCCCCCCCCCAAATAGAGCCAATCAAACTGCCATCTCATCCCGCAAAAAATGAGCCCCTAGATAGGACAGTCGCCCAAAAAAAAATAAAAAAATTATGGCTTCCAGTATGTGGAGGTACAAATTTTTATTTTTTTTCCAAAGTTGGTTAATGATGTCATGCTGAAGCCAACTTTTATAAAAGTAGTCATATTAGGTATTGCCACGTCCGTAATAATGTGCTCTATAAAAATAACATTTGACCTAACCCCTCAAATAAACGCTGTCAAAAAAAAAAAAAAAGTTAAAAATAGCCATTTTTTTTGTTACCTTACATCATAAAAAGTGTAATAGTGTGCGATCAAAAAGTCATATGCCCCCCAAAATAGTGCCAATAAAACCGCCATCTCCTCACGCAAAAAATGAGCCCTTACATTAGATAGTTACCACAACAACAAAAAAAAAATAGATCCCAGGCTATGGAGATAGTAAAATTATTTATTTTTTCTTCCTAAAATGATAAAATAGTGTAAAATCTAACATATTAGGTATCTACGAGTCCGTAATACTCTGCCCTACAAAAATAACATTAGACCCAGCCTCTCGGATGAACGGCATTAAAAAAATAAAATAAAAACGGTGCCAAAACAACCATGTTTTGGCAAATTTCCGTTTTAATCCATATTTTCCGGTAATAAAGCAAGGGTTAACAGTCAAACAAAACTAAATAGTTATTGCCCTGATTCTGTAGTTTTCAGAAACACCCCTTATGTGGTCGTAAACTGCTGTATAGCCACAATGCAGGGCATAGAACGAAGGGAACGCCACATGGTTTCTGGAAGGCAGATTTTTATTTTTATACCATGTCCCATTAGAAGCCCCCCCTGATGTAGCCTAGACTAGAAACTCCAAAAAAGTGACCCCATCTAAAAACTACACCCCTCAAGGTATTCAAAAATTACTTTACCAACTTTGTTAACCCTTTAGGTGTTCCACAAAACTTAATGGCGAATTTAGAAAGAATTTTAGAATTTCCATTTTTGTTATCTTGCCTCAAAAAGTGTAATATAGAGCAACCAAAAATCATATTTACCCTAAAATAGTCCAAAACAACAACCACCATATCCTGTAGTTTCCTAGATGGGGTCACTTTTATGGAGTTTCTACTCAAGGGGTGCAGCAGGGGCTTGAAAGGGTACATGGTGTAAATAAACCAGTCCTGCAAAATCTGCCTTCCAAAAACCATATGGCGTTCCCCTTCTTCAATGTCCTCCCGTTTGGCCAAACAGTAGTTTAGGACCACATATGGGGTGTTTCTACAAACTAGAGAAACAGGGCAACCCACATTGAGTTTTGTTTGGCAGGTAACCCTTACTTTATTACTGGAAAAAATGGATTATAATGGAAAATTTTCCAAAAATCGAAATTCCAAAATTGTTTCTCCATCTTCCATGAACTGTTGTGGAACACCTAAAGGGTTAACAGAGTTTGTAAACCCAGCTTTGAATACCTTGAGGGGTGTACTTTCTTAGATGGAGTCACTTTTTTGGAATTTCTATGCTAGAGTGCATCAGGGGGCTTGCAATAGGACATGGTGTTAAAAAACCAGTCCCGCAAAATCTGCCATTCAAAACCCATATGGCGTTCCCCTCCTTCAATGTCCTCCCGTTTGGCCAAACAGTAGTTTAGGACCACATATGGGGTGTTTCTACAAACTAGAGAAACAGGGCAACCCACATTGAGTTTTGTTTGGCAGGTAACCCTTACTTTATTACTGGAAAAATGGATTATAATGGAAAATTTTCCAAAAATCGAAATTCCAAAATTGTTTCTCCATCTTCCATGAACTGTTGTGGAACACCTAAAGGGTTAACAGAGTTTGTAAACCCAGCTTTGAATACCTTGAGGGGTGTACTTTCTTAGATGGAGTCACTTTTTGGAATTTCTATGCTAGGGTGCATCAGGGGGCTTGCAATAGGACATGGTGTTAAAAAACCAGTCCCGCAAAATCTGCCATTCAAAACCCATATGGCGTTCCCCTCCTTCAATGTCCTCCCGTTTGGCCAAACAGTAGTTTAGGACCACATATGGGGTGTTTCTACAAACTAGAGAAACAGGGCAACCCACATTGAGTTTTGTTTGGCAGGTAACCCTTACTTTATTACTGGAAAAATGGATTATAATGGAAAATTTTCCAAAAAATCGAAATTCCAAAATTGTTTCTCCATCTTCCATGAACTGTTGTGGAACACCTAAAGGGTTAACAGAGTTTGTAAACCCAGCTTTGAATACCTTGAGGGGTGTACTTTCTTAGATGGAGTCACTTTTTGGAATTTCTATGCTAGGGTGCATCAGGGGGCTTGCAATAGGACATGGTGTTAAAAAACCAGTCCCGCAAAATCTGCCATTCAAAACCCATATGGCGTTCCCCTCCTTCAATGTCCTCCCGTTTGGCCAAACAGTAGTTTAGGACCACATATGGGGTGTTTCTACAAACTAGAGAAACAGGGCAACCCACATTGAGTTTTGTTTGGCAGGTAACCCTTACTTTATTACTGGAAAAATGGATTATAATGGAAAATTTTCCAAAAATCGAAATTCCAAAATTGTTTCTCCATCTTCCATGAACTGTTGTGGAACACCTAAAGGGTTAACAGAGTTTGTAAACCCAGCTTTGAATACCTTGAGGGGTGTACTTTCTTAGATGGAGTCACTTTTTGGAATTTCTATGCTAGGGTGCATCAGGGGGCTTGCAATAGGACATGGTGTTAAAAAACCAGTCCCGCAAAATCTGCCATTCAAAACCCATATGGCGTTCCCATCCTTCAATGTCCTCCCGTTTGGCCAAACAGTAGTTTAGGACCACATATGGGGTGTTTCTACAAACTAGAGAAACAGGGCAACCCACATTGAGTTTTGTTTGGCAGGTAACCCTTACTTTATTACTGGAAAAATGGATTATAATGGAAAATTTTCCAAAAATCGAAATTCAGAAATTTTATCTCCATTTTCCATGAACTGTTGTGAAACACCCAAAGGGTTAACAAAGTTTGTACAATCAGTTTTGAATACCTTGAGGGGTGTAGTTTCTAAAATGGCATCATTTTGGGTGGTTTCTATTATGTAAGCCTCACAAAGTGACCTCAAACCTGGACTGGTCCATAAAAAGTGGGATTTGGAAAATTTCTGAAAAATTTCAAAATTTGCTTCCAAACTTCTAAGGTATGTAACATCCCCAAAAATAAAATAGCATTTCCCAAATACTCCAAACCTGAAGTAGACATATGGGGAATGTAAAGTCATCACTTTTTTTGGGGGTATTACTATGTATCATAGAAGTGGAGAAACTGAAACTTTAAAATTTGCTAAATTTTGCAAATTTTTTGGTAAAATTTGTATTTTTTATGCAAAAAAATAAACTTTTTTGACCCAATTTTAGTAGTGTCATGAAGTACAATATGTGACGAAAAAACTATCTCAGAACGGCCTAGGTAAGTAAAAGCGTTTTAAAGTTATTCACACTTAAAGTGACAGTGGTCAGATTTTGAAAAAATGGCCTGGTCCTAAGGTGAAAATGAGCCCGGTCCTTAAGGGGTTAATACAGACCACCAAGGGCACCTCGAAACACCATCTGGCCTGTGTCCCTTATTAGAGCGTGCCCCAGAGAATGGTTGTGCCGTTCTCCTCATCACTTATGCAAGCCTGCCCAGGAACGACATAACCTTGAGTAACCAGAACTGTGTTTTTCCTCGGACTACCGTTATCCACGCTGTGACCTCACATATAATTCCCCTGTCGGTCTGGCTCACTGCACATGTCTTTTTTTTGGGCGGAACAGACATACGGGCATATGGAAACGGAATGCACATGGAGTAACTTTTTTTACGGTCCTATCGAAATAAATGGTACCGCATACAGTCCACAAAAAAAGCAGAATGAACACAGAAAGAAAATACGTTCGTGTGCATGAGCCCTAATGCAAACATTAATATTTTGGTCAGTGATTTTTATCAGTAATTGCTAGCCAAAACCACGAGTGGTGTCTAAATAGAGATAAGGTATAAAGGAAATATTTGTACTTATTTTGAGCTAAAACTCCTTTTTACAAATGATCTTTATTAACAATATGGAATTTTTTTTTCTGTACAGAGCTGAGATGCTCTACTAGCTGCCTGTTGGTTTTCTGTCTTTTCTGTCATTTGAGGAGCAGACAGAATCCTTATCTTTGCTTTCTCACATTAAAAACACTCATAAAAGCTCAATCCTTATCTTACAGATGGGAATGTGGCTTAAATAAGGGTTTATTACCTTTTAGTACTTTAGAGACAAGGGTAATTAGATTACTGCCACAAAGTGAAAGTGAAAATACCAGTTACACAGTTAGAAAAACAGTCAACCCTTTGTGACAGAATGGCTCAATATTTTTAATAAAGGCGAATTGAAAATATGATTTTTAGCCACAAATAAGTTAGATGCAATAATAAAAAAAAATTGCCTCCAAAGGTTTAACATAGTAACATAGTTTATAAGGCTAAAAAAAGACATCTGTCCATCTAATTCAGCCTGTTATCCTGCAAGTTGATCCAAAGGAAGGCAAAAAAAACCCCAAAAAACTATGAGATAGAAGCCAACTTTCCCCACTTAAGGATAAAAAAATTCCTTCCCGACTCCAATCAGGCAATCAGAATAACTCCCTGGATCAATGACCCCTCTCTAGTAGCTATAGCCTGTAATATTATTACACTCCATAAATACATCCAGTCCCCTCTTGAATTCCTTTATTGTACTCACTATCACCACCTCCTCAGGCAGAGAGTTCCATAGTCTCACTGCTATTACCTTAAAGAATCCTCTTCTATGTTTGTGTACAAACCTTCTTTCTTCCAGACTCAGAGGATGTCCCCTCGTCACAGTCACAGTACTGTGGATAAATAGATGATGGGAGAGATCTCGGTACTGACCCCTGATATATTTATACATAGTCATCTTTTTTTTAAAGTGAATAACCCTAATTTTGATATTCTTTCAGGGTACTGTAGTCCCCCCACTCCAGTTATTACTTTAGTTGCCCTCCTCTGAACCCTCTCCAGCTCTGCTATTTCTGCCTTGTTTACAGGAACCCAGAACTGTACACAGTACTTTATGTGTGGTCTGACTAGTGATTTGTAAAGTGGTAGGTCTATGTTCAGAGCATGGGCATCTATGACCCTTTTGATGCAACCCATTATCTTATTGGCCTTGGCGGCAGCTGCCTGACACTGGTTTCTACAGCTTAGTTTGCTGTTCACTAAAATTCCTAGGTCCTTTTCCATGTCAGTCTTACCCAGTCTTTTACCATTTAGTATGTATGGGTGACTTGCATTATCCCTTCCCATGTGCACAACCTTACATTTGTCAGTGTTAAACCTCATCTGCCACTTCTCTGCCCAAGCCTCCAATCTATCCAGATCCCTCTGTAGCAGTATACTGTCCTCTTCCGTGTTAATTACTTTACACAGTTTAGTGTCATCGCCAAAAATGTATATTTTACTGTGCAAGCCTTCTACAAGATCATTAATAAATATATTGAAGAGAATAGGGCCCAATACTGACCACCGAGGTACTCCACTAGTGACAGTGACCCAATCTGAGTGTGTACCGTTAATAACCATCCTCTGTTTTCTATCACTGAGCCAGTTACTTACCCTAATAGAGACATTTTCCTCCAGTCCAAGTATTCTCATTTTATATACTAACTTTTCATGCGGTACTGTGTTAAATGCTTTAGGGAAGTCCAGATATATGACATCCATTGATTCGCCGCTGTTAAGTCTAGAACTTACTGTAAGGATACGGTGGTTTGCGCTCCAGCCTGGATCCATGCCCTGTGTAACCATGACAACGATCGCTGTTTGCCTCCCAGGCTGGAAGCAGTGGCCGCTGGGCCGTCTAAGGTGGCTCCGCCCATCCACACTTGGTCAATAAATAGGAGCCAGGTGCTGCACAGGGTGTTCCACTAATGGAGTGCGCACCCTGCCTGCTCCATTCACCACGAGGACGCAAGCTCCTAACTACCTGCAACTCTGAACCTCCAGGAGAAACCCTCACCTACCTTATCCAGCTCCACCACTGCAGGATCCCTGCATGACTTCTAACAGCAAGTATCAGCCTGTCATTTTGTTCACTGACATTGCTCACTGAAAGGAAGGGACTCGCGCTGGTGACTATTAGTACTGCAGGCCTGGGATTTCTGAACGTTGCCTAGAGCTGTTATTCATGAACTTTAATCTGTACTCTGATTCCTAAAACGAACTTTCCTCACTATTAGTTTTACACTCTATCTTTAGTACGCGGTACATGATTTTGTTACCCCATACTCTCCGCTTAAGACTGAGAGAGCCGCCTGGGGTACACACTGAGCAGCCGCAAAGACTCCATCAACACTCAAGTAGTGTGACAGGAGTGGATGTCAAAGGACTCCGCAGTTGAGATCCTAACTGATCAATTTGGTGCGTTACATATTAGTGGAACCCTCATGGATCCAGCGGAGCTCGCGCGGCACATGGTCGCCCTCACTGAGAGGGTGGAAACCCTTAACGTGACCGTACAGAATCTCCAATTGGAAAATCAGGCGTTGCGAGATCTCGTCTCGTCGCGCACAGGACACCACCACGATGGACCGGAACCCAAGGTCAGTCCACCTGAACTTTTCTCAGGAGACCGGAAGCAGTTCCGCGAATTCCTGAATGCGTGCAAGCTGATGTTTCAGTTACGCCCCGGACCTATCCTACCGATAGAACCAAAGTACTCACCATGATCTCGTACCTCAGGGGAGGCCAGAGCATGGGCTAACACCTATTTAGAAAAGGAAGACCCGGTCTTGAATTCCTTTCCGCAATTTCTTGAAACAATGGCCCTCCTTTACGAGGACCACAACAAGCAGCTGACTGCGGAGACCGCCATTCGCACCCTAAAGCAAGGGAGACGACCCGTTGAGGACTTTATTGCGGAATACACTCGTTGGGCCCGTGAGACTGAATGGAATGATCTCACTCTTAGAAATCAGTTCCGTCTCGGTCTATCTGAGGCCCTGAAGGATGAGTTAGCCCGCGGAGAGCTGCCACATACACTCGGCGCCTTGATGCAGAAGGTCACCACCATTGACAGGCGCTTAAGGGAGCGTAGGGCCGAGAGAGTCTCAGGGTTTACACCCACCCGAGACAGACCAGCCCGGATCCTGTAGCAGAGATGATGGAGATTGGGGCAATTCGTGGTCCTCTGACTGAGAGAGAAGACCCGGAGACGGAACCTCAACCTCTGCTTATACTGTGCGTCGGCTGACCATTCGGTTGATGGATGTCCTGCCATAAGAAAGAAACATGAAGGTAAAATGATGACGTTCTGTAACTTAGGCAGAAAAGATAACAACACAAGTGGTTACATTTATACGTCTCTTACCTTACAGTGGGACCAAAACCGAACTATCGTTGATGCAATGGTGGACACGGGAGCTTCAGGGAATTTTATCGATAAGCATCTAGTAGAGAGAAATAAAATTCCCCATACAAGGAAAGATGTATCGATATCCGTGAGTTTTATTGATGGTACAACCTCTAGACCTATCCATAGCCAGACTCAACCCCTTTTGGTGACAAGCGAAAATAACCACACAGAATTTTTATCCTTTGATGTCATACACTCCCCTTCGTTCCCCATCATTTTAGGCTTGCCATGGCTCGGTTACATCAACCAGTTCTCCTATGGGAACAGGGGAGAATTGGGTTTACCTCACGTTATTGCAGGGAGACCTGTTTCCCTATTAAAACTCTCATGCATGTAGGGGTGAACCAGGTCCCTACCCAATACTCAGAGTTTTCGGAGGTATTTAGTGCAAAGATGGCGGAAACCCTACCGCCCCATAGACCCTACGATTGCCCCATAGACCTGCTGCCGGGCAGTGAAATACCCACAGGAAGAATCTACCCATTGGCACAACCAGAACTTGACCACCTCAAACAGTATCTCGAAGAGAACTTAAGGAAGGGATTCATTCGGCCTTCAACCTCCCCTGCAGCCGCAGGTATGTTCTTCGTAAGGAACAAAGACTTGAGCCTCAGACCCATCATTGATTACAGAGCATTAAATAAAATAACAATCAAAACCGGTACCCCCTGCCGCTAATATCCGAGCTTATTGAAAGACTTCAAACATCAACTATCTACACTAAACTGGACTTGAGAGGCGCATACAACTTGATTAGGATTAGAACCGGGGATGAATGGAAAACTGCTTTCCGCACCCGGTACGGACTCTTTGAGTATATGGTAATGCCTTTCGGCTTGTGCAATGCCCTGCCACATTCCAAAACTTTATCAACGACATATTTAGGGATCTACTAGATGTATGTGTTGTCATCTATCTAGATGACATATTGGTCTACTCCGATAACCTACAAGATCACAGGAAACACGTCCGTTGGGTACTTGCGCGATTAGCGTCCATCACTTATATGTCAAACCAGAAAAGTGTATATTCGAGACTACTACCCTTCCGTTCCTTGGTTATATAATCTCACCCAAGGGAATTCAGATGGATCAGTCAAAGATCACTTGCATCCAAAACTGGCGATTCCGGACTCTAGGAAAGCCCTCCAGCGTTTCATAGGGTTCTCGAACTTCTACAGGAAATTCATCAAAGACTTCTCCGCTACCATCAAACCCCTAACCAGATTAACTAGTGTCAATACGAAATTTGTTTGGTCCATGGAGGCCCAATCAGCTTTTGAGTTACTTAAAGACAAATTCACTTCAGCACCAATTCTGACCATTCCGAATCCAAACTATCACTTTGTGCTGGAAGTAGATGCATCACAGGCAGCCATAGGAGCTGTTCTGTCCCAGCGGAGCTCCTTCTCATCCCCACTACATCCTGTCGGGTTTTACTCCCAGACTCTAAACACAGCTGAAATCAACTACCCCATAGGGGAAAAGGAACTTCTTGCCATAAAATGTTCCCTAGAGAACTGGAGGCACCTACTTGAAGGTTCAACACACCCCATCACAATATACACGGATCACCGTAATTTACAATACCTGAAAACCAGTAAAACACTGTCAGCACGTCAGGTACGGTGGAGTTTTTTTGACAGATTCGACTTTCAAATTACTTATCGACCAGGCTCAAAAATGGGAAGGCTGACGCCTTATCACGTCTGGCTGAATGCCGCGCCGCAGTCACAGCCCCCACATGCATTATACCACCTAACAAAATTATCCTCGCCACCATCGAATTGGAAACCCAGCTTAAGGATGCTCTGAAAATTGACTGTGCTAACATCCCCCGGGACTTCGGAAAGACCAACGGGGTTTCCTCTACAAAAACAACCTACTGTACATACCAACTCCTCTCACCACCCAGGTAATCAAACTCTGCCATGACACACCCCTCGCGGGACACCCTGGCATTGCCAAAACCATAAACCTGATACGCAGGAACTTCTGGTGGCCAAAAATGACCAAAGAAATTAAGCAATATGTTTCCACATGTGAGACATGTGCCTCATGCAAAAGTGATAGAAATCGACCATATGGCCTTCTTATGAGTCTTCCTATCCCCAACAGACCCTGGGAATGGGTTTCAATGGACTTCATTGTAGAACTCCCCCGCTCCAGAGGAAACAACACCATCATGGTTGTAGTAGACCTACTAACTAAGATGGCACACTTCATCGCCCTCAAAAAATTACCTTCCTCCAGTGAAACTGCCGAGGCCTTTCTGTCCAATGTCATAAAACTACATGGAATCCCTACCCAAGTTATATCAGACAGGGGTTCACAATTTATATCCAAATTTTGGAGAGCACTTTGTCTTAGACTCCAAATCGACCATAGAATGTCTACCGCCTACCACCCCCAAACTAACGGGCAGACGGAAAGGGTGAACCAATGTCTGGAACAATTTCTCAGATGTCACTGCTCATTCCTTCAAGATGACTGGGAAAGCCTACTCCCTCTTGCCGAGTCAAGCTTACAACAATTCTGTAAATTCCTCCACTCTACATAGTCCATTCTTTGCTAATTATGGATTCCACCCTAGGTCTCTCCCTGAAATCAGCCTTCCTACAAACGTTCCTGCCACAGATGATTATGTAACTACCTTGCAAACAACCCTCATGATGCTGAAAGACAACCTCCAACGGGCAAAGGAAAGGCAGAAGATCTACTACGACCGTCACAGAAGAGAAAATCCTCCTTATCAGGTTGGAGACTCGGTATGGCTGTCAACGAGAAACCTTCGGTTGGGGGTACCTGCTAAGAAACTGGGTAGGCAATTTTGGGTCCGTTTCTGATAGAAAGAATTATCAACCCCAACACGGTGAGACTTACCCTTCCTCCTCGACTACAGGTACATCCCACATTCCATGTATCGTTGCTAAAACCGTTTAGACCTAGCCCGTTCCCCTCACGGGTTCCTCAACCCTCCCCCGATAGATGTCCGTGGTGAGGAGGAATTTGAGGTTGAGCAGCTTCTCGACTCCAGAAGAAGACGGGGAGGATCCAGTACCTCGTTAGATGGAAGGGTTACGGGTCTCAGGATGACTCTTGGGAAGATGTGCGAGGCGTCCATGCACCCAGACTCCAAAGGTTGTTCCACAGGAGATTTCCCGACCGACCCTCCCCTACTGGGGTACCCGGAGAGGGTCCCCTTAAGGGGGTACTGTAAGGATACGGTGGTTTGCGCTCCAGCCTGGATCCATGCCCTGTGTAACCATGACAACGATCGCTGTTTGCCTCCCAGGCTGGAAGCAGTGGCCGCTGGGCCGTCTAAGGTGGCTCCGCCCATCCACACTTGGTCAATAAATAGGAGCCAGGTGCTGCACAGGGTGTTCCACTAATGGAGTGCGCACCCTGCCTGCTCCATTCACCACGAGGACCTAAGCTCCTAACTACCTGCAACTCTGAACCTCCAGGAGAAACCCTCACCTACCTTATCCAGCTCCACCACTGCAGGATCCCTGCATGACTTCTAACAGCAAGTATCAGCCTGTCATTTTGTTCACTGACATTGCTCACTGAAAGGAAGGGACTCGCGCTGGTGACTATTAGTACTGCAGGCCTGGGATTTCTGAACGTTGCCTAGAGCTGTTATTCATGAACTTTAATCTGTACTCTGATTCCTAAAACGAACTTTCCTCACTATTAGTTTTACACTCTATCTTTAGTACGCGGTACATGATTTTGTTACCCCATACTCTCCGCTTAAGACTGAGGGAGCCGCCTGGGGTACACACTGAGCAGCCGCAAAAGACTCCATCAACACTCAAGTAGTGTGACAGGAGTGGATGTCAAAGGACTCCGCAGTTGAGATCCTAACTGATCAATTTGGTGCGTTACACTTACCTACTTATAGAAACTGATTAAATTAGTTTGACATGACCGATCCCTCATGAAGCCATGCTGATATGACGTTGTTTGCTTATTTTCATTGAGGTACTCCAAGATAGCATTTCTTAGAAAACCTTCAAACAGTTTACCTACGACAGATGTTAAACTTACCGGCCTATAGTTTCCGGGCTCCGTTTTCAGACCCTTTTTGAATATTGGCACCACATTTGCTATCCGCCATACCTGTGGAACACTCCCTGTCAGTATAGAGTCCTTAAATATCAGAAATAAGGGTCTGGCTTTGACAATACTTAATTCTCTTAGGATACAGGGGTGTATGCCATCTGGTCCTGGCGATTTGTCTATTTTAAACTTTTTAAGACGCCGCTGTACTTCTTCCTGGGTCAGACACTTTTAATGGGGAATTTACTTTTACATTTTGCAATTCATCTGACAGTTTGTTTTCCTCAGTGAATACAGTGGAGAAAAAAATATTTAATAGCTTTGCTTTCTCCTCATCACTCTCTGCAACTCCCCCGCTCATTACTCTGTAGAGGGCTGACACCTTCAGATTTATATTTTTTAGCATTTATATACGGTAATTGAATAAAAAGTTAGGGTTAGTTTTGCTCTCTGGCAATTATTCTCTCGGTCTCTAGTTTGGCTGCTTTTATTTGTTTTCAACATATTCTATTTTTCTCCTTAAAGTTTGTCAGTGCTTCCTTTCAACCCTCCTGTTTTAGTGATTTAAATGCTTTCTTTTTGTTAACTATTGCTTTCTTTACAGTTCTATTTATCCACATTGGTTTTTTCTTGTTCCTTAACCTTTTATTCTCATAAGGTATTGTAGAGGGAAGGGGTAGATTTGCATATGTATATATGTCTAAGATATGCATATATACAAACATATATATTTGCCCTAAATGGTCAATAAGTATGTGTTTTCATTATATAGGTGTATATCCCCTGTATGTCCAGTATTTGGGCCCAGCTTATGGGTGTATATATTGATATGCATATCCCCTGTAATGCATTTCTATGTATACTTAAGTGCTGCCCATGTATGTCCCCAGGTTGTATATTATACATATGTGTATATATATATATATATATACCCATTTTCTATCTATCTATCTATCTATCTATCTATCTATCTATCTATCTATCCTCATAAAATGTGGCCAATATTCCTCTGCCCAGTCACAGGTGCCCCCTCCCCAGCCTAATCTCCCTGCAGGTGCATACCAGCGCACCTGCAGAAGGGAGATGCCGCATAGATGGCTGGCGAGGTGCAGCCACTTAAAAAAACAGG
Organism: Bufotes viridis; assembly: GCA_033119425.1. Lineage (NCBI taxonomy): Eukaryota > Metazoa > Chordata > Amphibia > Anura > Bufonidae > Bufotes > Bufotes viridis. Next base: position 504,123,464 of record CM065590.1, read on the forward strand.
GGATCAATAATGATGCCCTGCCCTTAGATAACATCTCCGGAGGTATTTTTATGTACCTCCAGGAAATGTGCGGTCCCTGGAAGCACGCGCCAGGACGCGAGGGCTGGTGCTGTGATGTCATATCGCCGCACCAGCCCACGTGTCCCTGCCTGCAGGCTTGCGTGCCCACGCCTGCAGCGCAGACGGCTCGAGAGTGAGCGCTGCCAGATTTAAATAGCCCGGCGGCACTGCGCTCAGGAGTTAACACTATCAGCCCCCAAGATGAGAATTGGAACGCAGGCAGCGCTCAAAGGCAATAGGAGAGCACCCCCCCAGGGAAGAAGGAGAGAGTACGCTGAAGGAAGGTGGAGGAAAGAGACCCCTTTGAGATGGAAGAAGAGAAGCTATGCAGCCCGAACAACCCCTGGACCTGGCTGAGTATCCCTGCGGCCTATTAACCCCTGCCCATTATCTTCTGTAATACCGCTGTATTTCCTGCCCATTAACCCCTGCAGTCCCAGCAGCCCCAGCATTTGACCTCTGATATCCCTGGCCTGCCTCATCCTGTACCCTGAAATTGGTACATTAACCCTTGCAGTGCCACTACCTGTAACCCCTGACATCCCTGCCTATATCCTTGGCCTGCACTTATTAACCCTTGCGGTGCCACTATTTGTGTTTAACCCCTTGTTATACCCATAAGGACAGTGTGCAGCCAGGAGGGTGGGAGCTGCTACTGATATTCTGATATTACGTGTGTATGTAAGTGTAACGTATTTCTAGTTTGTGGGGTGGAATTGGAACTGTGTATTGTGTAATTTTCTAGTGTAGTTAGGCATATTATTATAGTGTTATTATAATATATTATTGCTGTGTTGTACTGTTGGTTGTGTATTACTGTGTGCAACTATAAGTATATATATTTATATGTCCATTGATATAAATGTATATAGTTATAGCAATGGTAGATTGTAGACTTGTATTTGTTTTAATAAATATACTTTATTGTTCGACATACCGTGTATAGTCATTTATTGTGCTAGTCGCCGCTGTAGTATAACATAGCGCACACAGTTCAGTAATTAGTGTAAGGGCAACCAAGGTAAATTAGTATTTGTAGTTTTAATATAAATAGGCAGACTCATCAATAGACAACTCACGCCTATTTATAAATATTAATTATTGATATTAACCCAAAATATTAATAATTAATATTTCCGTTAACAGTTATGTACCTCTCACAATTATTTTTAGGATGCTTTAATAAATATCCCATTTTGTGGCTGTATTTTTATTTTTGAGGACTTTGTCCCAGTTAGTTAGGCCTATGGTCTCTCTTAGTTTAAGTGTTTTTAAGCTGCCCCTGGATTTGGCTCACAATCACTGATGCAATTCACTGACCAAACACTGGGCACAGACGATCAAGTTCAATGCGAGAAACTCACTGCGTGTGGCAGTGTGAATTCCTGTTCTGAACTCTGCTCCTCTCATGAGATTTCACGGCAGTAAAATGATTTATAATGCAGTGTGACCCTAAGGCTGGGTTCACACGGGCGTGACGGATTGGGGCTAGATAGGAGGCGGGTGTGTGGCGGGGAAATCGTGCGAGTGAGCACACAATTTCAGTCAGTTTTGACTGCGATTGCGTTGCGTGGTTTAGTTTTTTCAGCGCGAGTGAGAAAAAACTGAATGTGGTTCCCAGACCCGAACTTCTTCAATGAAGTTCGGGTTTGGGTTAGTTGTAGTGTAGATTATATTATTTTCCGTTATAGCATGGTTATAAGGTAAAATAATAGCATTCTTAATACAGAATGCTTAGTAAAATGTGGGTTGAGGGGGTTAAAAAAAATAATATTAAACTCACCCCTTCCACTTGTTCGCACAGCTCGGCTGATCTTTCTTCCTTTGGTTGAGGGCCTGGGAGGCAAAGGACCTTTGGTGACGTCACTGCGCTCGTCACATGGTCCATCACCATTTAATTCCCCCCCCCCCTCAACCCACATTTTACTAAGCATTCTGTATTAAGAATGCTATTATTTTCCTTATAAACATGTTGTAAGGGAAAATAGTACAGTGAATAGACGTTTATCTCCTAGCAACCCTGCGTGAAAATCGCACCACATCCGCACTTGCTTGCGATTTTCACGCAGACCCATTCATTTCTATGGGGCCTGCGTTGCGTGAAAAACGCAGAATATAGAAAATGCTGTGATTTTCACGCAACTCATAAGTGATGTGTGAAAATCCCCGTTCATCTGCACAGCCCTATTTAAATAATTGGGTCCGGATTCAGTGCAGGTGCAATGCGTTCACCTCACGCATTGCACCTGCACGGAAAACTCGCCCGTGTGAACCCAGCCTAAGGGTTATATTACACTTAAAGATTCAGCAGTTGGTTGTGGGAAGGGAAGCCTTCCCTTCTGGCAATCGCCTGCTGGGTAGAAGAAGAGACCACTGCTATGTCCTCAAAGATCAATTATCTTATGACATCCCAATTGTACTTGTCAGAATATAGGGGCTCGCATGATCTCATTTAAAGTCCATACTATCAAGGCATAGTGCAAAAATAAATACTAAATAAAGATTATCAACCCTGCTATGATGACGTGTGTAGTGGAGCAAGGTCCTACTCAGATCACTACATGTTTTGCATCCTCAGCTACTGAGAAATATTGGAAAGAGTCCAATTTATACAAAGGACAGGCCAGAATTTAATGTTATACTATCATTGACCCAAGTGTTACTTAAAATATGCAGCTTGCCATGAGGTCCACACCATCGGAACTTCAGCCCAGAAGGATGTGCTCTATTCCCTGCCCTCTGCAACCAACATACTGTATCAAGCATGATGAGACAGCGCTCCCTCCCAGAGGGCACAACACTCTCAGCAATTGCAGCGGCCCACTAGAGCACACCTGGGGGATTCCCTTACCCCTCTAGAGGTATATACGACATATGCCCCTCTTTTAGAGTAAGTGTACATGATGCCAGCTGCGGTTAAGCAGCGGAAATACAAGGCTCCCTTTGTATGATGGAATGTGCCAAAGACAGGATAGGCCAGAGTGGTGTTTAATAGGCCCCAAAATCCCTGGAGATAATGGATACACTTTGTCATGGTGCTCCTACCTCTGGTGATGGTTGAAATCCCAGATGTGGTGGATTGAAGCAAGTACAAAGGGAAGGGGTTAACTTGGATAGGGTAGAACAAAGTGATGACTCGTATGATGTGGAAATAAAGTTGAATCCAGACTTGAATAAACATTGAACAGTTGCTTTTACTTGCAGTAAAATTGTAATCCAAACAGTTTTCAGTAACTTGAATTATCTTGGTCTCCAGCAGGTATTAGCAAAACACTTCTGGCAGGCAAACTCTTACTCTGCTCACAATTAAGTCTTTGCTGTGTTCTCTCTGTAGCTCCTTTAGCTCAGCTATGTCAGTAGTACATGATTTTTCTTTAGATAATCCTTTCAGCTTCTGTACTGGCTTTAAATATAGCAAGCTTTGGCTCAGCTTGAACTAGGAAGGCAATACAAACCAATGTAGTGGATGTAATCAGGTGCTCAACCTCGAGTTGTAAGGTTGGCGTGCCAGACAAGGCCTAATGGAAGCCTTGGAACATTTGCCCGGCAGGGGCACGGCTCCTGCAGAATCTCCTCCCACTAGGGAGGAAACTAAAACTCAACCCCTCCTCAGGAGGGGAACAGCTAGACTGACCTTAGGCAGGGCACAGGGCGACATGCCCCAGCCCTCGCTTCTGTCTTCCATAAGCTAACTAAGCTAACTCTCTTAGAGGCTGGAAGGGGATTTCCAGACTCTGCTGCACAGCACTGCCAGTTGTGTTGCTGCCACCAAGTGGTCAACCAGGTTATTACACTTGAACATAACATTACATAGGAATACATGGCAATAAATATGCACATTACAGGATGTATTTTGTAGGACATATATTAGTTTATTGAAAGTGGTAGCAAGGTGTAGAAAAGAGTGGTAATGTCACTCTGGGAAACTACACCATCTTTATAAAAACAAAAAGAAATGCTCAAAATAAGGAATGTTAATATTAAGCCAACAAATGGTAGTAGTGTAGCGAGACTGTTACTAAAGGTATTTATATATATAAACTAAAATAGAGGTCTTACTAAAATATATACGATCCATAGTCATTTATTCCAATCACAAAACAAAACTACTATTAAAAAAAATACCCCATCATTAAAATATATTGCATACAATCATTTTACAAAAGAGTAATATGTGACTAGTGACTAAAAGATCACCCCGATACTAATAGGGCTCCAAAAGTCTAAGTAACCACTGCGTATGCTAGACTAAATCTATAACTCCCAAATGAGAAATACACACAGTACACAATAACTTCAAGAAAAAATATGTACACTTTATTAATTATTCAAAAACAATGTTAAAAAGTTAATAGCTGCGGCATGCATATACAAATAAACAAGGCACACTGGATACATAACCATTATAATTAATCCCATGGATGGACTGGGTGCAGACAAACTCTACACCCCCCATAGTCTCTCCACACATCTACTGGTACAAAAAACAAAGTGCTTAGTGCATATAGAAAGACTCTAGTAGACAGAATTACCATTAAGTAAAGAACTATATATAAAATGAGTAAACAGTCCCTAACAGGACAGTCCACCAGAGAACATATCATGAAAATTAATACAGACCAGTGTGGCTCCAACCCTGATGTTCGTTCCGCATCTCGCTTCCTCAGGGGATGATTTGCAAGTATGCTCCTTGCCTATTTATACCCTATTGAATATTGAATCTAAAAACAGGTGGGGTGAAACACTCCTAACTTACTCAGAATCGGCCTGTATGCTCCAAAATATATTCCCTGACGTGCGTTTTAACCTGGAACGCATGACGTCACATCCTCTCCAAAATAATTATGCCTCACCTCATCTTCATATTACTCATATTATCAATATCATGCAATAGTCCTTGCCCATATATAGTTTTTCGTCTACACGTCTAATCAGAGGACTTACATCTATTTCATCTACGTTCCATGGTGGAACGCACACCAGTGACATCCAAATTCTGGCGGAGTGAGGAAAGTAGCAGTTTATAGTTAAGGTTGCAAAGAGCAGAGAAAATCTTAACACCAAGAAGCGTAATGCATTGAGAAGTTCATTCCTATGGTGAGCCTTTTTAAAGGATTTGTATGAATGAGGGTGGTAGGGTAATATTGTCTAAGGCTTGTGACTAAGTAGTGTTCACCTTTAAATTGGAGATATCCATTTGTATTCTACCTGTTTTTTCATCCTATCCCCTCCTCATGATCCCATACAGACCCAATTAATTACAAACATTTTCAGATTTTCAGGCTCTTTATGAAATTCTCTAAAATGTTTAGGAATAGATATGAACTTCAGCAATCTAGCTTTATCTGCAAAATCTAGTGTTGATGGTGTTCTCATATCCTGTACATGTTCAAGTCTTCTTACTATCATTTCTCTTAATGTGATCCCCATATACATAAGTCCACGCAGCCAATTTCCACAGTAATGATCCACTTTTTTAGGTAAGGCTTCTTTCAGATCGGTTGTACAACCTTCCAGCAGGCTATTCTGGCATAGAATGTAGGGAATCGGCTGGACAAAAATCATTGTGTGCAGCCCCCGAGAGGCATAGGTTTTTCTTTTGCTTTTTTTGTTTTCTTTCAGTTATTTTTCACCAAACAAGCTGTCCTGTAGACTGCCATGCTATTGCGTGCCTGCTACAGAGTGCTGTTTACCCCAGGAGATGACCATTCTACTACATAATCCCATACAATAGATCTATCTATCTATCTATCTATCTATCTATCTATCTATCTATCTTCACATTTTTTTCTGCATCAGGACAACAATGCCAAATATACAGCCAAAGCCATTCAGCATTAAGAAGTCCTAGAAGTGAAGATATGGCCCCCACAGAGCCCTTTATATATATAGTTCCTGAAGGGGCTCTGCTGGAATCTTTCGATGTCAGCAGTTTATATACCTCTATAGACCACACACGAGGTCTTGGTGCTGTTGAAAATTGTTTACTCAACAGCAATTTCTCGCCAGAATGTAAACAACTGTTGATCGAGTTGCTTCAGTTTATACTGACACGGAATTATTTTCTATTTAGAGATGACTGGTATGTGCAGTTGCGTGGAACTGCGATGGGGTCCAACGTGGCGCCCACCTACGCTAATATCTATATGACTTACCTGGAAGACACGTTTGTGTACAGGAGCCACCACTTTAGCTATGAGCTGGGGTGGTGGCGTTATATAGATGACATCTTTTTGGTGTGGGTGGGTGCCGCGTTGGACCTCCAGGCATTCCACGCATTTGTAAATGAGATAGACCCTACTGTTAAATTTACTTTGGTATACTCACCTGAAAGAATACAATTTCTCGACACTGAGGTGTCGATTAGAGAGGGCCACTTAGTCACAGATCTTTATACCAAAAAGACAGATAAAAATACGCTACTAAGGTATGAGAGCAATCACCCTCCTTCAATGGTGAGATCCCTACCCTATAGTCAGCTGGTGAGGGTGGATAGGATTGTTGAGGATCCTGAGGTGAAGAGACGGAGATTTGAGCAGATGGGAGCAAAGTTCCATACAAGGGGGTACCTGAGAGGATTGATTGAGAACAGCATCCAAAAAGTCTGCAATAATAAAAATAATAATGAGGGAGATAAATCTAAGACAAAAATAAACAGAGTCCCATTCATTTCAGAGTATAACAATGATAGCCATTGTATAGCTAAAGTAATTAGGAAACACTGGGGCATTCTGTCATCTGGTTTTCCCCAGATACAAGAATTTCAATTACCCCCACTGTTTTCCTATCGAAGAAGCCGGAATTTAGGCGATAGAGTAGTTAAGTCAGACATTGGACCATCCAAAACAAGGGAGAGAGGCCTTTTTGGCATCCAAAAAACTGGGTGCTACCCATGTCACAATTGTGTGAATTGCACACTAATGATGAAAGGTGATGTCTTTTTCAATCCTGCCACAGGGAAGGAGGTCAAAATTAGATCCTATTTAACATGTGATTCAGCATACGTGGTGTATACCCTCACATGCCCTTGTGGTCTTTGGTATGTGGGGGAGACAACTTGGGATGCAAAAACTAGAATCAATCAACATCGGTACTCCATTAGGAAACAGAAGATGAACCTCCCTGTCTCCAGACATTTTAAAGAAGCAGGCCACTCAGAGAGAGATCTAAAGTTTAGAGTCATAGACCACATCCCATTGACACGCAGAGGGGGAGATAGAGTTAAATTACTTAAAAAGAAAGAATTATACTGGATATACACACTGGGGACCCTGAAACCCAGGGGACTCAATGTGGATTTCCGAGTGACATAGGATGTGTATCGTGGGGTGCCCCCTGGGGTTTTCTTTTTGTCCCCATCCTCCCTGGGATGGGATTAACAAATAATGTGTTCAGGTTATGATAACATGAAATTTTATGTATATGATATATTTAATTATGATATATTTTGATCTTTTTAGATATCCAAGCAACGAACACTCTCACAAAAGGAAAATTATCAACAGGACCGGCTATTTGATAATCTGATTGCTATTAATCTAAACAGCCCATAGTATGGACACCAGGTTCTTCTCTAATTTTTTCTAATTTTTTCTACATTTATTATGACATACTCCGGTATGTGTGAGATGTATGATAGATTTTATCCCTGTGGTGGGAGACTGACAGGAGGAGGTGTGACATGGTGACTATAATAAGTTCATCATGAACCACTGACTGACAGTTTATCCCAACAGGGTGTATAATTTGTTTGAATTTGCTACTCAATAAGGGATTGGGGTGTTGTGACGAGTCCAGGTAACTGGACGGACCCATCACCTGAGTCCACCGATAATGAGAGCGGATAATAATAGGTGACCCTTTTTTAAAAAAGGTGACACTGGGGTACCTCTGGTTTTCCGGATGGACCCTGAGTCCCTTTAATCAATATTAGGGACACTGTGTGTTTGTTATGTGTACATGGAAACGGAGTACATACATCTGATATGCGCAACAGCAATATGACGCTGGGGACCAGTGGTGTATCTTGGTTTTGTGCTGCCCTAGGCGAGACTAAACTCGGGCACCCCCTAATATAAATTTGACCCGCCCCTTCCTGTCAAGGCCAAACCCCTTTCTCTGTAAACCCCGCCCTTCCTTTTAGGCTCCATCCTTTCCTGTATTCCTGTATTTAAAAGTGAATAACGACAGCCACACCTCACACCCCTCCCTTGATCCCACTAAGTGTCATCCACAGATCCCCCCCTTAAGTGCCATCCACAGACAGATCCACCCCTTAAGTGCCATCCACAGATCCCCTCCTTAAGTGCCATCCACAGATCCCCCCTCAGTGCCATCCACAGATCCCCCCTCAGTGTCATCCACAGATTCCCCCTCTTTAGTGTCATCCACATATTCCCCCCTCAGTGTCATCCACAGATTCTCCCCCTCAGTGTCATCCACAGATTCCCCCCTCAGTGTCATCCACAGATTCCCCCCTCCGTGTCATCCACAGATTCCCTCCCCCTCAGTGTCATCCACAGATTCCCCCTCTTTAGTGTCATCCACAGATTTCCCCCCTCTTTAGTGTCATCCACATATTCCCCCTTAGTGTCATCCACAGATTCCCCCTCAGTGTCATCCACAGATTCCCCCTCTTTAGTGTCATCCACAGATTCCCCCTCTTTAGTGTCATCCACATATTCCCCCCTTAGTGTCATCCACAGATTCCCCCCTCAGTGTCATCCACAGATTCTCCCCCTCAGTGTCATCCACAGATTCTCCCCCTCAGTGTCATCCACAGATTCTCCCCCTCAGTGTCATCCACAGATTCCCCCTCAGTGTCATCCACAGATTCCCCCTCAGTGTCATCCACAGATTCCCCCCTCAGTGTCATCCACAGATTCTCCCCCTTAGTGTCATCCACAGATTCCCCCCTCAGTGTCATCCACAGATTCCCCCTCAGTGTCATCCACAGATTCCCCCTCTTTAGTGTCATTCACAGATTCCCCCTCAGTGTCATCCACAGATTCTCCCCCTCAGTGTCATCCACAGATTTCCCCCTCAGTGTCATCCACAGATTCCCCCTCAGTGTCATCCACAGATCCCCCCTCTTTAGTGTCATCCACAGATTCCCCCTCAGTGTCATCCACAGATTCCCCCCTCAGTGTCATCCACAGATTCTCCCCCCTCAGTGTCATCCACAGATTCTCCCCCCTCAGTGTCATCCACAGATTCTCCCCCAGTGTCATCCGATTCCACAGATTTCCTACCTGCCCAGCGCCGTTGTAGGTAATTTATTCACTCCACTTGCCTGAGAGAAGCGCCGGAAGACTCACACAGGCGCACTGGCAGGCGCATGCGCACTTCAATGCCTCTGCCAGTGCGCCTGTGTGAGTCTTCCGGCGCTTCTCTCAGGCAAGTGGAGTGAATAAATTACCTACAACGGCGCTGGGCGGGGAGGAGCGGCGCCGGCGCACCCCCAGCAGCGCAGCCCGGACAAAAAAAAAAATCTATCACTGAGGCAAACAAGGCATCTTGCCGTGGCGCCGCCCCATTGGAAGTGCCGCCCTAGGCAAATGCCTTGTTTGCCTCGTGATAGATACGCCACTGCTGGGGACACCATCTTGACTGTGGTCAGTGCCTGACGTATGACCATCGCGAGAGGTGCCTGATCCACGCAGGCGCACAAATAACCTGGAGTCTGTAGATTGCTTTTTTGTTATGGGCATAAGAGTTGATTATATTCCTGCATTCGAGAGATCGCAGGATCGGCAAATCCCGCGCATGCGGGGTTGACAGAGATAGACGCCGTCCGGAATCCTGTGATAATTCCGACAATAGTGAGACTGTTCTTTCATGTTTTTATTGAATTCATCAATTATCGTTTTTACACATGTGGGATTATTGGATAATTTGCTACTTATTAACAATACTGTGCAAGACACTGATGATGGATATAAAGTTTATATGATTCCACATAATGAATTTCACAATGAGCACTATTAGCACTTTATATGCACAATTAGCACTTTAGTAGAATGTTTTTTTGTATTTTATATTATAATCATGAAGATATCACTAATTAATTGATAATCATGTGACTGAGCTATAAATGATTCACTGAGCACTAAGTTTGACAAGGCTTGAGAAAGATTGTAATGAACAATTGAAACGTTGCTGCACTGGGCTAAATAAACACCTGTTCGTTTGAAGGGTGGAGTGCTGCTGTGCATTTTTGAATTACTACATTGAGGACCTAGTTGCTGGTCATCGGCGAGCTCTGCACCCACAAATTTAAAGTGTGCTGCTTTTCACTTTCTATATTTGTATATATATATATATATATATATATATATATATAGATAGAGAGATAGAGAGAGAGAGACACACACACACAAACTTGTTGGTAGATGAACCCACAATGATCAATGAAATAACTTGAAACTGACAAAAATAATAATAAATAAAAATTCAAAAATTGCTTTTGAATTGTGCTTCAAAAGAATTATTTTAAAAGACAAACTAATGAAACTGGCCTGGATAAAAATGATGGTTCCCCTAGAAAAAATAATATAACCATAGGGACATATTAAACTAAGGTGTAATAGTTGTCTTCAAACTTGTAATCAATAAGTCTGCCTATTTATATGGTGAGTAGTAGTAACTTCGCTGTTTGGTATCATGATGGGTACCACACTGAACATGACCAAAGAAAATTAGGCTTGTTTCACATGTGTGTGAAACAGATACAGCAGGTTGTTCCGACCGAGAACAGCCTACCAAATCAGTCCCTGCTCGGCACAACTGTGTGCTGCCAAAATTCCGTCTGTCCCTATTCACTATAATGAAGGCCGGCAGAGATCTGGCTGCAACCTGGTAAATATTCAGAGGAACAGCCAGACAAATATCACTGTGAGCATTGCAGGCCGTGAGGCAGTACCCAATAAATAATACCATTCATCATTCATAGCTTGACAATGTAATATACAGCCCAGGCTAGCCTAACTGTACACCACAATGCATGCCACACTAGCATTTCTATAAACTCACAAATTTACATAATCTCTCAATAATGCAACAGACAGTGATAAGGGATGGGGAAGAGGTCTTCTTTAAGGGTACCATCATTTTTGTCCAAGCCAGTTTCATTATTTTGTTTTATAAATTATTCTGCTGAACTAAAGATTCAAAAGCATTAGTTGATTTTCAGTTCAGATTTACACACACACACACACACACACTGAATGGCCACTTTATTAGGGACATGGATGTGATAGCTCATAAATCAGATGGAAAGAGTGAAATAGGGGAAGCAGGGAAAGTGTCTGCTTAGGGGCCCTAACTCAGAAAGGGCTCACCTAGGAGGAGGGCTAAAAGATTTTATTGTCAGGGGCCCCTCAACAGTATTATACAGTGACATTAAATACAGTGACACTGTAGAAAATGGCTGGAGTGGCTGCCAGGCCTCATCTGAGAGCGCAATCTTGACTAGCCTCAGGATTGGGGATTGCACAGGAGTCTGGAGTTGAGAAGAAGTTGCAGGGAGAGGGGGACCCATTCAAAAATTTGCTGTGGGGCCCTGTTATTTCTAGTTACGCCACTGCCAGAAATGCTCTATAGGATGAAGATCTGGTGACTATGAAGGCTAGAGAAGCAAGGAAAACTTGCTGTCATGTTCCTGAGACCAATCCATGACTATATGACTCCTATGACATGGTGCATTGTCCTGTTGAAAGTCTCCTTCTGCCATTGGATAAACAGCTACTATGAAGGGATAAACTTGGTAGGCCACAATGCTCTACTCAATGCTCTACTGTCCAAGTGTCCATCAACAGGTATCAGAGGACACAGGGTGTGCCAGAAAAACATTGCCCACACCTTCATCGGCCTGAAGAGTTAACACCTGACTGGAAGGGTTTATCAAATCATGCTTCTTGCTCCACATTCTGACCCTCCTATCAGCATCGTGCAACTGCAATCTCGATTCATCTGGTTGATGTTTTTCCAATCTTTAGTGATCCAGACTTTGGTCCATTGGAACCTTGCTGTTCTGTTTTCTTTAGAAAGCAAAGGCACTTGAGCTGGTTGTCTGCTGTTATAGCTCATCCTTGCTGAGGAACTGTGACATATAGAGACCTACATGTAGTCTGTAATATCTGTATATGATTTTATGCATATTTTGGAAATTCAAACTGTTGGTCCCCAAAACACGGGCACTGGAAGTGTGCACTCCGTATCGCGGTGTGGACCCATTGACTTCAATTGGTCGATGATCCTCAAGCTCCTGCAGAAGAGAAGACATGTCCTATTTTTTGCGGCACAGAGGCACAGACACCGAATCTGAAGGAAGGGCTTTTATGTGCTTCCAGGTCTGTGCCTCCGATCTGCAAAGGATAGGACATGTCCTATCTTTGGCTGCATCATGTGGATTGTAGACCCATTGAAGTCAACAGGTCTGTACTGCGATGTGGAGTGTACATGGCCAGTGCCTGTGTTTTGCTGATCCACAGTTTCCAGTCTAAAAAACGGGCACAGTCGTCCCATGGTCATGTGAATGTGGTCTTATTTGGTTTACCCTGAAACTGTTCCATGGAAAACTTGCTAAGGGTGGGTTCACCTCAGTGTTATAAATTCCATTATAACATGGTTATAACAGAAAATAATGGAATCCATAAGACGGAAGTCAAAACTGAAGCCTTTAAAATTCCGTTTTGATCCGTCATAATAGAAGTCCCGTTATGCAAGACAGAAAACAAAGTACCGTCGACAGAACTTTTTTTTCCGTTCTGCATAATGGGAAGAGGACGGATACGTTATGATTCCCATAGACTTCTATTATGACGGAAAGCAAAATGGAATGCCTTTTAAAGGCTTCCGTTTTGCATTCCGTCATAATAAAAGTCTATGGGCAGCATAATGGGTCTGTCCTGTTTCTGTTATGCAGGACTGGACTCCTGCATAATGGAAACCAGGACGGATTTGTTATGCTGCCCATAGACTTGTATTATGAAGGATCAAAACGAAATGCCTCTTAACCATGTTATAACGGAAAAGAAAAACGTAATCCATAACGCTCACATAAACCCACCCTTACTTGATTTTGTACTTCACTTGTGGTCATATGTCTTATTTCCCTACAGGGAAGACCCCAGTCATGAAAGGGCAGGTGTCTCTAATAAAGTGGTCATTCAGTATATATATATACAGTGGTCCCTCAAGATACAATATTAATTGGTTCCAGGAGGACCATTGTATGTTGAAACCATTGAAAATTGAGTTATCCAAGATAAGAGAAAATGAAGATTTAATAAAAATAAGCAGATCACTAGGACAGATGAAACAAGTCCTTACATATAACAGTCAGGAATAGCTGATAAATAGTAACGAATACAGCTATTTCACAAGAGAAGAGGTCTTGGTTTGTAGGATCCGAGACTGAAACATTGTATCTTGATTCTAGTTTTAACTTTATCTTGAGGGATCACTGTATATATATATATATATATATAGTGGTAAGGTGCAAGGTACCGTTGTCGACGGGAGGTACGTGTCACCGAGGTTCCTGGCCTCGGTGAGGTAAGAGCCAGGTTTTTGTGTGCCAGCAGCAGCTAGTGCTGCTTGACAACTTGATATTTAGTTTGGCTGCAAAGCCAATCCGGGCCGGCTCTTACTGGGAGTAGGCAAAGAGTTGGGTGGGTGCCTATTCCCCACGGTCCAGGCCGGTTTTTCCGGGGCCTTTAAAAGACAGCCAGCACCAGCAGGTGGGTGTGATTGTCCTGGAGCTGCTGTTAGGCTGTGGAATCATTTGAGTTTGGGAGTTCTGATCCATTCTGTGCTATGTGGAGTTCTCTGGGCTAGAAGCAAGAGCCCAAGCAAGGAGGAGTGCAGACGGCCTGGAAGCCTGAGGTCGATTGTCTTGCGGCTGGACTGACAGCCAGGTGCGAACCTGCACCTAAAACCTCCCAGGTGACTGGAACCTGTATTGGACTGTTTTGTTTTGCCTCATGATTTCTGATGTGTGTGAATTAACACCAAGAGACTGTTTATCGTTTATTTTGTGCAAGTGTGAATAAAACACTGTTTATTGCACTTTCTGGACTCCCTGTTTTGCCTCTGTACTGCACCCGCACCGCTATCTACCAGAGCGACTCCCCACATTTGGTGGAGGATGCGGGCATCGATCCCGCTTCCTCTCGCAGTGAGGTGGCCGTGAGGGAGAAGTTACCCCGTGACCAGTGGGCTGAAGTGGTCGCTCCGTTCCTGGCGTCCGGACCCCAGCAGGTTTTCTCTGATTTGGCAGATGACCAGGCTGCTGATTACCCCACGGTGAAGGGGGAGATCCTGGCCAGACTGGGGGTGAACGTGTTAGTCCGGGCTCAGCGGGTCCACCAGTGGGACTTTAAAGCGGCTGAACCCGCCCGGCCGCAGTACTATGAGTTGCTGCACAGGTTGCAGAAATGGCTGCAGCCTGATATTCTAAGTCCGGCTGCTATGCTGGACCGTCTGCTGGCTGACATGTTCTGGAGGGCCTTGCCGTACCCCCTTCAGCACTGGATCGGCCAGGTATCACCTGGTAGTTCTCGACTATGCCACTCGGTATCCGGAGGCGGTGCCTCTGCGACATACCTCGGCTAAGCTCATTGCCAAGGAGTTAATGGAAATGTTTTCCCGTGTAGGCCTGCCAAAAGAGATTCTGACAGACCAAGGGACCCCTTTTATGTCCAAAGTTATGAGGGAACTGTGTAAATTATTGCGTATAAAGCAATTGCGGACGTCCGTTTACCATCCGCAAATGGACGGTCTTGTCGAAAGGTTTAACCAAACTCTAAAAAATATGTTAAAAAGGGTGGTGTCTAGAGATGGGAAGGACTGGGACCTGCTTCTGCCCTTTCTCATGTTCGCAGTGTGAGAGGTGCCCCAGGCCTCTACTGGGTTCTCGCCCTTCGAACTGCTTTATGGCAGACACCCTCGGGGCCTGTTGGATATTCGCCAAGGAAGCGTGGGAACAACAGCCTGTCCCCCACAAAAGTGTCATTGAGTATGTCACCCAGATGCAGGAACGGATGGAAAGGGTGTTGCCGCTGGTCCGGGAGCATATGGAGGCAGCGCAACAAGCCCAGAGTAGGGTGTATAATCGTCAGGCTCGGGTACGGGACTTCAATCCGGGAGATCAGGTTTTGGTTCTGGTACCCACCCTTGACAGCAAGTTCCTAGTTAGGTGGCAGGGCCCCTATGAGGTGATCGAGAAGGTAGGGGAAGTAAATTACAAGGTACACCAGCCAGGGCGGCGCAAGCCGGAGCAGGTGTACCACGTGAATTTACTAAAGCCGTGGAAGGATAGGAACACGGCCGACGACCACAGCCCCTGGCCAGGGCTTCTAGGTGAGAAGGGTCCAGCCCCACAGTTCGAGGCCTGTGAAGCGGTAGCCACGGTAAAAATTGCAGACAGCCTGTCTTCCAAACAAGTTCAGGAAGTCAGGGAGTTCATCAGTCGGAACACGGATGTGTTCTCGGACCTCCCTGGCCGCACGTCTCTCATCCAACATGACATCGTCACTGAGCCTCAGGCTAAGATCCTGTTAAAACCATACCGGGTACCTGAGGCTCGGCGACGGGCCATCGCGGAGGAAGTGCAATTAATGTTGAAGCTCGATGTCATTGAGGAGTCGAAAAGTGAGTGGGCCAGTCCCATAGTTCTAATACCCAAGCCGGATGGGACGTTGCGGTTCTGCAACGATTTTCGCAAGTTAAATGAAGTGTCCAAGTTTGATGCGAATCCCATGCCCCGGGTAGACGAGCTTGTTGAGAATTTAGGACAAGCCCGTTATTTTTCTGTGCTGGACCTCACTAAAGGGTACTGGCAGGTACCCTTAACGGAGTCGGACAAGGAAAAAACCGCTTCTGTTACCCCGCAGGGCCTGTATCATTACAAGGTGTTACCCTTTGGCCTGCATGGCGCCCCCGCCACCTTCCAAAGGTTAATGGATATTGTGCTGCGACCTCACCGTCGGTACGCTGCGGCCTACTTAGATGATGTAATCATCCACAGCACCGACTGGGAAAGCCATTTGCCCAAAGTGCAGGCGGTAGTGGATGCCCTGAGGAAAGCTGGACACAAAGAAGTGTGCGATTGGGTTGGAAGAGACCAAATATCTGGGATATGTTATTGGGCGGGGAGTCATCAAGCCGCAGGTAACTAAGGTAGAGGCCATACGTAACTGGCCCCGACCGGTCACCACCAGGCAGGTAAAGTCCTTCCTGGGAATTGTAGGGTACTACATGCGGTTTGTGCCCCACTTTGCCACAATAGCAGCGCCGTTGACAGACCTGTTGAAGGGGCGAAAGTCTGGGAAGGTTAGCTGGAGTGAGAAGGCGGAGGAGGCTTTCTCCGCGTTGAAGTCGGCCCTGTGTGGGTCCCCGGTTTTGGTGACACCCGACTTCAACAGGGAGTTCGTCGTTCAGACGGATGCCTCGGAGGTAGGTCTCGGTGCAGTACTGTCTCGGGAAGTCAATGGGGAAGAACATCCCGTTGTCTTCCTGAGCCGTAAACTCACCCCAGCCGAGACCAGGTATAGTATAGTGGAGAGGGAGTGCCTGGCCATCAAGTGGGCACTCGAATCTCTCTGCTATTACCTGTTAGGGAGGAGGTTCTGGGAAAGCCATTTGCCCAAAGTGCAGGCGGTAGTGGATGCCCTGAGGAAAGCTGGACACAAAGAAGTGTGCGATTGGGTTGGAAGAGACCAAATATCTGGGATATGTTATTGGGCGGGGAGTCATCAAGCCGCAGGTAACTAAGGTAGAGGCCATACGTAACTGGCCCCGACCGGTCACCACCAGGCAGGTAAAGTCCTTCCTGGGAATTGTAGGGTACTACATGCGGTTTGTGCCCCACTTTGCCACAATAGCAGCGCCGTTGACAGACCTGTTGAAGGGGCGAAAGTCTGGGAAGGTTAGCTGGAGTGAGAAGGCGGAGGAGGCTTTCTCCGCGTTGAAGTCGGCCCTGTGTGGGTCCCCGGTTTTGGTGACACCCGACTTCAACAGGGAGTTCGTCGTTCAGACGGATGCCTCGGAGGTAGGTCTCGGTGCAGTACTGTCTCGGGAAGTCAATGGGGAAGAACATCCCGTTGTCTTCCTGAGCCGTAAACTCACCCCAGCTGAGACCAGGTATAGTATAGTGGAGAGGGAGTGCCTGGCCATCAAGTGGGCACTCGAATCTCTCTGCTATTACCTGTTAGGGAGGAGGTTCCGCCTGGTAACCGACCATTCCCCTCTCAAGTGGATGAGCCAGGCCAAGGAGAGGAATGCTCGGGTCACCAGGTGGTTCCTATCCTTGCAAAATTTCAAATTTTCGGTAGAACACAGGGCAGGCCGCTTGCAGGGTAACGCAGATGCCCTGACCCGCGTCCACTGCCTCACATGTGTTCACCCCCTCAGGGTTGAACAAAGGGGGGGGGTATGTGGTAAGGTGCAAGGTACCGTTGTCGACGGGAGGTACGTGTCACCGAGGTTCCTGGCCTCGGTGAGGTAAGAGCCGGGTTTTTGTGTGTCAGCAACAGCTAGTGCTGCTTGACAACTTGATATTTAGTTTGGCTGCAAAGCCAATCCGGGCCGGCTCTTACTGGGAGTAGGCAAAGAGTTGGGTGGGTGCCTATTCCCCACGGTCCAGGCCGGTTTTTCCGGGGCCTTTAAAAGACAGCCAGCACCAGCAGGTGGGTGTGATTGTCCTGGAGCTGCTGTTAGGCTGTGGAATCATTTGAGTTTGGGAGTTCTGATCCATTCTGTGCTATGTGGAGTTCTCTGGGCTGGAAGCAAGAGCCCAAGCAAGGAGGAGTGCAGACGGCCTGGAAGCCTGAGGTCGATTGTCTTGCGGCTGGACTGACAGCCAGGTGCGAACCTGCACCTAAAACCTCCCAGGTGACTGGAACCTGTATTGGACTGTTTTGTTTTGCCTCATGATTTCTGATGTGTGTGAATTAACACCAAGAGACTGTTTATCGTTTATTTTGTGCAAGTGTGAATAAAACACTGTTTATTGCACTTTCTGGACTCCCTGTTTTGCCTCTGTACTGCACCCGCACCGCTATCTACCAGAGTGACTCCCCACAATATATATATATATATATATTTTTTTATAGATTTTAATATTAGCTGAAGGACCCAGCTTTACACGGGTATATTTCATCTATTTCATTTAATGTTTGTGTGTGTCGTTAAGATATCGACAGTATCCACTATAACAGTGACATCTACAGTACCCGGCCCCCTTAACAGTGACCTTCACAGCCCCCATCCCTTAACACTGCCCCCCACAGTGCCCCTTCTCCTTAAAATGGAACCTCCACAGCAGCCCACCCTTCTAACTTTGACCTTCACAGGGGCCCACCCCCTTAACAGTGACCTCTACAGCACAAGCCCCTTTACATTGACCATAGTTTACAGTCCCCTTAACAGACATCCACCATTCCTGGCACCCTTAACAGAGACCTCCACAGCGACTGCCCCTTTAACAGTGACTGCCACAGTACCCTCTCCCTTAACAGTGACCTCCAGTGTACCCTGCTCCCTTAACAGTGACCTCACGGCAGGAGCTTACATAGAAATCATTGGGCCCCCTAACTCAGCCACTACCCACTCCTGGCCCATCCCACCTCCTTTCCTGGCTCCTCCCCTACCACCCCCCCATTTGCCAATTCCACCCCATTTGGAATTTTTTGCCCGCTTCCTACTACATTGTATGCCATATTAAACTACAACTTGTCCTGCAAAAAGTAAGTCCTATAGCTATGTGAACAGAAAAATAAAAAAGTTATGGCTCAAGGAAAATAGAGAAGAAAAATGAAAATGAAAAAATGAAAAAAAAAAACGGTGGTATCCTAAGGGTTAAAGGGGTCATCTAACCCTTATTATGCCACCCAAAATGTCTGAGCACTGCATACAGATAATACTTATGCCTGTGTAGGGGGGTGCAGCCAATAGCAGGCCATGTCGGAAATGACGCTGCCTAGCATCACCCACAATGCTGGGAAGGCTCGTACCCATCGTAGCCTGCTATTGACTGCCCCCCACGTTGCTGGATGTTTTCATCCGCGTGACAGGGGGGATGCAGTGGTGGCTGTGTGGGCATCAGGAGCGATGAGGGTGCCAGGAAGTGAGGTAAGGTGCCTTGGGAGGCCTTATAGGGGTTGAATAACCCCTTTAACACCTTGCTGCTGATGCTTAGTGTCCATATTCCCCCTCCCCCCCTGTAAGGTGAATGAGTGGGCATGTGCTGCTGGATACACTGTCCTCTATCAGCAAGCAGAGTTCATGAAGGAGGGGTTCACACTGTCCTGCCTACAGTGTCGTCCCCCCCCCCAACCCTACAGGAACTCTTCAGACCGCCTCCTCTGTGGAATTAAATGATCGGCATATAGTGAAGTACCCTCTAGATGGTTAATAAAACGGTTTTATTCTACTCACAGACAAAGGTAGATAAAAGGCATATAACAAATGGTAAAATCACTCCAAATTCCTGCCCGACCCAGGTTTCGCTTTCTGGCTTCCTCAGGGGCGACAACTGCGCATGTCCATCATATGGCCCTTTAAATAGCCTGATTCCTCATTCCCAATCAATGGAAACCACACTCAATCAGAGCTTACTAAAACACATCAATAAATTACATTATTCTCAACAAACATCTAATCAAAGATTATCACTGTAAAAAGGATGGTAACATAAAATATTACATCTATCCACCATTCGATCTTCAAAAATCAGTTTACGTTTCTCCAACACCCGCTCAACATAAAACTCAGTTTACACATATTCTCCACTTGCATATTACCGCAACCTGGCTATATACATACTCTCATTCTTATTTTACACCCGCATTATCTCAAACAGCTTATCTCTTATGTTCTCGGAGTGACCTAGTTTTTTCTCCGCCCACTATCGATCATGTGACTTCAAGGGTAACACTCCCACCTTTTTTCATTCACAAAACTGATATCACCTGATCCAACCACCCAATGAGTATCTACTACTGTGACGTATCCTGAAAGGTCCTGAAACTAAGGTAACCCCTTTTACTAGTACCTCCATAAGAGAGCTACCTAATTCACCCATAAAGAAACTTCTCATTCTATCCTTTATACTAAACAAGGTTTAAGGTCGAACTCTATATTCATCCCACTTGGCTGTAGGGTCCCGAGTTGGTAGATCCATTGCACCTCTTTCCGATTGATCAGTGACAGCGAGTCGCCTCCTCTCCAGTGAGGTTTAACCACTTCCACTCCAGCAAACTTCAAGCCCCGCGGGTTCTTACCATGCACCAGCTTGAAGTGTGCTGACACGCTGTGACTCATCAATCCTTTTTTAATGTTTCTTATATGTTCCTGAATTCTTATTTTCATCTTCCACTGTAGTGCAATTTCGGGCCATTCTCTTAAACTGTCCTTTATGGCCCGAAATTGCACTACAGTGGAAGACTATAGGTTACAATGTAAGGTGTTAAAAGATCAATTCCTTGAAAGGGGATATGAGGAAGACAATCTGGATGTTTGCATCCAGACTGTAGAAGAGGAAAAAAAGAGAGGAAGGGGGAGTATGAAGGAAAAAAAGAACGAGAAAGACTATCGGTTTTCTTTTATTACAGGATACTGCTCAATGACAGATATCGTCAAGAAAGCGGTCAGAAAGAATTGGGGAACCCTTAAGAATGACCCAGTATTAGGGAAAGTCATACCTGAAAATCCCTCATTTATTTTCAAAAAGGCTCCAAATATTCGAACTAAGTTGGTACACAGCGCCATCCCCCCAGTGAGTGTAAAACAGAACAAGGGGGGGGGGGGGGTTTACGTGGTGCGGGTTCTGTATCGGATGTAAAAACAGGAATACAAAGGAAAGAATGAGAACACTCAATAGCATTGTATCTAAGAAAAATGGAGGGGAGTTTCGTATAAAAGAAAACTGTTCTTGTGAAAATGAGGGTCAAATATACGTATTGGAGTGCCCATGTGGACTCCAATATGTTGGCAGGACAGTTAGGAAGCTGAAAATAAGAATTCAGGAACATATAAGAAACATTAAAAAAGGATTGATGAGTCACAGCGTGTCAGCACACTTCAAGCTGGTGCATGGTAAGAACCCGCGGGGCTTGAAGTTTGCTGGAGTGGAAGTGGTTAAACCTCACTGGAGAGGAGGCGACTCGCTGTCACTGATCAATCGGAAAGAGGTGCAATGGATCTACCAACTCGGGACCCTACAGCCAAGTGGGATGAATATAGAGTTCGACCTTAAACCTTGTTTAGTATAAAGGATAGAATGAGAAGTTTCTTTATGGGTGAATTAGGTAGCTCTCTTATGGAGGTACTAGTAAAAGGGGTTACCTTAGTTTCAGGACCTTTCAGGACTTTTCAGGATACGTCACAGTAGTAGATACTCATTGGGTGGTTGGATCAGGTGATATCAGTTTTGTGAATGAAAAAAGGTGGGAGTGTTACCCTTGAAGTCACGTGATCGATAGTGGGCGGAGAAAAAACGAGGTCACTCCGAGAACATAAGAGATAAGCTGTTTGAGATAATGCGGGTGTAAAATAAGAATGAGAGTATGTATATAGCCAGGTTGCGGTAATATGCAAGTGGAGAATATGTGTAAACTGAGTTTTATGTTGAGCGGGTGTTGGAGAAACGTAAACTGATTTTTGAAGATCGAATGGTGGATAGATGTAATATTTTATGTTACCATCCTTTTTACAGTGATAATCTTTGATTAGATGTTTGTTGAGAATAATGTAATTTATTGATGTGTTTTAGTAAGCTCTGATTGAGTGTGGTTCCCATTCATTGGGAATGAGGAATCAGGCTATTAAAAGGGCCATATGATGGACATGCGCAGTTGTCGCCCCTGAGG